>OZ024809.1:1800000-2224811 GCA_964017045.1 Omphiscola glabra | reverse complement strand
TATAACACCTGTAACTTGGTTACACTATAACACCTGTAACTTGGTTACACTATAACACCTGTAACTTGGCTACACTATAACACCTGTAACTTGGTTACACTATAACACCTGTAACTTGGTTACACTATAACACCTGTAACTTGGTTACACTATAACACCTGTAACTTGGTTACACTATAACACCTGTAACTTGGTTACACTATAACACCTGTAACTTGGTTACACTATAACACCTGTAACTTGGTTACACTATAACACCTGTAACTTGGTTACACTATAACACCTGTAACTTGGTTACACTATAACACCTGTAACTTGGTTACACTATAACACCTGTAACTTGGTTACACTATAACACCTGTAACTTGGTTACACTATAACACCTGTAACTTGGTTACACTATAACACCTGTAACTTGGTTACACTATAACACCTGTAACTTGGTTACACTATAACACCTGTAACTTGGTTACACTATAACACCTGTAACTTGGTTACACTATAACACCTGTAACTTGGTTACACTATAACACCTGTAACTTGGTTACACTATAACACCTGTAACTTGGTTACACTATAACACCTGTAACTTGGTTACACTATAACACCTGTAACTTGGTTACACTATAACACCTGTAACTTGGTTACACTATAACACCTGTAACTTGGTTACACTATAACACCTGTAACTTGGTTACACTATAACACCTGTAACTTGGTTACACTATAACACCTGTAACTTGGTTACACTATAACACCTGTAACTTGGTTACACTATAACACCTGTAACTTGGTTACACTATAACACCTGTAACTTGGTTACACTATAACACCTGTAACTTGGTTACACTATAACACCTGTAACTTGGTTACACTATAACACCTGTAACTTGGTTACACTATAACACCTGTAACTTGGTTACACTATAACACCTGTAACTTGGTTACACTATAACACCTGTAACTTGGTTACACTATAACACCTGTAACTTGGTTACACTATAACACCTGTAACTTGGTTACACTATAACACCTGTAACTTGGTTACACTATAACACCTGTAACTTGGTTACACTATAACACCTGTAACTTGGTTACACTATAACACCTGTAACTTGGTTACACTATAACACCTGTAACTTGGTTACACTATAACACCTGTAACTTGGTTACACTATAACACCTGTAACTTGGTTACACTATAACACCTGTAACTTGGTTACACTATAACACCTGTAACTTGGTTACACTATAACACCTGTAACTTGGTTACACTATAACACCTGTAACTTGGTTACACTATAACACCTGTAACTTGGTTACACTATAACACCTGTAACTTGGTTACACTATAACACCTGTAACTTGGTTACACTATAACACCTGTAACTTGGTTACACTATAACACCTGTAACTTGGTTACACTATAACACCTGTAACTTGGTTACACTATAACACCTGTAACTTGGTTACACTATAACACCTGTAACTTGGTTACACTATAACACCTGTAACTTGGTTACACTATAACACCTGTAACTTGGTTACACTATAACACCTGTAACTTGGTTACACTATAACACCTGTAACTTGGTTACACTATAACACCTGTAACTTGGTTACACTATAACACCTGTAACTTGGTTACACTATAACACCTGTAACTTGGTTACACTATAACACCTGTAACTTGGTTACACTATAACACCTGTAACTTGGTTACACTATAACACCTGTAACTTGGTTACACTATAACACCTGTAACTTGGTTACACTATAACACCTGTAACTTGGTTACACTATAACACCTGTAACTTGGTTACACTATAACACCTGTAACTTGGTTACACTATAACACCTGTAACTTGGTTACACTATAACACCTGTAACTTGGTTACACTATAACACCTGTAACTTGGTTACACTATAACACCTGTAACTTGGTTACACTATAACACCTGTAACTTGGTTACACTATAACACCTGTAACTTGGTTACACTATAACACCTGTAACTTGGTTACACTATAACACCTGTAACTTGGTTACACTATAACACCTGTAACTTGGTTACACTATAACACCTGTAACTTGGTTACACTATAACACCTGTAACTTGGTTACACTATAACACCTGTAACTTGGTTACACTATAACACCTGTAACTTGGTTACACTATAACACCTGTAACTTGGTTACACTATAACACCTGTAACTTGGTTACACTATAACACCTGTAACTTGGTTACACTATAACACCTGTAACTTGGTTACACTATAACACCTGTAACTTGGTTACACTATAACACCTGTAACTTGGTTACACTATAACACCTGTAACTTGGTTACACTATAACACCTGTAACTTGGTTACACTATAACACCTGTAACTTGGTTACACTATAACACCTGTAACTTGGTTACACTATAACACCTGTAACTTGGTTACACTATAACACCTGTAACTTGGTTACACTATAACACCTGTAACTTGGTTACACTATAACACCTGTAACTTGGTTACACTATAACACCTGTAACTTGGTTACACTATAACACCTGTAACTTGGTTACACTATAACACCTGTAACTTGGTTACACTATAACACCTGTAACTTGGTTACACTATAACACCTGTAACTTGGTTACACTATAACACCTGTAACTTGGTTACACTATAACACCTGTAACTTGGTTACACTATAACACCTGTAACTTGGTTACACTATAACACCTGTAACTTGGTTACACTATAACACCTGTAACTTGGTTACACTATAACACCTGTAACTTGGTTACACTATAACACCTGTAACTTGGTTACACTATAACACCTGTAACTTGGTTACACTATAACACCTGTAACTTGGTTACACTATAACACCTGTAACTTGGTTACACTATAACACCTGTAACTTGGTTACACTATAACACCTGTAACTTGGTTACACTATAACACCTGTAACTTGGTTACACTATAACACCTGTAACTTGGTTACACTATAACACCTGTAACTTGGTTACACTATAACACCTGTAACTTGGTTACACTATAACACCTGTAACTTGGTTACACTATAACACCTGTAACTTGGTTACACTATAACACCTGTAACTTGGTTACACTATAACACCTGTAACTTGGTTACACTATAACACCTGTAACTTGGTTACACTATAACACCTGTAACTTGGTTACACTATAACACCTGTAACTTGGTTACACTATAACACCTGTAACTTGGTTACACTATAACACCTGTAACTTGGTTACACTATAACACCTGTAACTTGGTTACACTATAACACCTGTAACTTGGTTACACTATAACACCTGTAACTTGGTTACACTATAACACCTGTAACTTGGTTACACTATAACACCTGTAACTTGGTTACACTATAACACCTGTAACTTGGTTACACTATAACACCTGTAACTTGGTTACACTATAACACCTGTAACTTGGTTACACTATAACACCTGTAACTTGGTTACACTATAACACCTGTAACTTGGTTACACTATAACACCTGTAACTTGGTTACACTATAACACCTGTAACTTGGTTACACTATAACACCTGTAACTTGGTTACACTATAACACCTGTAACTTGGTTACACTATAACACCTGTAACTTGGTTACACTATAACACCTGTAACTTGGTTACACTATAACACCTGTAACTTGGTTACACTATAACACCTGTAACTTGGTTACACTATAACACCTGTAACTTGGTTACACTATAACACCTGTAACTTGGTTACACTATAACACCTGTAACTTGGTTACACTATAACACCTGTAACTTGGTTACACTATAACACCTGTAACTTGGTTACACTATAACACCTGTAACTTGGTTACACTATAACACCTGTAACTTGGTTACACTATAACACCTGTAACTTGGTTACACTATAACACCTGTAACTTGGTTACACTATAACACCTGTAACTTGGTTACACTATAACACCTGTAACTTGGTTACACTATAACACCTGTAACTTGGTTACACTATAACACCTGTAACTTGGTTACACTATAACACCTGTAACTTGGTTACACTATAACACCTGTAACTTGGTTACACTATAACACCTGTAACTTGGTTACACTATAACACCTGTAACTTGGTTACACTATAACACCTGTAACTTGGTTACACTATAACACCTGTAACTTGGTTACCTACAGTGAAAGTGTCGCAAACAATTATTCAGGGAGGTTGTGGGGGGGGGGGGGGGGGGGACAAAGGTTAAAACTTTCCAGTCTTTAAGCCTATTCACACCAGTCCTCATTTCTTTACCTGTGGATGTGATAGGTGAGGACCATGGGATCAGTTATGATGCTTACATCACGTTGTGTGCTGCCGATCAAACAACCGGTTCAGTGCTTGTTGGTTATCGAAAAAAGGTGAATGTATTTTAAAAAAAATTTTCTTTTTTTTTTTTTTTTTGTGGTGGGGGGCGGGGGGGTCCTTATTTTATCATTTTGACATTTTAAACAACGGGTTGGGTAGAACATTCAAAATTTAAGTACCATTCCTCCCGAAATAGGTCGATCTGGCTCAAGCACACTACTGCTTACATCCCGTCATTAAGATGTAAAACTGCCTTCAACTTCAGCATTTTTTTAATGACCCTGGATTGAATTGAAATACAGATGTATGATGAGGCAGGCATCATGCCTGTTAGTAAACAAACATCAAACACACGATAAATACGCAGCAAACACATGTATTGTGTTTCACAACACCACCATCATCGCTTACAGTTGCAGTTGGTGTCGTTGTATTGTAATTCACTTACCGATATTGAGAATCGATACGAACACAAGCGCCATATTGATCCAGCTAGTCACTACTCCGTGTGCTTGTTAATCCCGTAGTGCATCCCTTAGCAAGACACTCTCGCGGTAGACGAAGTCATTAGTGCTAATATCTCGAGGTCCTCCCGCTGGCCTCATGTGTGAGTCTGTGTGTGAACGTAAGGAAGTGTGTGTGCACGTATGCGTGCGTGTGTGCGTAATAAACATAACGGTTACATCCTCACGACCCGCTTAAGACGGCGGCCTGTTGTCGGAGACGACACATAGGCGTACACAAGACTACGAGTGACCCGCGTGTTCTCGCCTCCGACAGCTGAACACGAATCTCTGAAGAGTGCAGGCGCATAGAAATAAAAATAGGAAAGAATTCTCTCCCTTCTCGTCTGCCCGTCCTCACAATCTCCCTCTCCCCACACCCTCCCTCCCCGCACTCTCCATCAACGTCTCTCCCAGGCTGGAAGGTTGAAGGCGAAGTTTAGTCCAGGGCGGAGCTCCTCGGTGGATGCAATGGATATTTAAAGTGAATAGATAAAAAAAAACTAAAGCTACATTTTAGGTGAAGCAGTGCTGTACTGGGGCAGATTTGGTCCAAATCGGAAAACCTGTTGTTAAGTTTTGACTATTCTACCAAAATGATTATAAATAAATGTCAAAATAATACAAAATATACAAATGCATATACTTTTTTTCTATAACTGACAAGTAATCAACCGATTTTTGCTTAAGTACCAGCACAAACCAGAACAATACCAGCTCAATAGCGGCACAGTAGCAGCTCATTAGCGGAACAATACCAGCTCAATAGCGGCACAGTAGCAGCTCATTAGCGGAACAATACCAGCTCATTAGCGGCACAATAGTAGCTCATTAGCGGCATGCTAAATATTTGCTAGTCCCTAATTGTTAAATATTCTTATATATATATTGTTTGGTCCCTACCGCTACGTCGATTAGTACTCCTATGTCTAAGGAATGATTATTATTAACTGAGTGATATTACACGCTCTCACACCAACGCTACTGAAGCTCTCTCACTCGCTTACACTGCTACTTATATGTAAACTTAATAACACAGGTGGTTCAGCCCACAAATAAAATATTTAATTACTAACAATTACAAATTACTTAACATATACGAGATACATATAAATATAAAAACATTAATTGTTACAGTTTGTTACTAGTGACATAAGAGACTGGATTGGTACTCTTGGTAGTCTCTGGCCTGGAATCTGTTATGGGTCCGATACACACTCCAGACTTCACAAAGCACACTACAAGGGTCGACGGTCGTTCCGTCCCTTTCTGTGTCACTGTCGTTTACAGGTGACGGGTGATGAATGACCAGTCACGCTCCGGTGCATCCACTTGTACACAAGACGTCGGCGTTGTCAGCTGACTGCTTGAGCTATCAGTCTAGTCCACTGTTTACTTCTGAGTAGGCTACACCGATTTCTGACTGTCCCCAACTCTACGGGGTTATCATGTACAATGAGCTATCTTCTATATGCTCCACTGTACTACGTTCACCTCAACCTATTATATAATCAGAATCAAAGCCTCTGGCTACTAGGCTTTACTATGCGATTCTATCTATCGCTAGGCTAACAGAACCTAACGTAACTGACTTAACTTCATTCAAACTAACTGGTCTTAACTGGCTGTAAATAAGAATAAATACAATACATAAGCTACAAGAAAGAAGTACATTCCTAATACATTAGTAATGAGTATTCATAATCTAACAGTACTTGACTAACTAATTACAATCCTAACATTTCTTACTAACATTATAATATATATTATTATGCTACTAACAACTAACAATGCTACCAGTACTAACCAGATAACTCTTAGGCTATGCAAACCATAGTACCAAAGGGAAATCTACCAGGCCCAGGCTCTTCTTCGTCAATCCATGTGAGAGACTGAGCACCCGCATGCTTCCATCTTATAAAGGCCCCTTGGCATTGAGACATAAAGGAAGTTCAATGACCTACTAACCCTTTGCTTACCAAGCCGGGTCAATATTCTGGCGACATGCGAGTTTAACTGAACTGTTTCATTGTCCTAAGTTTTGGTACCTTTCCATTGGACTACTACTAAGCTATTCCACGGTCACAGGACCTGGAAAGTTTTCATTGTCTCTGATCCGACCCTTAGGTCACTTACCCTTAAGGCCAAACCCTAATTGGGTCATATTGGGATTTTCCCAGGTTAGGAATGTTTTTGCCTGTGAGTCAGTGAGTCTCACACTGGTGAGAACCAACGGGTCTCAACACGGCACAGTAGCAGCTCATTAGCGGCACAATAGCAGCTCAATACCATCACAATAGCGGTTCAATAGCGGCACAATAGCAGCTCATTAGCGGCACAATAGCAGCTCATTAGCGGCACAATAGCGGTTCAATAGCGGCACAATAGCAGCTCATTAGCGGCACAATAGCAGCTCATTAGCGGCACAATAGCGGTTCAATAGCGGCACAATAGCAGCTCATTAGCGGCACAATAGTAGCTCAATAGCGGCACAATAGCAGCTCATTAGCGGCACAATAGCAGCTCATTAGCGGCACAATAGCAGCTCATTAGCGGCACAATAGCAGCTCATTAGCGGCACAATAGCAGCTCAATAGCGGCACAATAGCAGCTCATTAGCGGCACAATAGCAGCTCATTAGCGGCACAATAGCAGAACACCGCTCAGTTAAAGCAATGTGGGAGTTGCAATATGAAAAGGGGTGGGGGGAGAAAAGGTGGTCAGGTAGTTGTGTTTTGTTTATTTTAGAAATCAAAAATGACGTTTTCTACAACCGACATGAAACTATTTTATTGTTGACAACATGTTATTATGTACAACATGTTATTATGGACAACATGTTATTATGTACAACATGTTATTATTTACAACATGTTATTATGTACAACATGTTATTATGTACAACATGTTATTATGTACAGCATGTTATTATGTAAAACATGTTATTATGTACAGCATGTTATTATGTACAACATGTTATTATGTACAACATGTTATTATGTCAATTTATACGACTTTCGTGTTTGGCATGTTGATAATTCAAAATTCGTATTCGGCAATTATTCCGAAAGAAAATGAATCAAACGCATTTAACGGAGATAAAAATGAGAAATAAATTGCATTAAAAATTTTACATTTTCCCTAATTAACAACATGCATCTTTCATTAAACTTTTTTTAAAACTAATTTTATTTCGAACAAACTTTCCTCTTGAATAAACTTTTCCTTTCGAAAAAACTTCCATTGCAATAAAAGTCCTTCCTACAAATTCGTTTTGGGACATATTGGTTTTGGGGCACATTGGTTTTGGGGCACATTTGTTATGAAACTAATTTTCGGTAACCGTCAAAACTTTATGATATCTTTTTTTCCTTGTTTTAAACACTTGAGCAGATATGGGTTAACTGAGTAGATATGGGTTAACTGGGTAGATATGGGTTAACTGAGTAGATATGGGTTAACTGAGCGTTATGGGTTAATGACAAGTGAAAATGTTTGAGAAATAAAATCTTCGTTCTCCCCCCCCCCCCCCCCAACCCACCATTAATTTTTTGTTCGAATTGGTGTTTGTACTATACTATACAACATTTTACTAGTCTCTACTCTTAAAAATCTTTAAATTTTTTATCCGAAAATTGCAATGTATTATTACAGGTAAAATAGCGAAGATTTTTTTATAATTTGTTAAATTCTTCAAGGTATTTTATTTTTTATTGATGAAATACACTAAAAAAAATAAATATTATGTTAATTTCCCGTCAAGGGGTATTTCTTCCTTCATTATCAATACCCGTTACGTCAGTGTGACGTCAGTGTGACATCCGTGTTACGTCAGTTTTACGTGGCTATTCAGTGGTTCGGGCAGAGTAACAACGAGTCTCACTAACGTCTTTAAGCAGCCTTAAAATTCCGCCCCTATTTTTCGACGCCCCTCTTCTCCTTTTTTTAAAATGTTAACGGGTGAGGTGGGGAGCACAAAATTTTGGCGATATTCTTGGCTTTGTGCCGCCTCTGTGACGTCAGTCGGCGGTAGACTTAGAGATGTTCGAAGAATTGAAGAGTGTGGGAGGGGGGGTAGGGATGGAATATGTGGGACGAGGGGCAGGGATGGAATATATGGGATGGGGGGCAGGGATGGAATGTGCGGGACTGGGGGCAGGGATGGAATATGTGGGATGGGGGGCAGGGATGGAATGTGCGGGACGGGGGGCAGAGATGGAATATGTGGGATGGGGGGCAGGGATGGAATGTGCTGGTTGGGGTCTGCAGCGGGCACGGGAGTGGGGGGTGTCAGTGCACACAACAACCTGGCGACCTTTTAAATCTTGCCGTGTTTCCTTCACTTGACATCTCTTGTACATGTACACAGTTTCGTCCACAGTGATCTTGTTTCAAGCTGAATCAATGAAGGTGTTATTGTGTGTGGGTAAGAAGAAAGGGAATATTCGTTATGTACAGGATGGGGAAAGAAGTTGTGAGTGTAGCGGGTGATGGGATGTACATTTGTTGTGGGGCAGATGGAGTGCATATTTTCGCGTGTGTGAAGAAATGGGGTACAAATGTGTTAAATGTGGGGGATGGGGGTGCACGTGTTTTGTATGTGGGGAGATAGGGTGCACGTGTATTGTGCATGTGGAAATGGGGTGCAAATATATTGTGTGTGTTGGGACACATGGTGCAAAATGTGTTGTTTGTGGGGAGATTGGGCGCAAATGTGTTGTTTGTGGGGAGATTGGGCGCAAATGTGTTGTTTGTAGTGAGATTGGGCGCAAATGTGTTGTGGGGAGATTGGGCGCAAATGTGTTGTTTGTGGGGAGATTGGGCGCAAATGTGTTGTTTGTGGGGAGATTGGGCGCAAATGTACTATCTGTGGAGATGTGGTGTGGCCTTCTTTCTCTGTGTCTGAGTATGGGGCTAACATTTATTGTGATCATGGAAGCTGGTACATTTTATGAAAAAGCCATTTTCCTCGATATAAAAATAAATACTAATGAATATTTGCATTTTTATTTTATTTAATGCTATTATTTACAGATTAAACATGTGACTGGCGAGTCTTACTTGTGCCTGACAAGCTTGCTCGCATCTAGGACACACTTGTGTTGGTGACCTAGGGGGATTGGAGGCTATCTTTTTTTTCCTTGCAGTGTTTTCTTTACTCTCGAAAGAATATTCTCCAGAATTGAGTCTGCCTCGCCAACTTGTGCGATCCACAGCAATGGAGATCCATGATTTTAGGGCAAAATCCATGGATTGAAATATTGTATCTTTAGGGTATTATTTAATTGTTTAGTTTAATGATGTTGACAATCATGGATTTAATTATTTGAAAGCTATCTAAAAAGGTAATGTTGCTTCACGGAAAAGGGGGGGTGGGGGTGTTACTACATACTTATCTATGTTCGCATTTTTGAAAGCTTTAAGAACGTAACTAAACCAACCATACCAACCCAGCATAACAAAGCCAACCATTCTAACCCAGCATAACTAAGCCAACCATACCAACCCATCATAACTAAGCCAACCATACCAACCCAGCATAGCTAAGCCAACCATACCAACCCAGCATAACTAAGCCCATCATACAAACCCAGCATAACTAATCCAACCACCGGAACCCACCATAATTAAGCCAACCTTACCAAACCCAGCATAACTAAGCCAACCATACCAGCCCAGCATAACTAAGCAAACCATACCAACCCAGAATAACTAAGCCAACATACCAACCCACCATAGCTAAGCCATCCATACCAACCCAGCATAACTAATCCAACCACCGGAACCCACCATAATTAAGCCAACCTTACCAAACCCAGCATAACTAAGCCAACCATACCAGCCCAGCATAACTAAGCAAACCATACCAACCCAGAATAACTAAGCCAACATACCAACCCACCATAACTAAGCCATCCATACCAACCCAGCATAACTAAGCCAACCATACCAACCCACCATAACTAATCCAACCACCGGAACCCATCATAACTACGCCAACCTTACCAAACCCAGCATAACTAAGCCATCCATACCAACCCAGCATAACTAAGCCATCCATACCAACCCACCATAACTAATCCAACCACCATAACACACCATAACTAAGCCAACCTTACCAAACCCAGCATAACTAAGCCAACATACCAACCCACCATAACTAAGCCAACATACCAACCCAGAATAATTAAGCCAACCATACCAACCCAGCATAACTAAGGAAACCATACCAACCCAGCATAACTAAACCAACCATACCAACCCAGCATAACAAAGCCAACCATTCTAACCCAGCATAACTAAGCCAACCATACCAACCCAGCATAACTAAGCCAACCATACAAGCCCAGCATAACTAAGCCAACCATACCAACCCAGCATAGCTAAGCCAACCATACCAACCCAGCATAACTAAGCCAACATGCCAACCCAGCATAACTAAGCCAACAATACCAACCCAGCATAACTAAGCCAACATACCAACCCACCATAACTAAGCCAACCATACCAACCCAGCATAACTAAGCCAACGATACCAACCCAGAATAATTAAGCCAACCATACCAACCCAGCATAACTAAGCCAACCATACCAACCCAGCATAACTAAGCCAACCATACCAACCCAGCATAACTAAGCCAACCATACCAACCCAGCATAACTAAGCCAACTATACCAACCCAGCATAACTAAGCCAACCATACCAACCCAGAATAATTAATCCAACCATACCAACCCAGCATAACTAAGCCAACCATACCAACCCAGCATAACTAAGCCAACCATACCAACCCACCATAACTAAGCCAACCATACCAACCCAGCATAACTAAGCCAACCATACCAACCCAGAATAACTAAGCCAACCATACCAACCCAGCATAATTAAGCCAACCATACCAACCCAGCATAACTAAGCCAACTAAACCAAGCCACCATAACTAAGCCAACATACCAACCCAGAATAACTAAGCCGACCTTACCAAACCCAGCATAACTAAGCAAACCTTACCAACCCAGAATAACTAAGCCAACCATACCAAACCAACTGGGAGTTCAATAGACATACGCCCCCTCCCAGCCTGGCCACGAATTTCCAATCAATACCCGTCGTCTCGTTCCAAGGCCGTCTAACTTGTGGATGAGTTAAGTACATCAAGGATTCTCAAAATTATACTTCTCGCGTCATCAGTCACCGGTACACAAAAAGGGGTTAAGTTAGGAAACAAAAGAAAAAATATAATTATATTTAGGTACTGCACTGGTCCATGCTGAAAATATGAATATATTTCTGCCAGTCCGTCCAACTGGAAAGTTAGGGAAGATGTGAATGTCACCTGACTGAAGAATTTCTACTGCATTTAATTTCATTTATTTATTTATTTGTTTGATATTTTGTTTTATCTTTGTAAAAAGGCCAACATGTGTACAAGTGATTTAATGTTGTGTTTATTGTATCTTGAGAAAGACACAAGTGATTTAATGTTGTGTTCATTGTATCTTAAGAAAGACAACCCATTATATCTATCGGAAGAAATTGTGTTTAAATTAGAGACCGACAGAATTGGGATTTTCTGATTTCGGCAAAAACCGAAACCAAACCGAACGTTAAAACTTACTTTCGGCCCAAACCGAAAGCTTAACAAGACTTTCGGTCGCAACCGAAACGGACACCGAAATATTTAAATATTTTGAAACTCGTTCGCGCATACGAAAAAGTATGGAGGAAAGTATTGATATTTATATTATTATTATATGATAAAATCGCGAATTTTATTAGAAAAACATCTAAGGAATATTTTAGCTTTTACCATTTGAATTTTAAAAATGATTTAAATTTAATAATTATTTATTTTAAGGTAGTATATTAAAAGAAAATGTTGACTTGGGGGAGGGGGTGGGTGAGTCATGTAAAATAGACCCTTGGGTGTCCTTTGCTTTTATAATGTAATTACAACGCTTATACTTATACCTAGATATATTTGGTATCGATCAAAAGCTTAGTCTATAGATTGGTTAATGGTATGTCCGACTAAAATGTACCGACAGAAGCCTGGAAGGAATTCTTATTTCTACTAACTTAAACATTTTTGTTGTAACACGCGTCCTTATTGGTCGACATTTAAATTTTGAGTTTTTCCACAATTACCATTTATCGGCTAATTTTATGTGACCCAGAATAAACAAAAGTTGAACGAATGTTGAGCTGCGTTACGTATGATAATACAGTAGGCCTACCACATAATTATTATACGAAACATTGACATGCGCATGCGTGAGTTATCTTATGATTTAAATTAAAGCTTTTTATGCCTAATTATACAAAATTGAAATATTTTTTTAAATATTACTAAAGGTTTTTTCATTCTTTTTCTCTACATTTGTGTTCATAAATGTGACTAATTTTTTTTTGGAATATTTTTATAATTGTCACAAATAAATGAATTGAATAAATCTAGTGTTCCCAAATTTTATTTGATTTTTAATTAAAACAAGAATAATAAATATTAATATTACTGTCCCTTTAGTTTGTTTGTTTTTTCAACAAATTTTTTTGCCTAAGCCTGATTCTAATTTTGGTGTGGTTTTTTTTATAAATATTGGACAAGTAGGTCATCATGCAGCTGTGAGCAATGTTCGCAGAGAATTAGTCATATATCATACGATGACATCAAGACGTCGAGAAATAATGAATATAGGATTGCCGGCCGACAGACAGACAGAGTGACGGTATGATTTCTGTTAGATGACCGAAAACCTCAATCACTTTCAGCGGAAATCGAAAATAAACCGAAAGTTAACATTTCTGTTTTGGGTGAAACCGAAACTACGTCGAAAATGATCAAAAGGAAATGTTTCGGTGCACTGAAATTCGCTCGGCCTCTGCTTTGCATCGATGTGAGAAATTACAGAGATAGTCTAAACGGATATAACGCTAGAATGTCCATTGTTTGGTGTTTACGGTTTTCATGAGATATAAAAAAAATATTCAAGAAGGCTGATAAAATGGTATTTCGTCCGTCAAATCGACTAGGAGCATCCAAAATTTATTTATTTTAAAGTTTTAGCACTTAACTCCCCTTAGAAATGCATTACGTCCCTTCTTTCAGTATTTGCAGTAATTCTCTCTAGTATTCATTTCAAAGTAACGCTTTAAAAAAGTGTTCTCAACTTTTTTGAGTAAAGAGCTATTTTTTGTAAATTATGTCTGCTTAGAAAATATTTTAAGAGCCTCTGTCTCTACTGTTTAAAGTAAATGTCATCATTGAACAGTAAAATAGAAAATATGAAAGAGCCACATCTAATTCTTAGACCAAAGGTATTAAAAATAATCATGAACCTCACTTGTAAAGAAATTTACAAGACGCGCTCCTGAATCTAGAAACAATAACCCAGCTAGTAGAGAGGTCAGAGGTCACGAACTTGCTTGCTTCCAAAGACGTGATATGTTTACTTCGCGGTGTGTTACACAGCTTTCTTCCCATTAAGCTATGACTACTTCCAAGGTCGGATTCAAGAAAGTTCGGAGTTTGTTGCGTTTGCCTTGCCCAACCAACTTCCCAACAGTTTTTTCAAAGTTTTGTTGTTGCTTTTTCTTTAATGAATATAATATCCAATATGGATTATTTAAGTGCTATAGATGGGATGGGACAGGAGTGGCGTTCAACTATGCAATGGATAAATTTGCATCATTATTCTCGTCCATTGTTCTATATGGACCTAACCAACCACTGTTCTATAAGGACCTAACCAACCATTGTTCTATATGGACCTAACCAACCACTGTTCTATAAGGACCTAACCAAAGATTGTTCTATATGGACCTAACCACCATTGTTCTATAAGGACCTAACCAAAGATTGTTCTATAAGGACCTAACCAAAGATTGTTCTATATGGACCTAACCAACCACTGTTCTATAAGGACCTAACCAAAGATTGTTCTATAAGGACCTAACCAACCACTGTTCTATAAGGACCTAACCAAAGATTGTTCTATATGGACCTAACCAACCATTGTTCTATAAGGACCTAACCAACCATTGTTCTATAAGGACCTAACCAACCACTGTTCTATAAGGACCTAACCAACCATTGTTCTATAAGGACCTAACCAACCATTGTTCTATAATGACCTAACCAACCACTGTTCTATAAGGACCTAACCAACCATTGTTCTATAAGGACCTAACCAACCACTGTTCTATAAGGACCTAACCAACCATTGTTCTATAAGGACCTAGCCAACCATTGTTCTATAAGGACCTAACCAACCACTGTTCTATAAGGACCTAACCAACCACTGTTCTATAAGGACCTAACCAACCACTGTTCTATAAGGACCTAACCAACCATTGTTCTATAAGGACCTAACCAACCATTGTTCTATAAGGACCTAACCAACCATTGTTCTATAAGGACC
Organism: Omphiscola glabra; assembly: GCA_964017045.1. Classification (NCBI taxonomy): domain Eukaryota; kingdom Metazoa; phylum Mollusca; class Gastropoda; family Lymnaeidae; genus Omphiscola; species Omphiscola glabra. Next base: position 2,209,516 of record OZ024809.1, on the reverse strand, counting down.
TAACCAACCACTGTTCTATAAGGACCTAACCAACCACTGTTCTATAAGGACCTAACCAACCATTGTTCTATAAGGACCTAACCAACCACTGTTCTATACTCCGTAAGGACCTATTGTTCTTGAGGCTCGAACAAAAACTTACCTGTTAGAATCAAACAAATCACTGCTCGCCAGGTACCAAACTAAGTAGTAGAGACCGACCAAATGTCATGTTCTGATTGCGGCCGAAACCGAAACCAAACTTAAATTTAAAAATGACTTTCGGCTAAACCGAAGCCGAAACAAAAAGTTTAACCAGACTTTCGGTCAAAATACGGATAATAGATATTTGAGATTTTTCGAAACTCGTTCGCGAATACGTTCTGCGTACGTCGAAAAATGATGAGGAAAAGTATCGATATTTGTATTGTTTTTATCAAAGATAAGAGTATCGTGAATTTTGATAGATTAATATTTAATGATTACTTGGGGTCCCAAAATTTTATTATGTTTTTAATTATAACAAAAATAATAATATAAATATTAACATTTTTAGGCTATTTTTCTTTTTAAAAAAACGGTTTACCTTTTCCTAAGCCTAATTGTCATTTTGTTATGGGAAATATTGGACGTAGGTCAACGTGCTGCTGTGGGCAGTGTTCGCAGAGGATTAGTCATTATATCATAAGATGACAGAAAGACGTCAAGCATTAATAAATATCGGATTGTCGACAGACAGAAACACAGAGGGACAATCAGACTTCTCGTAGATAGCCGAAAGCATCAAAAACTTTCGACTGAAACCGAAAATAAACCGAAAGTTGACTGAAACCGAAACTACGCCGAAAATGATCAAATTGCAACTTTCGGCACCGAAACCGAAATTCGGTTAACCTCTAGTAAGTAGTTTAAGTTCTTTTGGGCTTCAGTGAACTGTGTATGCTTATGTGTGGACATGTATAAGCCTGTTGCTTGTTTTATGTATCGATTCTTGCTTTATGTATCGAGTCTTGTTTTTTGTATCGAGTCTTGTTTTATGTATCGAGTCTTGTTTTATGTATCGAGTCTTGTTTTATGTATCGTGTTTTGTTTTATGTATCGAGTCTTGTTTTATGTATCGATTCTTGTTTTACGTATCGAGTCTTGTTTTATGTATCGAGTCTTGTTTTATGTATCGAGTCTTATTTTATGTATCGAGTCTTGTTTTATGTATCGAGTCTTGTTTTATGTTTGTTTGAAACAGTCGACTACAACTACATAAACATGTCACGTTCATTCCCGTATGCCAAACAGGTTGGCGTGACATTATCAGCATTGAGATTGATTTATTTGACAGTAGCCAATGACATAAAAATGTACAACAGGTGTATTCTTTATGTATATGATAACGGTGCATAACTCATGGTCAGTTTCTCGGTGTAGTACTCACTATCAGTTTCCCAGGTGTAGTACTCACTGTCCGTTTCCCGGTGTAGTACTCACTGTCAGTTTCCCAGGTGCAGTAATCACTGACAGTTTCCCGGTGTAGTACATACTATCAGTTTCCCTGTGTAGTGCTCACTTTCAGTTTCCCGGTGTAGTACTCACTGTCAGTTTCCCAGGTGTAGTACTCACTGTCAGTTTTAACGATGTAGTACTCACTGTCAGTTTTAACGATGTAGTACTCACTGCCAGTTGCCGTGCTAAATTCTCCCATGAAAATCATATTAAAAGGTTCTCACTCAACATTGGTAGCCATGTATAAATTGTGGCAATGTATAACTCAAATTTTGAAGCCATGTATAAGTCAATCTTTGTAGCTATGTATAACTCACCCCTGGTAGACATGTATGACTTACCCCTGGTAGCCATATGTAACTAACCTCTGGTAGCCATATGTAACTCACCCATGGTCGCCATGTGTAACTCACCCCTGGTCGCCATATGTAACTCACCCATGGTCGCCATATGTAACTCACCCCTGGTCGCCATATGTAACTCACCCCTGGTAGCCATATGTAGCTCACCCCTGGTCGCCATATGTAACTCACCCCTGGTAGCCATATGTAACTCACCCATGGTCGCCATATGTAACTCACCCCTGGTCGCCATATGTAACTCACCACTGGTCGCCAAATATAACTCACCCCTGGTAGCCATATATAACTCACCCCTGGTCGCCATATGTAACTCACCCCTGGTCGCCATTTGTAACTCACCCCTGGTCGCCATATGTAACTCACCCCTGGTAATAGCCGCTCTCGGCTGAATTTTTCAAAATAGACCTTAAAACAACTTTTAAAAAAATAATTTCTATTAAAGCCGAGTTTATAAAACTTAAAGTATAAAATAATTCACAAAATCTTAAAATGCATTAGCAAAGAATCACTGTGCAGAAGTGTAGATGACCACTCTATGAAACCAAAGACAGACAGTGCAGAAGTGGAGATGAGCACTCTATGAAACCAATGAATTCAAATTAAATGCAGACGAAACGTAAAGATGTTTCATTTGTATTCATTCATTTGACATATTTTATGCACAGACTTTCTTTGCGTAATGCATTGTACTATACGAAATTATAATTTATTTTCTACTTTTTGGTGGTTTAAACTCGTCTTTATTTAGAAAGTTTGTAGTTTTTTTGTTTTTTTTTTTGTTTGTTTTTTTTTACGTTTTTTTGTTTACATTTTATATTTTAGTATTACCATTGTAATTTATCTATTATCGACAAAAGAAATCTTGACCAGCTTACAGCATTACAGAAAGGTCATTATCAACTGGTCAGCCAGGTGTAATCAATCAAAATAAGGACAAATACTAACTTTTTTTTAGTGGGCGGGGTCGAGGGGGAGGGGAATTATGGACCATAAAAACGGATCTTTTTCATTTCTGTATAGTTGAATATTTGAACTCCGATCAGACTTATGCTTGTGTTAAGCGGAGTTACCACCCTTTGTGTACCCTACCAACAATATGTTATGCTTCTATTTCATTTTTTATCAGGAACGCGCTGCACCTCAACTCTGGTCTTTTCACCTTCCCGACTAACATATCTGACGTCCTACAAGATGGAGTCGGCTGTTCCATATGACTTCCGACTGAGCTCTCCCTCGAAAAAACACTTCAGACCAGGTCGTGCCAAAAAGACCAAAACTCGGGCCAATGGACTTGAACATGACGTCACGCACCGGGGCTCGTCGGTTGGTGACGTCGAGCCAAAGAAATCAAGGCGTGGTCAGCTTGGGATCGACAATCGTGCGTTTGTGGGCGGAGACGAAGAGGGGGATACACACATGAAAGTGAACGACGATTGCGTGAGACAAAGCCCCTCTCAGACAGTAGTGAGCCAATGATCATTTAAACTTCTACAACTCGTGAGACAAAGCCCTGCCCAGACAGTAGTGAGCCAATGATCATTTAAACTTCTACAACTCGTGAGACAAAGCCCTGCCCAGACAGTAGTGAGCCAATGATCATTTAAACTTCTACAACTTTCATTCTCTACGTCTTCAAATTCCTTGCAATAAAAAAAAAAAAAAAAGGAAAAGGTGTCCAGACGCATCCTCTCCACGAAGCCCACTGCCTGTTTGTGATATGTGCCACACACAAGAAGTATTAAATAATTAGAGCTTATTATGTTGAAAATATGTGATTAAAAGTATGGCTATGTAAACCTGAGGCTTTTCGATTGGTCAACGAGGAACTTTTTGATTGGTCGACGGGGGAGCTTTTTGATTGGTCGACGTGAACCTCCGTGATTGGTTTATTGTACATAAAGTAAACATTAGCATATCTGTCAAAGTTGTTGTTTTATTTTATTCCCTACTTATCCTTGAGTTAGAAATCCTCTAAACGTCATATGGCATTATGCTGTATTCGATTACCCAGATACAGATTATGAATAGTATCTCTTTCCCATCGATTATCCCGCCCTATTATCACTTCATTATAAGCGTGCCATCCATTCCCTTGATTCTTATCTAGAGAGAGAGAGTAGCTAAAGATATGTCATTAGCCAGCACACGTGTCGTCGCCTCCATGTGGTGTTGAGCCATTGTTTCTGTCACGTTCGGGTGGGTTAGCATATTTAAATGTCGCATTGACTGTTGGACGCCTCGGAGTGAGGCCAGCTAAAATGGCAGCTTATGTTGGCAAAGTTTTGTTTTACAACGACATTCGCCAGTTGTACGACATTTTAGATAACGGGAGGATAGAAGATGGCGCCATTAGACGCATGCTAGCCAGCGGAAGTGCAGCCCGTATAAGAATGACGCTTTGTTTAACCGGAAATGACGTCACGGAAGCAACAAAGCGGGATATCTTAGAAAAAGATAGTTGTTCTAATCCGCATAAGAACATCGGTTCTGTTGAAAGGGTAATGGAGACAGCTGAAATGCTTCACTCGCACTCGACTACACAAGGTGAAGAGCTTCACTCACTCTCGACTAAACACGGAGAAGATGTATCAAGTCGAGGTTATTTTGGAGACGAGGCTGCTGCGACGAAGTTAGAGCTATCAGTTGAACTCAGAGCGTCCTTTTCGGAGCCAGAAATAATGGATGTTAAGTCTGACAAATTTATAATGCATGATTCCCACAGTGATATAAGGACACCTGGCCCACCAATTGACAGTGGCGTATCTTGCCCACCAAATGACAGGGGCGTACCTGGCCCACCAAATGACAGGAGCGTACCTGAGCCACAGATTGACCTAGATGTATCAGGAACGTATGTACGGAATCCATCTTGGCAGTTGCCTGAACGTACTCTGACTGTCCTCGAGTCACGTGCACCCACACGTATTGCTTCAGTAAGCGAGCGAGTGAACATGGAGGATATTGAAAACATACGAAAGGACAGTGACAGGCACTGGACCGGTGTGACATCACAGAGCACATACAGACTCTTGGGGTGAGTAGGGGCTTTAATAAACATTAGAATATTGGCATCACCTTCCCTCTCGTTGTTGTATAGCACAGTTCAATTCCCCCCCCCCCCCGAAAAAAATATCGGTTTGTGATATGGGGGGGGGGGGATATATCTTTGTCAGTGTTGGTTAAACCCCTAGACCTAGAAGCTCGGGGTAAAAAAATGTGGGGGTGTGTATTTGATAGTAATTGCATACGCTCAATGGAGAAACAATTCAAATTCCACTTTTTTTTTTTTTAAATACTTAATGAAATTTGTTTCGTACCCTATTTCCTGAAATTTTTCAAAACAACATTTTGTTAGACTGGTTGATTTGGGGCTTTTTATCAATCGAACATTTGTGATTTTTTTTCATTGTCTAATTAGAGAGATTTTTAAAATTGCGAATCGGAAACTAGAAAGATATGTCGGCATAAATTGTGTTGCAAAAGCTAGCACTTAACTTTAACAACAGTGCTAACTGGCATATAATATTAATCTACTTTTCTTATTAATTCAATTTATTAGGATAGGGTTCGTCATTTAATGGTGGAAATCTATTAATAGAACGCACGGGCGTACAGCCAATCTCAATATATGAATAAAACATCCTGGTATTCCGTTTGGCCAAACAACTTTTCAGTATTTCTACATTAATGTGAACGTTAACATAGCCGAAAACGTATTTACATTGTTAGAAGCTGTTTTACGAAAACGTTGTCTAAAAATAGTAACATTGAGTACTGCGTTGTGACGTAGCGTTTTCCGATCTTAGACTGGACAAACCGTATGAGATCATCTTTTCTTGTGGTTTTTTTTTCTCTTATCAACAGATCTGATATGATACTCCAAGTCATTCGGCTGTGAGCAGTTCGATTACGAAAAACTAACAAGGCGTTACAAGGAGTGTTGCAAACTGAACGATTCAGGATTTTTTCCAATTTTTCTTTTAAAACATTCTGTGAAAAGTGCTGAGAACATGTCAACCTGTTTCTTTTATCCTCCAGTTGTGCTTTACTTGTGGCGGGTGTCGCTATCATTACCATCAATAAATAACCTATTTTTCTTGATGTACACTTTTGTGTTCACTTCACTTTACTGATGGTGAAAATGCTCTCTCTAAAGCCATTTGATGAGCGGGGCAACTGCTCTCTCTCTCTAAAGCAGTTTGATGAGCGGGCAACTGCTCTCTCTAAAGCCATTTGATGAGCGGGGCAACTGCTCTCTCTAAAGCCATTTGATGAGTGGGGCACAAGCTCTCTCTAAAGCCATTTGATGAGTGGGGCAACTGCTCTCTAAAGCCATTTGATGAGCGGGGCAACTGCTCTCTCTCTCTCTAAAGCCATTTGATGAGCGGGACAACTGTTCTCCCAAAAGCCATTTGATGAGCGGGACAACTGCTCTCCCAAAAGTCATTTGATGAGCGGGACAACTGCTCTACAAAAGCTATCTTATGTAAGATTGTCACTGGTGCCTCATTGAGGCTGACAAAAAAATGTATTTAAAGGAAATGTTATAAATTATAAACGTTGTTAATTTGCTCCTGCGGGAAATCTGGCCTGTCAGTAACGAGAACCAAGGAGGACATCAGATGTCATCATGCAGGACCCTGGGGGGACACATGACCTGACCAGAAGTACATCAGATGTCATCATGCAGGACCCGGGGGGGGGGGGGGGGAATGACCTGACCAGAAGTACATCTAGCGGACCAAGGAGGACATCAGATGTCATCATACAGGACCCTGGGGGACACATGACCAGACCAGAAGTACATCATATGTCATCATGCAGGACCCTGGGGGGACACAAGACCTGACCAGAAGTACATCTAGCGGACCAAGGAGGATATCTGGCATGACCTTGGGGGACATCTTTCTTGCCCATGGGGTACATTTTGCAAGACCAAGGAGGACATCTAGTTCATCTAGCCTGACCAGATTTTCTATGAAATCTGACCAGTATTTGTTTGCAAGCAAAGAAACAATTTTTATTTTTTTTTATTCATCTGTCAACATTGACTAGGACCATCTAGTCATCGGGTTAGGGGGGAGGGTGGCTTGCTAATCCGATCCGTGCTCGGAATAATATCTGGCATCGCGGGCAGGAGATAGTTGCTGCAGTCGGTGATCTAATATTGCTCTTTCGGGTTAGCCTGCGTGTCTCAGTTGTGACTATCTTACTGGCTTCATGAGATTTAGCCCCTTTCTTGACAGCTGATATCCACCTGACTGTCCTGGGCTGTCTGCACCCATTTAGTAGGGTCGATGCTGAAGGCCTTTTGTACCGCTTTCAGCGAGTCTTTGTAATGTTTTTTTTACCTCCTTGGGAGCGCTTGCCTATCGTAAGTTCTCAGAAGAATATCTGTTTAGGGAGCCGGTGGTCTTCCATACGGGCTGTGTCCCATCCAACTGCATCAGGGTGGTGAAGATACTAGGTAGGTTTGCTCTAGCGAGGACCTCTGTGTCAGAAACTTCTGTTTTTGGACGATTGTTCCCTCAACGCTTACTCTGAAGCGGCCATGCAACAAAGCGTTGATATCTTCTCTGAGGCCTGCAACAACTTTGGCCTAACAAAACACAAAGAAGACTGAAGTGTCGTATCAGCCAGCTCCCAGTACGGTATCAGCCAGCTCCCAGTACGCCCTACGTTAATAACAAACACATAAATAAAGTCAGCAGCAATGTCTCTTTAGTAGGTTGTTTTTTTTAATATCAGATGATATAACATAATGGAATTGTTAAACCAAAAATGGCATAAAAATAACAGAAGGAACATGACAATACTATACAAATTATTATCATAGTACAAAAAATGTTATGTACAACAAATGACAGTTTATGCCAGCATGACATTGCACTTGGAGATTTTCAACTTAGAGAAGTAAACAAACATGTTGAAAATCTACCACATCTCCTGATAAATTATGCATTCACTTATTTTAAAACAAAACGAAATTTATGACTGGAGCTCATTATAAAAAATTATTAAATGAAAAACCCCTTGGATGTTTGTTTGTTTTTGGTAACTTTGATAGGTCTAATTCCTTCATTCTTAGTACATATTTTAAATAACTGATTGGATTCGTAAAACAAAACTTGGGAACCATTGTCTCAAGGATTTCATCAATGAGTCTTAGGTGCAGACAGAACTTCATTCTGGCCTGATTCTCAAACAAGTTCATCCAAGGGAGTGATGCGCATTCTGGTCTGATTCTCAAACAATTTCATCCAAGGGGAGCGATGCGCATTCTGGCCTGATTCTCAAACAATTACATCCAAGTGGAGCGGTGCGCATTCTGGTCTGAATCTCAAACAATTACAAAGTTAGCATGCCATTAAGTGTTTTGTTTGTCATATTTGGAATACTTAAAACCTCCATTGAGAGGAGACGACAGTGTCACTAGATTGGCACGGCTTTCTTCTTACGATAGGCTTTCAGCTTCTTGGTCAGCTCCTCTTTCTCTTTGCTTAGCTGCTGTATCCTCTGCTTGTTGGCTTGGAGGCGACACTCCAGGTTGTGGAGGAGGGGACCACTGACCACCTCCATCACATGACACACAGACTTGGTGTAGACTAAAGATGAAAAGAAAAAAAAAGGGGGGGGGGAATTTGTGTGGGTTGGGGGGGTTAATTGGGCTAAATTACATCATTAATCAGGTAATTACGATGTTGAATTATGAGTGGCAGCTCCTATTGTAGGCTACATTACTGACTTCCAACTCAGTTTTCATGGATTTTAAGTCAAGTACTGTTTTCCTAGTGAATAGATGACAAAATCTTTTTTTTTTTTGGATACCAGCTGGCCACTTCTGATGGTTACCAGGCTGGTTATCTGAAGGTCACTAAGCGCCACCCTGAAGGTCAACTAAACTCATTACCTCCCCCCAAAGGTCACTAAGATTATTAACAACCTCCCTGAAGGTCACTAAGCTTATTATCCCCCTGAAGGTCACTAAGCTTATTATCCCCCTGAAGGTCACTAAGCTTATTATCCCCCTAAAGGTCACAGCTTATTATCCCCCTAAAGGTCACTAAGCTTATTATCCCCCTGAAGGTCACTAAGTTTATTATCCCCCCTGAAGGTCACTAGGCTTATTATCCCCTCTGAAGGTCATAGGCTTATTATCCCCCCTGAAGGTCATAGGCTTATTATCCCCCCTGAAGGTAGCTAACCGGCCACACCAGAAGAATCAAGTTCACCAGGTTGGTCACCCCTGAAAGTCATCTAACTATAAAACCACAAAATATTATGCCAAAGAATGAGATATCACGGCAAGTCTTTTGAATGTTGTAATAGACTTTTACTATCTATCAACCATTAAGTTGTGGGAATAGTGGCGACATCTACTTCCGGTATCTTTTTTTAAATTAATATTTAAAGCTTCTGGTAACATATTTGAATCTAGAAGAACATACAGCAGACTATGTCCTCAGGGACCTACACAACATACAGCAGACTATGTCCTCAGGGACCTACACAACATACAGAAGACTATGTCCTCAGGGACCTACACAACATACAGCAGACTATGTCCTCAGGGACCTACACAACATACAGCAGACTATGTCCTCAGGGACCTACACAACATACAGCAGACTATGTCCTCAGGGACCTACACAACATACAGCAGACTATGTCCTCAGGGACCTACACAACATACAGCAGACTATGTCCTCAGGGACCTACACAACATACAGCAGACTATGTCCTCAGGGACCTACACAACATACAGCAGACTATGTCCTCAGGGACCTACACAACATACAGCAGACTATGTCCTCAGGGACCTACACAACATACAGCAGACTATGTCCTCAGGGACCTACACAACATACAGCAGACTATGTCCTCAGGGACCTACACAACATACAGCAGACTATGTCCTCAGGGACCTACACAACATACAGCAGACTATGTCCTCAGGGACCTACACAACATACAGAAGACTATGTCCTCAGGGACCTACACAACATACAGCAGACTATGTCCTCAGGGACCTACACAACATACAGCAGACTATGTCCTCAGGGACCTACACAACATACAGCAGACTATGTCCTCAGGGACCTACACAACATACAGCAGACTATGTCCTCAGGGACCTACACAACATACAGCAGACTATGTCCTCAGGGACCTACACAACATACAGCAGACTATGTCCTCAGGGACCTACACAACATACAGCAGACTATGTCCTCAGGGACCTACACAACATACAGCAGACTATGTCCTCAGGGACCTACACAACATACAGCAGACTATGTCCTCAGGGACCTACACAACATACAGCAGACTATGTCCTCAGGGACCTACACAACATACAGCAGACTATGTCCTCAGGGACCTACACAACATACAGCAGACTATGTCCTCAGGGACCTACACAACATACAGCAGACTATGTCCTCAGGGACCTACACAACATACAGCAGACTATGTCCTCAGGGACCTACACAACATACAGCGGACTATGTCCTCAGGGACCTACACAACATACAGCAGACTATGTCCTCAGGGACCTACACAACATACAGCAGACTATGTCCTCAGGGACCTACACAACATACAGCAGACTATGTCCTCAGGGACCTACACAACATACAGCAGACTATGTCCTCAGGGACCTACACAACATACAGCAGACTATGTCCTCAGGGACCTACACAACATACAGCAGACTATGTCCTCAGGGACCTACACAACATACAGCAGACTATGTCCTCAGGGACCTACACAACATACAGCAGACTATGTCCTCAGGGAACTACATAACATACAGCAGACTATGTCCTCAGGGACCTACACAACATACAGCAGACTATGTCCTCAGGGACCTACACAACATACAGCAGACTATGTCCTCAGGGACCTACACAACATACAGCAGACTATGTCCTCAGGGACCTACACAACATACAGCAGACTATGTCCTCAGGGACCTACACAACATACAGCAGACTATGTCCTCAGGGACCTACACAACATACAGCAGACTATGTCCTCAGGGACCTACACAACATACAGCAGACTATGTCCTCAGGGACCTACACAACATACAGCAGACTATGTCCTCAGGGACCTACACAACATACAGCAGACTATGTCCTCAGGGAACTACACAACATACAGCAGACTATGTCCTCAGGGACCTACACAACATACAGCAGACTATGTCCTCAGGGACCTACACAACATACAGCAGACTATGTCCTCAGGGACCTACACAACATACAGCAGACTATGTCCTCAGGGACCTACACAACATTCAGCAGACTATGTCCTCAGGGACCTACACAACATACAGCAGACTATGTCCTCAGGGACCTACATAAAAAATTACATTATTCAGTGTGGATAGAGAAAATTATAAAAATCTCCTATTTCCCCAAAGAGTGGGCTTTAGAAGCAGTTTGTACAGCAGTAAATAGATAATACTGTCTTTTGATTCAAGCTTCAGCATACCTTGTTTTACTATTTCATTATACAGTAATAACCATCTGACCTGATGTGTTGTGTATCCGTGTGAGCAGATCCTGTGATTCTACTGTCACCCTCTCGTAGGCATCATCCTCCTCCTGAAGCAGAATTTTAGGCAGGTCCACCAGTGAGTCCAGGCAGGGCTTCCCAATCTGGTAGCTCGGGGTTATGAATAAAGGAACCTCCAACCTCTGGAACCTGTTTGGGTTGAAGCAAATTATTCATGAACTGTTTTTAATCTGCTGTAATGTAATTTTGATGCTCTGTTAAAATAAATGCTAAAATGACTTGATAGGATCAAGGTCTTTGTAAGAGAATTCAAAACCGGAGGTGGGGGGGTGTATTGGTACCAAAGCCGGAGGTGGGGGGCCGTATTGGTACCAAAGCCGGAGGTGTATTGGTACCAAAACAGGAGGTGGGGGCTGTATTGATACCAAAGCAGGAGGTGGGGGCTGTATTGGTACCAAAGCAGGGGGTGGGGGCTGTATTGGTACCAAAACAGGGGGTGGAAAAAACGTTAGTCTTTATTTTTTACTATATATAAAATAAGCCCTTGGAAAATCATATAAAACTTGGGCATGGTGTGCAGTAATATGAAGTTTGAAATCTGATGGTCTAAGTCAAGATATAGATAATTATGTAATCTAAGTTTAGGCAAACAGCTAAGTTTAGGCAAACAGCTAGGTTTAGGCAAACAGCTAGGTTTAGGAAAACAGCTAGGTTTAGGCAAACAGCTAGGTTTAGGAAAACAGCTAAGTTTAGGAAAACAGCTAAGTTTAGGCAAACAGCTAAGTTTAGGCAAACAGCTAGTTTTAGGAAAACAGCTAAGTTTAGGCAAACAGCTAAGTTTAGGCAAAAAGCTAAGTTTAGTAAACAGCTAAGTTTAGGCAAACAGCTAGGTTTAGGCAAACAGCTAAGTTTGGGAAAACAGCTAAGTTTAGGCAAACAGCTAGGTTTAGGCAAACAGCTAAGTTTAGGAAAACAGCTAATTTTAGGCAAACAGCTAAGTTTAGGCAAACAGCTAGTACAACTTACTCAGAATTGACCTCCTGTGACTGGAAGCATGTGACCTCAATCTTGTTTTGCTAATGAGAAATGGAAAGAACCGCTAAATAATTATGTCAGCCTCATAACTTTTATCAATCTCGCAGACGGCTGTTGGTTCTTCAAGTCTCAGATTGATCTTAGCCTCATGATCCTAGCTTCAATGTCGTAGCCTCATGAGGAAAATTGTCATTGAAAATAAGAAATGTTTGTAATTTTCTCAAAGTTAGCCAATTAATTAATTTTTTTATTTAAACTCTTTTTTGCTAAAATTATGCATTCACTTATCAAGCCTCTGTTGTTTCCAATAATGTAGACCAGTCAGTCCAAACCTGTGCACTGTGCAGCCCTTCATGCACTTCTCAGGGGCTCTACAGCTCCTCCCTCCCCCTGTAACACTACTCACCATTTACTTGTAGGGGAGGCATAAGGGGGTCCCCCTTAGAAAGTGAGTCTAAAAAATGATCTATGAGTCAAAAATGTTGGGGACCACTGATGTGAACAGTAATTTGTATTCACATTCACAATTTATTTGTCTGGGTTTGGAGACTGAGACTTAAATGTACAGATTATTGCTAACACTACACACTAATTAATAGAATAAAGTAAACAAGTTAAGTGGGAACCATGGATTTGTGGGCTTCCTAGCTTACCCTTGTTAGCTTGTTAATTACCCTTGTTAGCTTGTTAATTACCCTTGTTAGCTTCTTAATTACCCTTGTTAGCTTGTTAATTACCCTTGTTAGCTTGTTAATTACCCTTGTTAACTTGTTAATTACCCTTGTTAGCTTGTTAATTACCCTTGTTAGCTTGTTAATTACCCTTGTTAGCTTGTTAATTACCCTTGTTAGCTTGTTAATTACCCTTGTTAGCTTGTTAATTACCCTTGTTTGCTTGTTAATTACCCTTGTTAGCTTGTTAATTACCCTTGCTAACTACCCTTGTTAGCTTGTTAATTACCCTGTTAGCTTGTTAATTACCCTTGTTAGCTTGTTAATTACCCTTGTTAGCTTGTTAATTACCCTTGTTATCTTGTTAATTACCCTTGTTAGCTTGTTAATTACCCTTGTTAACTTGTTAATTACCCTTTTTAGCTTGTTAATTACCCTTGTTAACTTGTTAATTACCCTTGTTAACTTGTTAATTACCCTTGCTAACTTGATTTTCCCCTTTTTTAACTTGCACCTTACCTTCGTTGACTTGTCCTCATTGAACACAGAAAATATGAGCCCCACAAACCCATCGTCCATCTGCTGGTAGTTGGCCTGTGTCCGCACATCTGTTTAATGAAACAACAGCTGCATCTCATCCGTTATAAACAGGTTTAAATGATAGCATATAATAATATTACTGAAATGCTAATAAGAAGTGGTTAAGGAGCTGGGCCAGGCCAGTAGTTCAGGGCCAGGCCAGTAGTTCAGGGCCCAGCAGGTGATCGCCACCCCGACCTTGACCTCCAGGATGAACAGGCCTCGTGGAATAACTCAAACTTCAAAAGGCAAACCTCGGCAGGAAAACATAAAATGTAAGACCAATATTTGGACTGCATCAACATCTTTTCAGTTGGCTTTTTTTAGCTGTGCCAGCTGGTGATGTTTGTATGACCATTTAGGAATGTTTGTATGACCATTTAGTAATGTTTGTATGACCATTTAGTAATGTTTGTATGACCATTTAGTAATGTTTGTATGACCATTTAGTAATGTTTGTATGACCATTTAGTAATGTTTGTATGACCATTTGGTAATGTTTGTATGACCATTTAGTAATGTTTGTATGACCATTTAGATGACAAACATCACAGATATAATATCAGCTAATATGAAACATGTGTATCTGCTGAAAGTACTCAAAATAATTTCCTGTCCTGGCTGGCCATTTAAAACTGTGTTAGTCACTCTGTGTGTTTTCATCTGAGTGAAATCATTGATTGAGGTTTTCCATACCTTACATAACCGCTGATGTCCTCAAGACTGTAAACTGACACAATATATCCTACTGATGGAGTCATCATGATAGTATGAAATACAAGTTGACTTGACCAATGACTCATTAGTCAAAAGGGCCAAAAATGTTTTACTAATTTCCAAAAATCAGCAGCAGGACGATTTAAAAAATGTTGAGAGCCAAATTTCTTTTCAAAAACCTGTCAAGAACAATGTTTTTCAAAGTCAAATCCCATTTGTGGCAGACAGCACTCAGGTCGTTAAAGAGCCACATGCAGCTCACAAGCCACAATTTACCGACCACTGGACTAGACCAACAGAGTCACATGTATGCTGCAGTTAATCAAGGTTCTGACTGAGTCAAGCTGAGTCAAGCTGGTGGTGGTAGCAAATAGGCACAAAAACTTGTGCATGCTGTACATTGTCTTTGTTTTATGAAAAGGAGCATCAAAATATTCTATTAATAACTATTAAAAGCATTTTCTTAGAAAAGGATTGGAAACCAGAAAACCAATATAAAGTATGCAACAAAAAAATGCATAGACAAATTACGGAACAAGATTACAAACTCTTAGACTCTTAGTCTATTTTTATCTAGTAAATCTAGTAATAAAAACAAATAAAGCTGTTACTTTTTAGAAAGAGGACCCACTAATTATGTACTGGATATTCCAAGATATTACTTACCTACATGTGAAGGCCAAACTGTGATGTGGGGATGTGAGTGATACCAACCGACTACTCGCAGTGGTCGATTCAATTCTTTGGCCAAATGCTTTTAAAATAAGTTTAAAATTTACATACATACCAATGAACACCTAATATTATCAAGTAATATCTTATTATTTTATCAAATCATGAGAACCAAAATATGTGTCTATTTTGGTCTAGGGTTATTCAATACTAATACTAGATTAATTAATTGGACTTTAGTCCCTTTCCAGTCACACTCTCCCTCCAACAAAAAGAGGGCACTATGAATACCAAAAAAAAAACATTCTTCAAGTTCCTCCATTAAGATCATAAAAGCACTATTTATATTATATATGTACCATTAAATACAATTTCATGTGTAATTTAGCATTACTCATTTTCTGTACCTTTCTCCTTACATACCTCTGCTTTGATCGATGCATCAGTCTGCTGCTCTGGTGATATCTCAACTCTGTCTGCTTGCTTGTCTGACCTCCGTAAGATAATGACAGATGAAAGATGAAGAACCCTCATTTCATCAACCTATTTTTAGTTCAAGAATTAACAAGACTTATCAAATATCAAGAAAAATTGTATGTTGGTCTGATGGAATTGTTAGCTTTGAAATATCGTAAGATAAAATAAAATTAGATGTAGAAGATTTTGTTTTGTTTTTTTATTGTTAATATATTGACTAAGGTTATATATAGTCAGCTGCAGATAATCAGGACTAATTGTGGTTCAACCCCATCCTGACTATCAACTTCTCCGGATTTTCAAATCTCATATCAAACCTGCTATCTTCAGTTCAGTTTTAAATAAATATATAAACTATCAATAAAGCTATTTTATTGGAAAACTAGAAAGAAAGAAAAAACTACACAAGTCTAAACCTATAAATATGTCAACAGCACTGTACTTCAAATAACATACGCTGTTAAAGTATGGCATGTTTTATTAACTATGCAAAAGTTTAATTGTCTTAACCCTTTGAACAGTAGATCCTTTTATGTGGGTGTGTAAGGAAAATATCCATGTGTTGTAGTTGTAGGGTAAATATTGAGGTAATGGTTTGCCACTAACTTGTGAAAGGTTGCTAATGGTTACTGGGCCCTGTTATAAAAAGCCTTTAAACAAAATTTGGTGGGTGTTAATTCTTTTAAATTTAGCCAAGTAATTTAGCCTAATATGTTTTTTTTGGGGGGGCTCAGTGAAATTATTTGGTTTAAAAATCTTTTCACTGCAAAAGCATGTCTTGAACAAGGTGGGTAAGCTTTTCCCCAACCAAGGCATTAGGCTTACATTTTACATTACTTACAAATGGCAGGTGGTTTACAGATTGTTACAAGACTTGTCAATTCTTGCTGAAAGGCAAAGGTCAACTCCAACTCCAAATCTAGACTGGCAGTGGCATAGCTAGAGTGAGAGTCTGCTAAAGAAGCACCCGATGTCCCAATGTAAGGCAAAATGATAGTTTACATATGTGGCAATGTGCCACATTTTCTATGTATAATTTTGTTTGCATATGTGGCTGGGTGCCACCTATGTTGCAGGGTGCCACCTATGGGGCACACGAGGTTTTCTGCCAGGCATCCACGTCATGAGCTGGGTATGCCTGCCCCACGGGGAACGGGAAAAAACAGCTCATGACGTGACTACACAAGCCGGGGGGGGGAAATGTGAACTCGAGGCCTGCCTTGTACGTGTTGTGTGACGGAGTGTGGAGTGGATTTGTTATTGTGTGTGACCAACTATGCTACTGATTGTACCTCTCCATTAAAGCTATAGTTCTCAGGCCTGCTTTTTGGTTGCTCATTTTAACCTGTAACCTGTAACCACCCGGCTACACATAAAACAAGGAATTTAATTATTTGTTCAAAGTTGAAATTTAAAAACGTTACTTTCATGCATAATATTGAACTTTCTTAATTAGGAACCATCTACAAATGATGTCACATCTTTTTGGACCATTTTTAACATCTCCCCCCACCCCCCCCCCCCCCAAGCCATACACATGCACACTCTATCAACAGAAATCATCAAAAAAGAAGAAAAAATTAGACTACCCCGTCACAAATATGTAATTGTCTCATTGATGCAATAAGGGATGTTAAAAAATGTTTTTTTTGCAAATCACTTTCTGGTTTTAGAAAACTGGTTTTAAACTGCATTTTTTAGAAAACCTTTTCTGAACTGCATTTTTGTTATTTTATTTTAGTCCTGCTAAGAAATAAATATCCTAAATAATAATGGAGTTGGAAAAGGGGGGAGGGGGCGAGTGTTTTGGGCGAGTTCACACACTTTTTTCCCCCTGAGACTTGACTCCTATTTGCAATGCAATATAAACCTTTCCACACAGCCATGTCTGATCAACATGATATTTTTAAGACGTAGGTAGAGAGAACGTAAGACGAAGGTAGAGAGAACGTAAGACGTAGGTAGAGAGAGCGTAAGACGTAGGTAGAGAGAACGTAAGATGTAGGTAGAGAGAACGTAAGATGTAGGTAGAGAGAACGTAAGACGTAGGTAGAGAAAACGTAAGACGTAGGTAGAGAGAAAGTAAGACGTAGGTAGAGAGATTGTAAGACGTAGGTAGAGAGAACGTAAGACGTAGGTAGAGAGAATGTAAGATGTAGGTAGAGAGAACGGAGAGGGCTGTTTGCCCTGGGAGACTTTTTTGGGGGGTTGGGGGGAGGAGGCATTTTCAGTCTTCTTTAAATAACTTGTTTGCATTATGAATTCTTTTTACATTGTAGTTTTCGTTAATTTTTTTAAGTTAGGGGGTATGGAATTATAATTATGTGAAACTGGGATCTATCATACTGTTCACATCTACTGCACAATAAACACTTGCAATAACAAAGTGACCACTTTTCCTACCAAAATAATACTTTTTTTTTATGAAGTAGATTCCTGCCTTATTACGTCACTCAGACTCAGTAACATCGGATGATGGATGAAAACATATTGGCAAAGTGAGATTTCTATGAAGCAGGATCAAATTCCAGCAAACTTGACTGGTTGAACCCACTCTGGGAGTCACATTAGATTACTTTTTCCAGGAATTGTTTTTTTTCAACCTGGTCAACTCATGAGCAAACCTGTTCAACCTGTCAAGAATCCGATGTCAGAATTCGATGTGGCCTCTTCGGAAACCTTGGGGTGCCAAACTTGGTGACAGCACATATTGCATCTTGAAAATTATTGGTGAATAATTAGCGAGTATATATAGCTTGATGGTTTTTTTTCTTGAGATGCTCATTATGTAAAATAACTGACCAGGGAGTAGCCAAACTTCTCAAAAACCTTAAGCCCAATAAAGCACCCGGACCTGACTGTATCCCAAACTTTTCCTAAAGACCCTGGCTGACAACATTGCCCCAACCATCACTCGCATTTTCCAAAAGTCGCTTGACTCCGGCAAACTCCCACTAGACAGGCTTGATGCAAATATCTCTAGTGCCTTCAAAAAAGGTGACCGTCATAACCCAGCAAACTACCGCCCAATATCCCTGACCTCCGTCCTATGCAAAATTCTAGAACACATCATATGTCGTCACATCATGAACCACCTTGAACACTATAACATTTTGACCACGCTAAACCACGGTTTCCCCTCTGGATACTCCACAGAAACTCAATTAATCATCACCACCAATGACCTCCTTGTCTCCTATGACAAAGGTAACCAGGTTGACATGGCAATTCTCGACTTCTCCAAGGCCTTCAACACTGTTCCACACAGCCTTCTTCTACACAAACTCCACCACTACGGCATTACCGGCAACCTTCACTCCTGGCTCTCAACATTCCTAACAAAACGGACCATGCAAGTAGTGGTAGATGGCGTCCGATCAGGCAAAGCCACCGTAGACTCAGGAGTTCCTCAAGGCACAGTACTGGGCCCCTTTCTCTTTCTCTGTCACATAAACAACCTCCCTGATACTGTAAAATCTCAAGTGAGGCTTTTGCAGATGACTGTCTTATCTACAGAGAGATAATCGACTTCGATGACCACAACAAACTTCAAGCAGATTTGAAGTGCCTTATGAATTGGGCGGACAAATGGGGCATGAAATTTAATGAAACCAAATGCTACATAACGAGCATCTCAAGAAAAAAACATCAAGCTATATGAACTCCCTAAATATGACAATCCTCCAGCAAGTAACAAATAATCTATACCTTGGAATTCTCTTCTCAAATAACCTAAAATGATCACCACACATAAACAAAATTTCAAAAAAGCAAACTCCACACTAGGTTTCATTCGAAGAAATCTGCGCCACTGCCCAACATTCTGCAAATGAAATGCTTATCTTGCACTCGTCCGTACGATATTGAATATGGTCCAATCATCTGGGACCCATACCTAAAGCAAGACGTGGACAAGTTAAAGCGAATCAAACGTAGCGCAATGCGCACGTGACTATAAAAATCACCACTCCTGGCTATGTCACTTACCTCTTAAACAGATTTGACATCCCCACCCTCAAGGACAGATGAGAAAAGATCCGCCTAACATTCTTATATAAAGTGGTCCAGGGGCTAATGCCGGCAATCCCAGCAAACAATTATCTCACCCCATAGAAGCCAGGTCAATTAATTAAAGCCAAACACTCACTAAACACTGACTTAACATCTGACAACCCCATGAGACATTACACCTGGAACAATAGCAAATGCTTCACTGTGCCTCGGAGTAACACAGTGCAACATAAACAGTCATTCTTTCCACGCACAATAATCGCTTGGAACCAACTGGACAATACCACAGTGAACTCGACATCTATCAAAAGCTTCAAGGCTGCCCTGGCATCTGCTAGGAGCCGTTAGGATGGCAGCATCGCTTCCCCAACCGTTGCACGTATGCCAGTATATGGATGCAGCAACGTACCGAACCAGAAATATGCTAAAACGGCTGAAGTGTAGTTGTGTGGCCATGGTGTCATTTGCGTGTTTTGTTATGTTGCTGATGACTTTAGGGTTCAGGTTAGGTTTAGGGATAGATTTAGGGTTCAGGTTAGGGTGACTGACACAGCCCATGACATCCTTGGTAAACATCGACCAACACAAAAACCATGGGTGACAGCTGACATCCTCAATCTGTGTGACAAACGGAGGCAGTTAAAGAAAACAAAAATGGTGGATACAGAGGGGGCCAATAAATATAGAAAAATTAACCAAACCATCAAAAAGGGTATGAGAAGGGCAAAGAAGAACTGGATTGAAGAGCAATGCTACGACATTGAAAATTGCTTGAAGAAAAACAATAGCAAAAAGGCATACCAGTTGGTGAAAGAACTAACCAATGCAAAACAAGGG
Source organism: Omphiscola glabra (assembly GCA_964017045.1). NCBI lineage: Eukaryota > Metazoa > Mollusca > Gastropoda > Lymnaeidae > Omphiscola > Omphiscola glabra. The sequence continues at coordinate 2,189,157 of OZ024809.1, read as the reverse complement.
CGTAGTACTACCATACAAGATAAAAATGGCAAATGTTTGACTGAGGAAAATGATATCCTAAAAAGATGGACTGAATACTGCTCAGAGCTGTATAATGAAAATATAAAGATAGACTCAGAGATCCTTAATGTCCCCCCAGCAACGGACAATGAAAGCTTCCCAATTCTCCGCGCAGAAGTAGAAGCAGCAGTCCAAGCACTCCAAATAGGAAAGGCCGCAGGAGTAGATAATATCCCTGCCGAGTTAATAAAACAGGGAGGAGAAACAATGATAAATGCCCAAACCAATATTTGTAACAAAATATGGCTAACAGGGGAATGGCCCAAATCATGGACCCAATCTCTCATCATCACCCTCCCCAAGAAAGGTAACCTACAGCTATGCCAAAACTATCGTACCATTAGCCTAATAAGCCACCCAAGCAAGGTCATGCTCAAGGTCATACTGAACAGACTAAGACCATATGCCGACAGAATCATTGCTGAAGAACAGGCAGGCTTTAGGCAAGGCCGTGGCACTACTGAGCAGATCCTAAACCTCCGGATACTATGTGAGAAATATGCTCAACACCAACAAAACCTATACCACGTCTTTGTGGATTTCAAGAAGGCATTCGACAGGGTTTGGCATGCTGCTTTATGGGCCACCATGAGGCACTACAACATCAACACAAACTTAACCAGAATGATAAGAAGCCTCTATGATAAGGCCACCAGTGCAGTCTTCTTCAACAATAACATCGGAGAATGGTTCAAGACCACGGTTGGAGTACGACAAGGCTGCTTGCTCTCCCCCACCCTGTTCAACATCTTCTTAGAGAGAATTATGTCAGATGCACTAGAAACGCATGTAGGGACAGTCAGCATTGGTGGCAGAACGATCACCAATCTACGTTTTGCGGATGACATAGACGGACTGGCGGGAAGCGAGGAAGAGCTAGCGAACCTAGTAAAGAGTCTCGACAAGACTTCATCCTCCTTTGGCATGCAAATCAGTGCAGAAAAGACAAAAATGATGACGAATAGCACTAGTGGCATCACCACAGAAATTAAGGTCGGAGAGGAAAGATTAGAGACAGTTGGCAGCTTCAAATACCTCGGAGCAATAGTATCGGAACAAGGCTCCAGGCCCAAATTAATGGCCAGGATTGCGCAGACCACGACAGCACTAAAGAGGCTCAAGAAAATATGGAACTACAAAAATATAGCCCCCAGCACCAAAATCAGGCTGATGCGCTCATTAATCCTCTCCATTTTCTTATATGCCTGTGAGTCCTGGACATTAACAGCAGAACTTGAAAGGAAAATAAAGGCGATGGAGATGAGATGTTACAGAGGCATTCTTGGCATCTGCTATAGAGACCACATCACCAATGAGCAAATAAAAGAAAGGATACGTCAGGCAATTGGGCAATACGATGACCTCCTGACGTCTGTTAAAAAGCGCAAACTTGAGTGGTATGGCCACGTGACCAGAAAACGAGGGCTCGCCAAAGAGATCTTGCAGGGCACTACTAGAGGAGGGAGAAGAAGAGGAAGACAAAGAAAAAGATGGGAAGATAATATCAAAGAATGGACTGGATTACAACTAGGCGATGCTATGCGTAGGGCAGAAGACCGAGAGGAATGGAGAAGAATAGTGTACATGTCATCTGTGGCGCCCCAACGGTCGAAGGACTACGGGACCTGATAATGATGATGATGATTCTTAATTTTACGGGTCGTGTCAACCAAGATGGCGGCCATGGTAAAAAAGTGTGGTCCCATAGCTACACATTTACCACTAAAACTCCCAATACTTAGGACTTAGGCATATTAAATTTCCTATATTTGTCATTTATATACCTAAATACTAAGACTGTCTAAGACCACTAAATAATATTATTAGGCCTATAACTAGTTTAAATATTTGGTAATAATTAAAATTTATTAAATATTTAGGTAATTATATGATCATAATATTTACCATTTAATTTTAATTAATATAATAAAAAATATTACAAATTATTTTCACCTCGCCAATTAAAAGGCCCATTATTTCTTCTCGTTCTGTAGTAAGTGCATGAGTAAGACACACAAGATATACATCTGATTCAATACTGACACTTTTTAAACTCATTCTTTTGTCGTTTTGTTTGTAGGCTATCAGGCTCACTATCAGGCCTATCAATTTGTTTATGTTTTAAAAGTTCCTCTAACAACCAAGACTAAGGGTAGTACTGCAAGTGAATTTGACTAAGGAACGATTTAGAATCGTTTTTTTGTTTTTTTAAATAAATCCTAAATTTACGTATGCCTTAATTATTACCACAAAAAAAGTACATTTTAATAATTTTATTCTATCAGATTTTACAGAACTCAGGTATGGACTAAATTTCTTTTTAAATATTATTTATCTAGCATTAATGATTAACCGAGATAATCAATAGACTTCCGAGATGGGGCTTAAAAATGTTGGTTTTCAATCTATTGTAATTGAGTGTCTTTTGGTAGGTTACTACCAATAGTTTCTAGGGAGCTATTTGTAGTTTTTCATAGTAAACTACCAATAGCCGCCTAGAAGCTAATGGCAGTAGGGTATAAAACTATTATATCTCTAGAATCTAGAAGAAGCGATTGGTAGAACTACTAATACTACTGCTACTAAAATAGTAAAAGTGTAGCCGTGTAATTTCGACGATTTTCATTCATAGTCATAGTCGAACTTTTTAAGACTTATTCTCAGCAGAGGGGAAAACTTCATAAGAAATCATGAAATATATTAAAAAAAATAGTTTAAAAAATGTCCTCCGAGATTTATTTATGAAAAAATGTAGGCAATGACAAATCAAGAGACGTCAACAAATTATGGTTCAATCTTTCTGGATTTGACCTCTGATTTAGAACGAAGATTAAAATTATGTGATCCACACCTTATAAATCTATCTTTGTAAACACCAACTCTGATTTACATTACTAATCCTTTATAATTAATTTTATCATAAGTAAACTCGCTGGATATCGCAATAGGCTAGTAAAAAATACTATAAATATAGCCAAGTGACAACTAGGTCAAAAAGACTGCGGAGAAGACCTCTGACAAACTTTTAACACGGTTCAGTATGACTTCGTTTGATTGCCGTGTACTTCAAATATGTGTCTTAAATACATTGAAACGATTGCGTTTTCTTTTCTTTAATTTGAGGGGGGCGGGGATATACTTATTTGCACATGCGCATGGGGTGTGTCCAAATGTGTACGGACGCAACAAGGGGGTGGGGTATAGAAATTTACCCTTTTTTTTTTTTGTACACATTACCGTTCTGTTATTAAATCTAAATTCAATAAAAAGAGGTGTTAATTATTAATTCTTCTCTTAATATTTCATGTCAGGTTTTAAATTAGAACACCAAATAAAAAGTATATGATCTTCTTTACATTAGTACTAGCCAGCGCTTTCCCGATTCCTATAACTATAACTATATTTTTTTGTTCTCACCTGAATATTTCCTATCGTATCCTATAGTCCTATGCAATCTTTTACTTCCCTTCACTCGTGTCGTTTTTAATTTAATTGTGGAAAGCATAATAATCGATTCAAATCTAAAATATGAACATTTCATATTAAAGTTAATGGTGGTTTTTTTTTAATATTAAAAATACAAATCCCCCAAAAAAAAACAAATTACAAACCAATAAAAAGTCAGAAAAGCTCCCAAAAAATGAAATTATTTGTTAATTTTCTTTTGGCATATTTACCACAACAACAAGTTTCATTGGTACATGGAATTTTAGGTTTTGGGAACATTGTTTTGAATGTAAATAAAAAAAAATTAAAAATTAAACGGATAATACATGAAACCTATGAGATTCTTTTCAACTTTTCATTTTGTTTCAAGAAATTGCACTTATAATAAAAAGTGTTATATAAAATGTGTATCTGATAGACTCCAATTTATTTATTTTTAATTGATTTTTTTGTATGGGCAGCTTATAAAAGGCATTTATACCAGTTGCATTCTAAAATATGGTAATTTATATTAAAGAAAAAGCATGAAACTTAACCCTAGACAGATACAAATTTCATATCATTAAAAATATATTCATATATATAATAAATTTATCGAACCTTCACTTCCCTGTTGAAAATTTTTGGTATAAAAATTAAGATATATAATATACCCTAAAATCACCTTTTTTTTTTTAAATTGAGCATTAACAGATAAGTCAATCTTAATGACAATGTAGTCCATGTTTATACCAATGAAAATGTTAAAACAAAATTTATGCTAAATTATGTCAGAATTGAACTTAAACCTTTTTTAAAATCAAATATAAACTGGTACAGTATTCACGCAAAAACTTACCACTAAACTAGTGATGTTGCAATTCAATTATAATCGTCGGTGGGTTGTCATTTTGTTTGTCGGTTGCAGTAGCACCAGCGTTAAAAAAAAAGGGGGGGGGGGGGGGGTTTTTTAGGGGGGATACTTTTATTCCTATTCTTTATCCATTGATGTTTTTGTAAATAAGAGGTGGCAAAGTCAAGGATCGCCCAGGGGTCACTAACTTAAGCTACTCCACTGACAGTACGGACATGTGCAGGACATGTGCAATGTTTTTCTTTATTTGTCTGCAGCATTGTTTGTATTGTTGGGTTTTTTTTGTTGTTGTTGGTTTTTTTTTTTTTTGGGGGGGGGGGGGGCAAAAATTTTGGCCTTTATTTACAACATATAAAGTTACTAAAACTAACTATAAAAATAAATATGCAAGAGAAATGAAAATATATAGTGGGGGGTTTTTTATTTTTAAAAATTAGATATTATCTAAAAAAACACAGCACTTTGCATAACATTGAACAAGTTTTATTTATACAAGTACAAACAATTTAAATTGAAGACATGTGTAAATACATTGTACAAAAACAGCAGATGACACTTGTTCTATTATTAAAAAAATTTATCTCCTTTTGTTGTTTTATAAAAATTGAAATGACAGATTTGTTGAAAAATAATATTTCCTAAACAGTCTCCAATTAAATGTTGTTTTTAAAATATGCAACTTCATAGGGATTAAAAAAAACATCAAACTTAACCACAAAAATATTTCAAATCTTTTTTAAAAATACATGCAGGCCAATATAAATATAGCCTATATTTGTGGAAATTAACAGATGTAGGCCAATATAAATGTAGCCTATATTTGTGGAAATTAACAGATGTAGGCCAATGTAAATGTAGCCTATGTTTGAAGATATTAATAAAAGAGAGATTCTGTGCAATAAAATTGTAAAAATTAAATTTTGGCTAAATAGTTCAGAACTTATGTTTTCAACAAAAATGTATAACATATGCTCACATTTAAATTAAAATTTGTTCAGTTAAAAATTGTGACAATTGTTATGTAATGGATTTCTGAGTATGATTGTTTGTGGAATAGTTGATAGTGAGTTGGAGAATAATTTTATGAGAGCCAGTTGTGATTGGTCGGGTTGTGCAAGGTCATTAAATGAGTTGTTTAAATTCTGTGTGAAGACAGGGTGGAAGTTAGTGTGTTGAGTTAGAGGCTGTTAGTATGTTGTTGTTGAGCAGTAGTGTTGAGAGTTGGCAGTCTGATAGGGATTTTATTTTTGAGGGTGACTGGAGTGTTAGTGCATCAGAGAGTTTAATGATCAACAAGCTGCTGTTTTCTGTTCCTTGGATTTGTATAATAAGATAACGTTTTGTGTACTTCTTGAAGAAAGAAGAAGGAAATCGGACAGTGCATCAGTTTTTGTAAAATCAATAAACCATGTGTGGCAGAAAAACCTGTAGATGCAATGGAGCTAACAAACTGCCAGTCAGAATACATGGGAGCTCATAAAAACAGTTCCTGTATTTGTGAATATCATAGTCATGTTAAGAGCATCACCACTTGATTTTGAACATTCAAAGGAAATTCAATAAAAATTACATTTGAGAGCAATTTTAAAATGTATCTTACAGATCAGATCATAGAGATTCAATGGTACATACTATGTCTTCAAATAAATGAAACTTACCACTACTAAGCTACAGAATGTTACATTCACTACTTTGTTTAGCAAAAGGAAAAGAACATGAATATGATTATTATTAAAATCTTTTTAAGTTGATGATCCCGTGTGGACTGCTTGCTGCCTTTTGAGGTGTGAATGAGAATATGAATGAAAGAGGCAGTGATGTCAAGATAAGCTTTTTCAAACATAGGCTTTTTAACCACAGTGACCACACACAACACTTTTAAAATGATTACAATGTAAACATATAGCACATATTACTTCTTAAGGTCTATAACTAGTATATTAGAAATTTAATGGCCTGACATTAAAATACAATTTTTGTGTGCAAAATGTTAACAAATAAAATACAACTCAGAATTTCAAACAACCAACTGACCTCTCTGATGTCTCTCCTACAGTAAAATCACACATTTTAAAAATAATATAATAACATTGAATGATAAAATAATTTTTTTACAGCAATGCCTGCAAGTGATATATTTCAAAGCATTCTCTAATCAAAACACTGGCCTAGCTTTGCTTGGCGCAGAAATTAATTTTTTTTCATTTTATTTTACCTAATGGCAATGATTAACCATCATAAATGGGAGAACATCCATTACTGAGTTGCTCATTACTGGTACCTGCATTAGTATAAACTTATGGTAGTACTTCTGTGTGTCAGTTGCCTACTCTGCTTCTTTGTGCTTCTTATGATTATCTTTGCTCACTACAAAAAATCTGATTCATATAATGAATCGCCCAATCATTCAAGATCAAGAATTTGCTAGTTTGTTACGTACCATCCTTTTTTTTTAAAGAACTGAAAGGTGGACAGCCATTACATAGCTGTAATTTTTTTTTTTGCCGGAAGTTAAAGATGTTACTAATAAAAACATAGGAGTTACGGGCATAAATAAATATGACAATTCTGATATGGCAGTATTTGAGCCCCCCCCCCTCCCCCAAAAACCCAAGATAAAACACACATTACAGCAACCCATTCATGCATCACACTTTGATGCATATGTCAAAAGTGCTGAAGTGTTCAATTTAACAGATTTCATTTAACGGTTTAATTACAATAACAGTATCACCTTTCAGCCATTTTGTACAAATTTAAGTAGATCAGCGCAATAGAGAAAAGTAACACCATAAAAAAACAAATTGTTTTTGTCGGTTTCAGTGATAATTATAATAAATTCATTTTAAATTTAAAAATTAATTATTATCATTTATTGCCTTCTATATACTGGTAATACATTATATTGATATGTTAAAAATTGTCTCTTGAGAAATTAATTAACTTTTTGTATACAGTGACCATCCAAAATGATGTAAAATTAATTTGTCCCTTTTGTTAACCCCTCTCTCCCAATCATCACAAATCATCAAAGAATATTTGACACCTTCATCACAAATATGTGACCCCTTTTTTTTAACAACATACTGGCTTGAATATAAACATATTTCTTAATCTAAAAAAAACACAGATATACTCAGTCTAAAAAGGTGGGTTCATACATTGTATTACATTTTAATGATTGTCATTTATCTGGTATATTGAGAGTGGTTCAAAAATGTCCAGTCTTATAACTGTCCTTATTATTGATAAATTGCACTTTAAAAAAACTCTTAACCTAATTTGAGGACAGAAATTTATAAACTAAAATATCATGTATAAAAAAATGGTTGCAGCTTTAAAGATAAAAAGATATGTTTTTTTTTACCCACATATTCTGATAAGAATGACTAAAAAATGAATTTTATTTTTTCAAGAACAGGCATTACATACACTAAATGAAAATGAAAGACTAAATTTGAAAAAGAGTATGCAGCAAAAAATATTGATTTGCAGATTTGGGACAGTCACTCTTTGTGACATGGAATGCATTCATTATTTTATTTATAGAAAATTATCTCCAAAATTGTTGTTACAAATAATACTTCTTAGGCTTCAAAATTTTTTAAATTAAAATCTTTTGTTAATAGGACTGGGAGGTTGCTTCAAATTTTTTTTAACTTCAATTCTTCTACATAATGCTTTCATTTGGAAATTTAACATCCTCTCCGCTTATTTGATCTGAAATTTTGGAGAAGAAAGAGAAAGTAAGAATATAATCAACAGAGGAAATATAATAAAACCCAAAGAGCCCTGAGCAATACTATGTACCTTTATTAAGAAAATTAAATGAAAATGTCTTCTATATTATTTTTTTACAATTCTCCCTCATTCTGTTCCCACCTATGTCTATTCAAATTAAGATCATAGTAATTAGATATATTTAATTATAATCAAAACATCAAATTGCTAGGTTAAAATAGTTATAATGTGCAATAACTGACTAGTGACACATCTATTAGTGCTCCATATGGATCAAATGCATAACTTCAAGTGGATAAATGGATTGGTTCAGATTGGGTGGACAGATTAGCCAGTCGGTGTTTGGCCTCCATAGTGCAGGGACAGACTCTACCTTCCCAGATTTCTCTCTGAATCCCTCATGCCCCACATTCGAAGTTTTCATCCACCACATTGTTCACCTCCTATGCGCTGCAGTCAGCAAAACAAATGGAAACATAGACCATTGCGCATATTGAACGTGAACTTTCAGTCTGCAAGCGGGAAGAGAGTAGAGATAGCAAACCTGACATCCTACTGGGAACAGAAACATGGCTGAATCCCTCCTTAGCCAACGCAGAGGTTGTACTGGATAATTATAAATTATTTTGGCGAGAAAGAAAAGACAGAGGAGGAAGAGTACTTTTTGCTGTCCATCAAAACCTGACTGCCACGCTGCTCCAGAACTACATGTTGATGATTGCCTGCTCCTGTGGGTGAACGTGAAACTGAAGGGTAGACGCACACTTAACGTTTTTGCCTATTACAGACCCAACACAGCAGATGAACCAAGCTTCAGAGAGCAACACAGTCGAAGAATGCTTTTCTCTTTTTTTTTTTTGGGGGGGGGGGGGGGGGGGGGGGGAGATTTTTTAACTTTTCTGGTTGGAACCGGCAGATTGCTGCCTTGAAGCCCAAGTCCTCATACCCTGAACTACACTTTGACAGCTGGTTAAAGAACCCATGAGGAGGGGAAAGAAACACTCTTGACCTACTCCTCACCCACTGACCACATCTCATCCGAAAAGTTGAGGTCATCCCCGGGATATCAGACCACTGCATACCATATTGTGAATTTCAGGTTAACGCACTAAAAAAGAAACAGGCTGTGTGAGAAATCCCAATTTATGCCAAGGCAGACTGGGATAGCCTGAGAAGTTCACCGACAGAGCTGAGCTCAAGCATGCAGGTGATTCGGGGTACAGCAACAAAAGAAGAGCTGTGGGTGAAGTTCAAGACAACAATCACTGATGCAGTGAAGAAATACATACCACACAAGACAACCAAACCTACAATGACCATGGGTCATGGCTGAAATGGGTAGGCTCATCCACAGGAGAGACTGCCAATACAAGTGATTGAAGAAAAATGGCTAGGTTGAACTGAGAGAGAAGGAACTGAGGCTCCGCCGAACCATCCAACACTTACTGCACACAGATCGTACTGGAACTCCCTGAATGGCATCTTCTCAGAGGAAGACACTCTGACCAATGGTGTCAAGAACAAGCGCTTCTGGAGCTATGTGAAGCACCAAAAGTCCTCAAACGCTGGAGTTTCCCCCCTGAGATGGGATGGCCATTTGTCATCTGACCCAAAAGCACAGGCTGACATACTCAATCAGCAGTTCCAGTCGGTCTTTGGTGACGGTAGAGATTACTCGGAGGCCGAGTTTCTTCTGACGACCAACATGATGAACACAGCCTTCCCAAGTCATTGAAGCTATCCAGATTTCAGGACAGGGTGTGCTTGCCCGCCTCAAAACCATTAACCCCTACAAAGGATGTGGTAATGACAATATCAAACCACGAATGCTCAAAGAATTGGCCAAAGAAATCGCTCCTGCACTGACAATCCTCTTCCAATCATCGATGTGCACAGGCAATGTTACAGCAGACTGGGGAACAGTGCATGTCAATCCAATCTACAAGAAAGGGGAGCATTCCGAACCTGCCAACTATCGTCCTATATCCCTCACCAGCGGAGTACATAATCGTAAGCGCAGTCATGAAGCATCTTGAAAGCAAAAATATACTCGATGACTGTCAATATGGCTTCCGAGTCAATAGATCATGTGAGACCCAGCTCCTTGAATTTGTAGAAGACTTGATGACCAATCTGGAGAACAGCAAGCAAACTGATGTGCTGGTGATGCACTTCTCAAAGACCTTTGACCATGTCAATCATAGTTTGCTTCTACACAAACTTCAGAGATATGGGATCCAAGGCACTACTAAAACATGGATCTCTAGCTTCCTCAGCAGCCGATGCCAAACAGTAGTGGTGGATGGTACAAGCTCCTCCTTTGTCGGTGTTAAGTCAGTGGTCCCCCATGACTTGTTGCTAGGTCCCTGTTTGTTCCTAGCATACATCAATGACCTACCCGAGAAACTGATATCCCAAGTAAGACTGTTCGCAGATGACACGGTGGTGTATAGGACGATCGCCAACAGATCTGACCAGGACCAGCAACAACAGGATCTCAATCAGTTAGCTGAATGGGAGATGAGCTGGGACATGGAATTTCATCCTGCCAAGTGCCAGACACTGTCAGTCTCTAGAAGTTGCACTCCTCTACGCTACCACTATGAACTGCATGGCCATTTACTTGAGCCAGTTTCCTCCGTAAGGTACCCTGGTGTTACCATTCAAAGAGAGGTCCGCTGGGACGAGCATATTAACAATGTGTGCAACCAGGCAAACAAGACCTTGGGGTTCTTAAGGCATAATCAAAACATCAGCAACTCCAGTGTGAAAGAAAGAGCATATAAAGTCTTTGTCCGGCCACTTTTAGATTATGCATCTTCAGTCTGGGACCCATTTACCCAGAAGAGCATCGACAGGTTGGAGGCAGTACAGCGACGGGTAGCACGCTTTGTCCTGAACCGATACAGGAATACTTCTAGTGTTGGCAGCATGCTGGAAACACTGGGCTGGTCACGAATAGAGGAGCAATGACGACTATTCAGGATCTCCATTATTTACAAGATAAATAATCAGTTGGTCCACTGCTCTGGCATTAAACAGAAACTCCTCCCTCTCCCCCATAGACAGCAACGAGGCCATGACAGGCAGTTCCGGCTCATACCTGCAAGAAGCCGGTATAGGAAATGCTCATTCCTGCCAAAGACAATCAGGGACTGGAACAAGCTTCAAAAAGGAACAGTTGAGGCGACAACACTTGACTCATTTGCATCTATTGCCTCAGGCCTTCCAACCCCCAGTGCATGATACCCTCACTAAGTAACTCTTGCAACCAGTGAAATATCCTCATCAACACCAGGCACAGAAACATTGCAAATCCCATCCACATGCATAGGAGCCAGAATGATCAATAAATGGACCGTGGGCCCTTAATATATAGAAGAAGAAGTAATTTAATTAACTTATTTTAAAGCTGTTCCTTCATAATATGTGAATGAGATAATTATTGAACGAGGTTATCATTCTAATTCTAACAAGGACACTATTTATTGACTAGAACTTACTGTATTCTGTTGTTCCTTCTCTTCTAGACTTGTCAGTTACCCTTAGAATGATGATGAATACCACCAAAGCAAGATTAACAATGAAAATACCAATCAAAATTACCGGTACTAAAATTATGAGCCTGAAAAGTAAAATAAATGTCAATTTTACTTTTAAAATTTTCAACAAAGAACTGTATAAAATAATCTTATATGATATGATACAACTGAAGACCTCAAGGGAAAAAACGGCAGAGTCACATTTTTAATTTTTTTTAGTTATCGCCCCTGGCTAATAGACAATTGAAAATAGAAGGTGCTGAATTAAGTTTAAAGTAGAAAATATGGCTAAGTCCATAAGAAAAAGGGAAACGAAAAATCCGTTTACAATGGAAAAAGGAGCATAGTCCAATGTTTACAATGGAAAAGAAGGTAAAGTCACTAATATCATGTGACATTTATAGTCCCGTGACTTAAAGGTCCAATGAGAGGCAGCGTTAGGGTAAACAAATTTTCAAGATGGCGACTGATGATCTTCGCTTAACTGACAAACGGAAGAAAAAGTTAACAAACGGAGCTGAATTTTTTAATTTCCTACCTTAAAAAACAAAGAAAATTATTATAATCTCAATAAATTGGATTTAAAAAATAAAATTTGTATTTTTTTATCAGATTATACCCTTGTTTTGTTATATTCAGTTCATTAATGTTTGCGTCTATTTCTTTACTTCTACTTCTACCCCGTCACTTTATCTCTGTTTTTGTTCTATGTCTGTCTCTCTATCTCTGTTGCTATAGGTCTGTCTCTCCCAGTCGATCTATCTCTGTTTTTTATAGGTCTGTCTCTCTCCCTGTTTTTTTATAGGTCTGTCTCTCTCCATTTTTTTTATAGGTCTGTCTCTCTCTCTGTCGCTCTGACTCGCCTGAACTCTCTATCTTCGAGTTTCTGTCTTGCTATCTCTGTCTGTTACTCTCTTTACTTTACTCTTTAGTTCCTATAGCTACTGCTAGAGAAAAAACAACTAATATTGGGTCAAAATTGGGTAAGAAGCACACCAGAAACTTAGAAAGAATGGTTTTAAACCCGATTGTCAGGTTAAAGTATTAATAATTTTTTTTTTAAATGATAATTATTGGCATGATCCACATTCTTATACTTATAGTAAACAAAAAGGACTTGCCTAAACGTGAATATTGACTTATAAAATAGTTTTATATAGATAGGTAGCAATGATAAAACCTTTATAAACTACTAAAAGGGAAAAAACGGCAGAGTCCATTTTGACCCTTCTCTCTACTATAATGAAATTAAGCATGTTACATTCAAGATTGAATTACGTTATCTATTTAATAACTCAGGAAAGTGGACACACTTGTGAAATGCATTGAAAAATTTACATTATGTTAACACGTTTTTAATGTACATAGTTTTGAACTTTAAAAATGGAATATCTCAAAACAACAAATATGTGACCCTGCCGTTTTTTCCCCTGTGGTCTTCAACTGTATAAAATAATATTATATGATATGATACAACTGTATAAAATAATCTTATATGATATGCTTGAGATACAGAGTTTTTGCACGTCAAGCATTTTATTTTTGCATATTGACTTTTAAACTTCACACTTAATGTTTATTTGTTGTTTTTTTTATTTGCTGCAGACTCAATGAAACTTGATCTCATATCTTCAAAATTTTCTTGATTACAATGTAACCATAGGATTCTATTTATTTCATTTTCAAAAGAAACTTTTTTTCTCAGTCCATTTCAGTAAAATTTAAAAACTTGACTCCAGTGTTTTTGAGCCTTATAATAGAATAAAAAATAACAAGCCGAAAACAGTGAAAGAATTCAAACAATGCACACAAAAAATAATTCTAACAAAAAGAACTGGAGAGTGCACCCACCATTGCCATGAATTGTCTGCTTCTTTTACCTGTGAAAAAATTGAGATGAGTTACTTCAGTCTCAACATGTTACCAGAAACATCAGGGTCAATATGTTACCAGAAACATCCAGCTCAATATGTTACCAGAATCATAAGTCTCAATATGTTACCAGAAACATCAGGCTCAATATGTTACCAGAAACACCAGGCTCAATATGTTACCAGAAACATCAGTCTCAATATGTTACCAGAAACATAAATCTCAATATGTTACCAGAAACATCAGTCTCAATATGTTACCAGAAACATCAGGGTCAATATGTTACCAGAAACATCCAGCTCAATATGTTACCAGAAACATAAGTCTCAATATGTTACCAGAAACATCAGGCTCAATATGTTACCAGAAACACCAGGCTCAATATGTTACCAGAAACATAAGTCTCAATATGTTACCAGAAACATCAGTCTCAATATGTTACCAGAAACATCAGGCTCAATATGTTACCAGAAACATCAGTCTCAATATGTTACCAGAAACATAAGTCTCAATATGTTACCAGAAACATCAGTCTCAATATGTTACAATGAAACATCAGGCTCAATATGTTACCAGAAAATAATCTTAAAAGAAACAATACAAAATAAACAAATCAATGTTCAACCATTATACATTTTGCCCATCATTATTTTGTCCGCTTAAAAGACGATCAATGCCAGCTTCAAGAACCACATATGGATGGAATGATCAGAGGCAAATCTCTGGAATATGCTTTTATGTGCTTTTATGTACAATCACGTACACTGAAATGCTAAAAATAATATTATGGCAGAATGTGTACGACAACATAACTAAAAATTATTTATTTATTTTTTTAAAATAAAATTTCCTTTGGGTTTTGGGTGTTCTAACAAATTTCTTTCAGATTCTTCCCCAATAAAATTAAGAATGTTGGCCTTATGAGTGCAGCAAAGAGATAACATTGCTGATAACACTAAAACAATAAATGCACTTTTAATGAAACCCTAATGCTGGGAACTTGTGTTAAGGTGTTAAAGTAGAATTATCATTAGTTTAAGGATTAAAATTGGTACCGGTACATCGTTTAGTCTAGCTACGCCGCTGAAAAGCCACACTATGTATGTTGAGAATTTGGGGATAGAAAGACTGTTCATTTCAAAGAAATGATTTTATTAATTTAGTATAAATTTTCTGAGAAGCTAATTAATTGGGACTTCCATGAGAAGACTGTCAATTCTAACAGGTTGCAGGCACATGCCTCATATTTATAGAGGTATTTAATTTATTCGTGCTCTTTGGGCCCATCCATAAACAACGTCATGCATCTTAGGGGTGATAAAAGTATCTAATTTGCATTACAAATTTGTGTTTGGGGAGAGTTGGTGAATGTGTAAAAATTCTGTTAAAATTAGTGTGACATGTATGGATGGCTCCTAATACAGAAATTAACATTTATTTTATAATATAAGCTTAGATCTTAACTGTTACTACACATATATTTTATGTTAGGTTGCATTCAAAATGGAATTTGATAGCAACCAAGCTATGATCTCAACACCTATGAGATAACTTATATAGACAGGATTAGTAGTGTACCCTAAAATAAATGCTGCTCAGGAAGAACACCCAAAACTGAGACTCCTAGCACACACACACACACATCAATTATACATTGGTAGTCATGTCCACACCTCCAAGGTGTGCCCCTGGACTGGATATAAATTTTGTTTCAACTAAGATTGAAACCGGGACAAAACCTAAAACCAGTTGGGATACCTAACCTAAGTTAAAGTCATTTAGTTTTGTCATGAGTCAGGTTTTTAAAATATTCAGCCAACACAAGATAGAACTTTAAAACGATATCCATAGAAGTTCATAATTCATGATAACATATTTTGTTTATATTTATGTGTGCTATAGAAAAAAAACAAGCTTGTTGCCATATGATTGAACAATAAAATATTGACATTCAGAGTCTAAAACTAGAGTGCTAGACAATGATAGCCAAAGTACTTATTTAATGGTTCTGTTCTGCAATATTCAGAAAAATAGTGAATATATGGGTTAAATTCCTTTAAAAGGTATTTCTTAAAAGGTTTTCTGAAAAAAAAAAAGATAATTGCTTTATTATGAATGATATCATTTATTATCAGCTCTTGTCATCAAACACTTCATCATCTGATATAGGTTGATAAAACTATTTGTAATCTAAGGTCAGGAAATGAAATCACTTGTAAGAGAAATCCTCAAAAGGGGAAGGAATGAGATTGGGAGCAAGTCCATATAACAGTAGGAGATACTTTTACTTACATCCAATGCAGATCACTAACTCTCCTTTTTGAATTCTGTAGTTATAATTTGTTTAATCCCAAATTGTTTAGTCCTTATTTCTTTAGTCCTAAATTGTTTAGTCCTCATTTCTTTATCCCTAAATTGTTTGGTCCTCATTTCTCTAGTCCTAAATTGTTTAGTCCTCATTTCTTTAGCCCTAAATTGTTTGGTCCTCATTTCTCTAGCCCTAAATTGTTTGGTCCTCATTTCTCTAGTCCTAAATTGTTTAGTCCTCATTTCTTTAGCCCTAAATTGTTTGGTCCTCATTTCTCTAGTCCTAAATTGTTTAGTCCTCATTTCTTTAGCCCTAAATTGTTTAGTCCTCATTTCTCTAGTCCTAAATTGTTTAGTCCTCATTTCTTTAGCCCTAAATTGTTTAGTCCTCATTTCTCTAGTCCTAAATTGTTTAGTCCTTATTTCTTTAGTCTTAAATTGTTTAGTCCTCATTTCTCTAGTCCTAAATTGTTTAGTCCTCATTTCTATAGTCCTAAATTGTTTAGTCCTTATTTCTCTAGTCCTAAATTGTTTAGTCCTCATTTCTCTAGTCCTAAATTGTTTAGTCCTTATTTCTTTAGTCCTAAATTGTTTAGTCCTCATTTCTTTAGCCCTAAATTGTTTAGTCCTCATTTCTCTAGTCCTAAATTGTTTAGTCCTCATTTCTCTAGTCCTAAATTATCTAGTCCTAATTTGCCTATTCCTAATATTAATATGTCTAATCCTAATTTGTCTAGTAGTTATTTGTCTAGCTACTATACAATAAAGTTGTACCTGTATGTTGATAACAAAAAACACAATGTCTGCTTCATTTCAGCATGATGTTATCTCCACATTTTAGAGGAATTATTTGCAGATGATACAAAGACAGTGACACGGTTTGTAATAAAAACTCACCATTTCATTCCAGGTAATGGAATAGGTGACATTATAACTGAGATTCTCAGGTACACGTTCACCAATAGAAACTGCAACAGGAGAGGCATTTTCCGGAATACCGATTTTTTTACTGTCATTGTTAGGAGAAAAAAATTTAAAATTTTCAGTTAATAATTTGATGTCAATTTATTTTAAATGTCTCAGTTTTACAGTGATAATAAGTGATAAATAATTATGTTATTGATGATAGCTTGACTTGAAAGCTTCAAGGATCATCACATGACTGTACTGCAAAGAAAACTATGTTTAATAAATGGCAGTTGAACTCAGCTTTTGTTTTAATAAAAAGGAAAATTCAAATATAGAGGTAAATTTTCTTAAAATGTTGTCTGTTTTGAAATTTTTGTCAAAGTCTGTCCATCCATCCTTATGGCACAACAGCCCTTGTAGACCTTTGGCCTGCCTCACCACTTCCTTCCGCTCAAACATATCTGATGCTTTTCTTTTCCATTGTCCATGCTTGGATTCCCAGCTGCAGTTGATCTTTTTCCGCATGATCTATCCATCTAAGCCTAGGTCTACCTTTGAGCCATTTTCCTCTGGGGTTTTGGTGGTGTACCCTCTTCACTCCTCTGTAATTTGGCATTCTTTCTAAGTGACCCACCCAGCATAGCCTGCCCTTTTTTATTTCCGCTACTTGAGAGCGATCCTGATACAATTCCTGGTTGGTTCGTATTCTCCATCCAGTTTTACCCTTTAAAGTTGTAACTATTCAAATGTAAGGTCCTCCAAGCCCACGTTTCTAATTTGTGTTGACTAGCTAATACACAATCATTAATATTAACCTAGCTTTAAAAGCATTAAATCTATTCTAATAAAGATAAAATGAGTCTGTCTTTTTTTCTAGCTTATGCAAATCAGCAACTTTAGTTCTAATAACCTGAATTTTTGCAATTGGTTTCCAATATGAAATTAAGTTAAGTTTTAATCAAATCCCCAAAATTTGAACCGAGCTAGTGTGTTGACAAAATTTATTCTCATGTCAAATGAACCCAGCTAGTGTGTTCACAAAATTTATACTGATGTCAAATGAGCCCAGCAAGTGTGTTCAAAAAATTTATTCTCAATGAGAATCTCATGTCAAAATACTCAAATAAAGCCCTACCTTGTTGGTGTGATGTTTACAGATAAAATTATTATTTCCGAGGTTCCTTGCGCATGGTTCTCAGCCAACTTTTGATATTTTATATTTATATCAAAACTATTATAAAAGTATATGGTGGCACTTTTGTTAAAAGCCTTCTGAAATTTCAAAGCAAAATTTATCAGTTAAATTGACACATGTTAACACTTCTTTTATTATTTAAATTTTTTGTTTACCTTCGTAGATGAAAAAAAGGTAAACAAAAAATTTAATCATCTGTGTGTAATATTTCTTTTCTTACCTTTATTTGACATTTTTAAACTGATATTCTATAGAGTCAGTAAAAAAAACAAATTAAGAAAATATAGCAGCTTTTTTTTTTCAGGCAATAAAAAAAATTAGCTTTTTAAAACCCTCTTCTCTACTTTTTTTTTTTGGGTCAAGTGCGCACTACCTTGACATACATAATTTAAAATCCTGTTTCATCAGGGGGTGTGTCCCTATACAGACATCATGTCAAATGGAAATGAATGAATTGTCATTAAACCGTGTTTTAAATGAATTAGCCATTGCAAAGAACACATGTCAGGGTTTTAGAAACCAATTCTAAGATAACTAAACATGTTTCCTGATGCTTCAGGGTGTTGGGGTTTTTTATATAAAAAAAATTATATCAGATTTCCACACAATTTGAGAGTTTTTTTCAAATATCTAGTTTCAAAAGTTTCTCAATTTACGTTCATTTATAACAATATTATTTTTTTTTTAACCCTGAAATAAAAAATGAAAGCAGATTGGAACTCCAGCACTCTAATGAACTTTTACCTCTGAATTGCAGATACCATTCTTTCTGCCAGACTTGTCAATGAAGCATCCAAATGGGATATCTGTTGTACAATTATCATGCAGTCCTTGGGGAAACCACACCATAGGCCAAATCCTACAATTACCTTTTAATCTCCTGGAACATTTAGATAAACCACAAAATATAAGATTCGTTTTTTCAGTTAAAAATGTTGAAAGATCATTAGCAAAAGTCACCACATCAATTAATTTGCTTTCATTTTATATTTTTAACAGGGTAAACTTCCTTGTTAATTTTCTTGGCAATCCAGGCCAAAAATAATTAAGAGGAATGCGGTTTACTCTGTTACTAAGCTGTATCATTAAATATATCAGAAACACTAGTTTTTGGTACCAGATTTAGATTATTTGACACTAATATCTAAATATTAAACATTGATTCACATCTATCCAATAAAGAAGTTTAATTTATTTCAGTAAAGTAATAAAACAAAATTTGAATTATTATTATGTCTTTTTTTAATTGATCTTATTTTTTTTTTATTCTAGAACATTTGCTTATGGTTCACAGTTTTTAAGTAGCGGTTATAAATGTATTTTAAAATTATTTTTTTTGGGGTAACAATTTATTTTTGGTAAGTAAAATAATATTTTTCTCATTGAGAAAGGAGGTAACAAGAAAATATTTGCTATTAAAACTTTTCTACATCCATTAAGCCTACCATTCCTGCTGACATCCTCTTTTTACCGCTTCTTTCATGTCAGTTAAAGCTAGCATTTGTGTTGAATTTTCATCTTTTAATATATACTGTTGAATTGTTTTGTTGTAAACATTTTCAGTGGAATTAACCTGTGAATAAAAATTAGTAAGCTTTCTGTGTCATAAGATTCTTTTATTGATCCTAATAAATGGAAATGTTCTTTAGAGGACAATTTAAACCTTAATTTTCAGCACAAATATTCTTACTAAGACATATTAAACTCAAACAACTTAACACAAGGCATGTAAAGTATTTCTCAGGTGCCAAAAATCAGCCATCATATGCCTTGAAACAACAAATAAACTAACTTTAACTTTAATTAGCAGGCAAGGGAAAAAGACTACTTTAAGTTTCTCAACTAGCACTATCCCACTGACTAGTCAATGTACATTTAAAATTGGCAATGCTTCAATTACATCAATTTAATGTTTTGGTCAGCAAAAAATACACATAGAACAGTAAAAACTCTGCAAGTGATGCCATCTCAAGCACCATTTATTCCAGCAAAACATGGAAAAACACTTTTTCTATCAGTGTTATAGAAAATAAATTGCCATGAATTAGTAGGGACCATGAACTAGTAGGGACCATGAATTAGTAGGGACCATGAACTAGTAGGGACCATGAATTAGTAGGGACCATGAACTAGTAGGGACCATGAATTATTGGGGACCATGAATTATTGGGGACCCTGAACTAGTAGGGACCATGAATTAGTAGGGACCATGAACTAGTAGGGACCATGAATTATTGGGGACCATGAATTATTGGGGACCCTGAACTAGTAGGGACCATGAATTAGTAGGGACTATGAACTAGTAGGGACCATGAATTAGTAGGGACCATGAAGTCCTTAGAGTGAAACACAGGGTCTGGAAGGGGAAATGACACACACTGTTTGCAGGAGAAGCAGCACATACCTAACAATGATAAGGGGAAATGGAAACCATTAAGGCCTCAGGGGGGGGGGGGGGTATAATATTTTGAGAGGACTTCTAAAGGTGGGATATAAACCTAACAAATGCTTAAAGTAGAGTGTGGCAAATAAGAATGTGTCAATATACTTTCTTATAGACTAAGATATTTTCATTATAGTTATAGACCTAACATGATCCAATAACATTTTTAATAATTCTCATAATTTTTTTTTGTAATTGTTCAAACCGTTTTAAAAAAAAATAAAACATAACTTTTTAAGCTGTAACTGTAAGCATTGTTTTTTTTCAACCCTGTATGTGTATCAATTTTAACACTTCTTATTCATTTTTTGAAAAGAAAAATTTCCTATTTTCTCAAACTTATATGTTGTCAGTGTATTAGGTTACCTGTATAGGATCAATCTGTGAAAGTTCTGGTAACGAGCAGCTGTCAAATAAAAATAAATATTTCCACTCAAACACTTTTTGAATGTTCCTCAAAACCAGGGGTGCTCAAACTATCGCCAGCAGGCCTGATCCAGCCCACAAGGGGTCTTTAACCAAACGCGTCTGGCTGCCACACAGTCATACAGTTAACGGAAATTCAACATCTGTTTAGCCAAAAGCAGTCCAACTATTCCTATTGATATACAAATTACTCTTCATTTTAAATATTGTTTTGTTTTCCCTTTTTTTTTGAGATATGTGCAATGTGCATTAAAATCCATTTATTTCTTCTTTTTTTTTCAAACTAGTCTTGCCCCCAACATTGTCTGAGGAACAATGAAATGGTCCCCTGATTAAAAAGTTTGAGAACCCCTGCTCTAAACTAAAGCCGAAATTTGTGGATTGACTTAGGGCAAATATAATATTAAATTAATTTGCCTTTAAATCAATAGACTGAAATATGTTCAGTATTATAGTTAAGCATAGTTAAAGTTAATGATATTGGCAGTAATTGGTGTGTAATTCTAAGATTCTTAAGAATACTTACTTTGAATTGGAGCTAATAGAGATTTTGTAATCAATCTGAAAAGTGGAAACAATTTATAAATATTGTTTTTTTCTGTTTTTAACAAGTATTTTAAATTATATCCCCAGGAGCATTCTAGTATTTCTAGACAATCTTATTTGGTGGTGTTCGTGATGGAAGGCAAAAGCAGTGGAATTAGGCAATGGAACTATCATTTTAAACTATTAGTATACCATAATTTATAAAGCAATATTTGAAATGTTAACCAAAAACAAGAGATAAGCACAAGTTTATTTTTACAATAAGTCTATTTTGTTAACAGTCTATGCTAGTGGTGGCCAGACCTGTAGTAACTGAGAGCCATTTTTAAAATAAAAAAATTGTTGAGAGCTGCATTGAAGCACTATGGGTCACGACCCCACTCGCAATGAAAAATTCCTTTTGTGATTTATTTTTAAAAATTACTTTTTCTCGAATTTAATGATTTAAACATTTCAATTGTTTTAACCCTAACCGTATGTTGAAGAACTATATGATTTCAGTTACAGTTACACAATTAACAAATATTTAAATATGTAAAATTTATTAATAGAAACACACTGCATATATACTCATAATTATAGTGAACATTAATTGTTATGATTCTGCTGAGAAGCCTTTGAACTAGCAAGTTTCTTTAAATCTGGTTGGTAACTAGTAGTTGTGGTGCGAAGAAGTTCTGTCAGATGCTGGTTACTAGTTCCTGCTCGATGCTTTGATTTTATGAACTTCATTGTGGAGTACAAAGGTTCACAGCAGTAGGTTGTACCGAAAATGGATATAAGTAGGCAACTAGCTTTCTTAAGTTGAGGATATTTTACTTCTGGCACGAGCTTCCAGAAATCCATCACAGATTGTGACTTGTGTATCATCGCCAAACCCTGATCTTCCTGTAACTCTAACAGCTCCATTTCAGCAGCAGAAGGTTCCATGTTATCAGTCGCCGAAGTCTGGAATTATTTGGATCTAATATTGAAATTACTTCCTCGATATTCTTCTTAATAAAGTCCTCATCAGAATAAGGTCGTTTAGCATGAGCAATATTCCAAGCGATGGCATAACTTGCCTCAGTTGAAGTGACATCTTCTTTGCTGAAAGCAGAAAGTAGTGTCTGCTGCTGACACATTCCAGACTTTAACTCAGCAAGCTTGCTTTTTCTTAATTCAGATTGCGGTGGATACCGCGATGCAAACTCTTCATGACTTTTTTCATAGTGTCACTTCAAATTTCACAATTCACATCACCAACAAATCAGAAACCAATCGCTCCCTTCAACTTTTAAAATTTAAATCAATCCCAAATTTTCAACCCTTTGTTTCAGTCAAGACTTTTTTTTTAAACTTTCATTTATTTTTGATATTATATATTTCAAACGAAAAGTTTTAATTTCATAAATTGTTCGCAAGCCGCAATGTGAACACAGAAGAGCTGCATGCGGCGAGCCGCGGTTTGGCCACCGTTGGTCTATGCACTCCTTAATTCAACATACAGATGCATATTTTCAGATCATTTGGTTCCTCTTTTGAAAATTAAATTAATATTGATGCAGGCTGAGTGTGAAAAATAGATCTGCACTAAATTGTATTGTTAAGAATCATAGGAAGAATAAATGCTTACAAGAAATATATTATTTCAAAAGTTATGTACCGGCGTACAAGTATCAAAAAAAGTTTTAAATATTGATTAGTTACTGCTAAAATATGCTTATTATGTTTAAATCTCTGAAATTATGAAAAGAAAATGATTTCTATTTGGTTAATAATTTTTTTAGCTGATCCATCTTATTTTTATTGCTTCAGTTTCTTGAGTTTTTGTATCGCGTGTGTGAGTGTGTGTTTACGTCAAGAAAAGACTAAATGAAATATGAAAGAATGACAGGCATTAAGTAAATTGCTCTTAAACGTAGGTCAGTGAAGGCTGGAAAGCTAAGAAGGTAAGTTGATCAAGTTGGGAGAGGTTTGGGGTAAGGTGACAATAAGTAGGGAGATTGATGACGTTGGGCAGGGAGGAGGATGGGTAGAGGGCAAAGATGGGTAGGGTTTCATTATAGGGTTGGGGTTGTATATTAATAAAGTACACATGAATTAAACTGTTTGTGGGAGGAAGGGGATAGCTGGTGGAAGAATAAAGGAAAAGAGGGGATTTATGGGTTCAGTTTTAAGGGGAGAAGATTTATGGGGCTGAGGGTGGTTCTTGAGAGGGAAGAGGAGGCTAAGGAGGATTGGGGATCAGTCAGATTTAGGAGAAAGCCAGGGAAGGCAAGCTGAATGGGAAGTGCTTAAATGTGAGACATAGGTTTAGGGGCTAGAGGGTGTGGAGCTGGCAGGGTTGATTGTAGGGTTGATGGTAGGAATGATGGAGGAGAAGAAAATAGGAGATGAGGAAGGAATACATTATGTCAAAAAAATGGTTACGGGTTTTCTAGTACAAAAATATATATTAGAGCTGGTGTGTTACTGGCTAATTTTCGTTCTTAAACTTAAGTGTAGACACAATTTCTTTTTTTAAACTATGAGCTCAAATTATGTTTCTCTGGGTAATTTTAAAGGTTTTTTTTAAAGAACTAAATGATTGTAGAGTGTGGGTGCAAAATGAACAAACGTTGATTGAAGTACTAGATTCCAGCAAACTAACAATAGAGTAGGCTGGTTTGGTAATGAATGCAGAGAGATTGTCAAAGAAAGGAACAAAGCATGAAAGACCATGACACAAAAGGAAACCAGAAAGACAACACAAACATACAAGGGAGCCAGAAGGAAAGCCACAAAATGTGTAGAAATAAAAAGATGGAATGGAAAAAATATATGCTTAAAGAAATAGAAGATTTATCAAGAGGGAAATATCAGAGGAATGTACATGAAGATAAAAGATGAAAAGAATGGATACCAATACCAAGCCAGACCACAAATCTGTGAGAGCCAGGATGGAGAATTAATTACAGAAAATAGTAAAGTACTGAAGAAGTGGGCTGAATATTTTGAGGACATACTAAATGCAGACAATAGACAAGATGAAGATTATCAAACAGCACATGGAGGACCAGACACTAATATAAACTCCCCAACTCTAGAAGAAACTACAGGAATAATCAATTATATGAAAAACCACAAAGCCCCTGGAGAAAACCTCATTACAGCAGAACTTATAAAATATGGAGGAAAAGAACTACACACTCAGGCACATAAACTTATAACTAAAATCTGTCAAGAAGAGAAAATTCCAACAGCACTATTAACCCCAATACACAAGAAGGCTTTCAAACTTCAAAGCACAAACTATAGAGGAATTTCCTTATTAAATGTAACATATAAAATACTGACAAAACTAATTGCCAAGAGACTACAACCCTACACTGAACAAATACTTGGTGACAACTAATGTGGATTCAGGCAAAACAGATCAATGGCTGATCAGATTTTCACAAGCAGATGCCTATTAGAGAAATGTTACGGATATATTATCCCAGTACATCAACTCTATGATGTAGACTATAAAATGGCCCACGACAGCATCAAATAAAATATCTATATGAGACTCTGCAGGAGTTTGGAATACCCAACAAACTGACAAGACTGATACCTTTAACATTTAACGACAACTCAAAAACCAAAATCAAGGAGAATATTCAAGGGAATTTGATGAGGGCCTTCGTCAGGGAGACTCACTGTCTTGTATGATATTTAACCTCCAACTATCTACAAAAATTGGCAAATAAATTTTCCCCCACCCTACCCCAACAATTTTATTAAAGTTTCAAACATGGACCACTTGGGGATGCTGACTATATTTCCTCCATGAACACCACAGAGTGGCAGCTCTCCCAAATATTCTCTGCCCATTTTTTATTTTAGTAATTTTATATTTTCAAATGTCTCCATTAACTAATCATGTGGGCCTACTGTACAGGTTATCCCAAAATAATTCACGAAAAAAAATCATAAGTCATAATAACTTATTTTAGAATTGATCTACAACCATAAATTTGGAATCAATCGATTGGTGTTTTCAAGCCCTATCTAATCTACATAAATACAACTAGGTCTTAAAAATGTAAATTCATTTTTAAAATTGTGTCCAGGTAAGTACCTACAGTTGACTATATGATACTATATCTGTATAAAATGTATTACTTGTGTTATGTCTAACTTATGTAATTCAATCATCATTTTATCCAGTCAATCAGGGCTAGCTACATAAGACAGAAAATAAATGTGCATTAGATGTAGATGATTATTATTACAATGGTATTCATCATGAATGAGAATGGCGTGGGACATTAACACGTGATGCCTTGATTTTGATGGCCATGCGTATGCCCAGGCAAGGATATTAGAATGTGATGTCTACAATAAAAACGTGATTCGTTAACAAATAAAAAATTTAAATGCTAATTAAATTAATAAATATAATTTTATTATTACCTTGGTAAAAGGCTTGGATTTTGTGTCTAAGTCTAAGGTCCCAGCCCCACGTTGGGGGCATTGTACACTCGACAACATTGAAGAAAATAATATTAATAATACTCTTGGTTGCTTCGCCATTTAATTCGTTGTTCGCTCTTTCACTTTCAATTTCACGGGAATAGCCGAATTGAAACAGACCCTTGCCGGTCATCTTCGGTGTTTTCTCCCCAGATTCTGATTGAACATAAAAAGGGGCAACGGGTGAAAAAAAAATAATGTAATATGGATTTTTATTGTTATCCTCTTTAACGCTAAACCCTAGTTCTCAAACCATGGGTCACGACTACACTTCGACTCCAAATGAAATCGCGGTGAGTTTTTTGTGGCTTCAACAGCTGAAAATTTAAAAAGGAAACTAAAAAAAATAATTTTAAAGAAATGTTCATTTAGACATTATCTCATTATGAATTATGCGAAATATATATAAACATTATATTGAAAACTGTGTCAATAGAGTTTGAAAGTTTTCAAAATAGGATAAATTTCCATTTAAAACATTTCCTTTTTTTATTTTAAGTATGCCCATCACTATCATGGTTGCTGGTCACTTTGCTTCTAAACTTCTATAAACTGTGGTCGCAAATTAAAAATTAAATAAATGTGACCATGCAGCCGTTCGGGGGGGGGGGGGGGGGGGGGGGGAATTTATGACACTTGTGACAGGGGGAGGGGGGTCAAAAATTTGTGACGTCACAAATTATTATTATTTTTTAAATCTAAAATATTCTAATTTTGAAAAGTCTTTATTCAATTAATTTTAAAAACATTAATTTCAGGTCGAAATTGCCTCAGGCCTCAGGTATTATAGGTAACGTGAATCTCAGTCGCGAAACACCTTTTGCGCAAAAACTGTTGTGGTGTGGCCATTTTACATTCAACGCGCAGATGATTTCAAAGTTTCGCGTCACAGATTTCTAATAATACTACATTGACTATATGTTAATCTATTATCATTATGGGAAAATGTTCAAGAATAAAATAAAATATTAGTTCAGTTATGAAAATTTTATTGTTTTGATTTTTTTTAGGTGCGACGTGACACTAAAAGGGGGGGGGGGTAAAGAATTTGTGACACTTTGTGACGGGGGGGGGGGTCCAAAATGGTCATTTTTTGCGTGATGTAATTTGCAAACGACCCATAATCTAAACCTTGACCTTGGCTTTGCCTTTTCTTTTCTTTAAAAAAATATTATTATATTTTTCAGACTAGAACAGCCACAAGGGTGTGGAACTATGTCATTTTGGAATGTCGAGTTCATTTAGGGGGCGTCTATGAAAAAAGGACAAGGTTCAAGTGTCATGTGCAGTCAAGATAAATTGTATTGATAGAGTAGGAATGTGGTATTTTGAGAATTAGGCTTTGCGCTAAGTGAAGTAACAATAATTATTAAAATAACATCGCTGCTTGAACGGATTTGTTAAATCTGTAACATCGATGTTGCATCACAAGTCGTGTTGAAAAAGCATTTTCAAACGCACGGACAATGCACCCTTGAGCATAAGAAGTTACCACCTGCTCCTCAACAAAAAAGGATTCGACCTATGCGAGTAGCTGCCAGGAGTCAGTGAGAGTTTACACTTACTTTTATTATGTCTATACTTTGTGAAGTATGTGACTATGTGTTGTTGTTAGTGTTACTTTTACTGTGTTGGTACCGGCGTACCGTATCATTATCAATTGACTGTTCTTTTTTATTTTTTAATTATAAATTTAATTTTATCTTAACAAAGATTACTAACCCATATAATAAAAAAATATTTTGTTTTATTTCAGCCTTCATCTTAACCGAGACCTGCGAATTAGTTATCGTGGGTGGTGTTTTATCGCGATTTAATAAGGCGTGCCTAGCAACCAAACTAAGGCACACATGACCGTTAACTCTTACTAACTTAATGGAAACTAGAGTGTCGTTTTTCCTCCTGACTCTTGATTTTTTTTTTTTCAGTTATAATTACATCTGTGTGTATTTTTTTTAAAAAACGTTTCGGCAAATGCCTTCATCAGTACCAAAAAAAACCATTCATATACCTAAAATCTATATTAAATTCCGACAAGTCCGGGTGCAAAAGGAGGAGGCGGAGGGGGCGTGAGGCCATCTACCTCAAAAACCAATTGCTTACAGAAACGTTAACAAGAAAAAAAACAACACATTTAAGCTATTCGGATACCATTTGTAGTAGTTAATTTTAGTAAAACTGAAGAATTAAGATTTCAAACGTATAGTCCATTCAATTATCTTTCACTTGATACCTCATTTGGTCGTACAAACCCAACAATAATATTTTAAATCATTTTTTTAATCCCAACCTCTCAATTCTGGTACCCGCGTACCTATAGGTGCAGCCTTATTTAATATTTCAAAGAAAAATGTTGGATTTAAATTGTCACGTGAACAAATGTATTTCAATTTACTGTTGCGATATCCAGCGATTTCATTGATGTGTGAAAACACTCAGAGGCGTAGCTACAGTGTTTGGCGCCCGGGGACAAGATTCGCGCCCGGGGACAAGATTCGCGCCCGGGGACAAGATTCGCGCCCGGGGACAAGATTCGTTTTAAAGCGCCCTCTTTTCCTTTTTTCAACTCTCAAACCCATTATTTTCATCAATAAAATAATACCAAAGCAAAAGCACATTTTGGCGCCCCTAACTAGCTGGCGCCCGGGTACATCTGTACCCCCCTGGCCCCCCCCCCCCTTACGCCATGCCTCTGAAAACACAAAATGAAGCAAGCAAAAGTACAAAGATAATTAAGAAACGTTGCGGTGATGTTTTTTTAAGACTTCGAAAACAATTATCAGAAATCATGGATTTGATATCACTCTATGTGACAGTTGGCTTAATAGAGATATTATATAAACACGCTTTTCATAGACTAACAAGATTTCATAATAATTATTGCAAACATTGATGATTGGTACAGTCACATTTTGCCGAACTACTTTTTTGTGTTGGGAAATTGGGTGGTGTGCAAATGGTCTGTCGCAGTGATTCTTTTTTTGTTTAAAGTAACTAATTTTTTCTTATTATGTTTCTTTCTTCCATTACTGTGACGAAATGTAGCTGGACATTAAACGTCCAATAAATTTTAACATATATATTTTTTTTAAGTAGGCCCATGAGTACTCCCCCGGTTATTCTCTATAATTTAAAGAAAGACCGCCTATGCCATGAGGGAGTTAACTCATTCATGGAAAATTTTGATCACACTTTTAAAAATGGCTGCAACTATTGGTACCCGGGTACCAGAAGTGAGAGGTTGAGATTTAAAAAACGATTTAAAATATTATTGTTGGGATTGTAAGACCAAATGAGGTATCAAACGAAAGATAATTGAATGGAATATACGTTTGTAAACTTAATTCTTCGTTTTAACTAAAAAAAAAAACTTCTACAAATGACATCCACATAACATAAGTCAAAATGGACCCGGAAACGCAGCGCCGCCATTCGCACCCGGGTACCATTAGACTCAATGCTATTCGGATGTCATTTGTGGTAGTTAATCTTAGTAAAACTGAAGAATTAAGATTACAAACGCATAGTACATTCAATTATCTTTCATTTGATACCTCATTTGGTCTTACAATCCCAACAATAATATTTTAAATCGTTTTTTAATCCCAAACTCTCACTTCTTGTACCCGGGTACCAATAGCCACTTTGTTAAAAAATTTATTTCATTTGTCTTGATGAAACACATGGTTGAAATCAGCCAATGACAAATTATATCACTTTAACATATATAATATAGACCATGGTAGACTTAAGAAACGGTCTTCCCAGATCATCACTGAATCACGCCATAATGACCACATCGTTACTGCGTGAGACCAGTGTTTATTTCAGGCATCTCTCCGGGGGGGGGGGGGATGGGGAGCACTGCTCACGGCAGGGGGGGGGGGAGTGTACAACAATAAAAACAAAATTTGCTTTACAAAAAAACTTCCAAATTGTCCTTTTTAAAACAATTTTAAAAAGAATAGTAACTGGCAATTTAATCGATGACAATTAGTGGAATCTATGACCAGTGGCGTAGATAGGGTTGGTGTCACCCGGTGCGGTAACCTCATGGTGTCATCCCCTCCCCAGGGACGTCATTTGGGTAGGGCAGGGTGGGGCATTTGCCCTACCCTGTAGCGCCTCCAGTAATAAACATATTTATTATGGTAGTTAAAAAATTGTATAACACAAGCAGGTCGAGCAAAGTCATCGCTAGCCTTTTCGAGGCCCCCTGCCACTTTTCGATTTTGTCCCCTACCCTCCCCCACCCCATTTTGCTTTCAAAGTTGATCATTTAAAAGGCTCTAAAATGACACCCACTTTTTTAACTATCATCTCTTCCGTTCTCCCCAAATTAGTGTAGAAGTTTGCTAAACAAAATTTGGGTATAGTCTAAAATACATTCTTGCATTTTAAATTTATCTAAAATGTTCTGGGTTCCATATAGATTTAAGGGACGAGAATAACCTAGGGCACAAGCATACCTTTAATTTTATGGGCACCACAACTGGAATGAATTTAATTCATGTTGGGCTCGGGTGGAGTAAGTGAAATTCTTGATCATAATTATGGTTAATTTGGCTCTTCCCACCCGAATGTCTTAAGATGCCCCATCAAAATTGTCCTTAAAAAACACCGAATTCAACTTGTCAAGTATGCGCCAAAATGTATCCCTGCATTTTGAATTTGACCGAAAGTCTTCGACACCCTCCATTTCTGCACTCCTCTTCCCTCACGCTAATCAGTGTGACAGTACGGAGTTGATTCTAAGTGTGTGCCAAAAGATCCCTATGGGGCCCGCCACAGCTGGAGTGAATTCAGATTATGTAAGGCCGTGGGCGTCATAATGCCTACCCTGGACGTTGAAACACTTCCACCCCCCACCCTTGAGCAATATAAACACTCAATACAGGTATACTAAAAAAAATGCACCTCTTGATTTTGAAATAATCACACACAAAATTCTGAGAGATGACTCCACAGACCACACTCCTTTTCATGATGCAAACTCTGCAGTTATACGAAAATGCCACCCCTCCGTATGCCTCCATATAATTAAAAATTCGCCCCCTTTTCTACGATTCTGGCAGAGGTGTAGCAAGTGTGCGCGGCACCAGGGGTAATATTCATTTTTACGGCCCACTTCCCCTTTTTTCAATTCTGAAACCCATCAATTGTATCTATAAAATAACACCAAAGCCCATTTTGAGCAACCCGCTACTTTTGCGCGCGGGGACATCTGCCCTTTCTGCACCCCCCTCCCCTCCCCTCAGCTACGTATCTGGCCAGCGGCATTCCCTCAAGGAATTTGTTAAAAGTGAATTGCGTGAGACTAAAGCCGACCAATCTGATCTAGTAAGTGGTTTAAGCCTTCATTTTCAATCCTTTTGTTTTGATGTATTTTAACACCATGTCTTTAAAGTGTATTGTTTTAATCATGTCGATTTCTGATCAATCTTTTAGAAATTATGTACATTAGGAAATGGGGTCTGGTTTCGTTGTTGGAGAGATACATGTCAGCTATTGCCCCCCTCTTTACCTCAATGTGAATTCGTTGTTGTAAAGGATATTGTTAGCTTATGCCCCCTTCAATAACTCGGTGTGTATTCGTTGTTGTAAAGGGATTTGTCAGCTTATGCCCCCTGAGTACCTCGATGTGAATTCGTTGTTGTAAAGGGTATTGTCAGCTTATTCACCCTTCAATACCTCGATGTGTATTTGTTGTTGTAAAGGTACATGTGTATGTGCCTTTGAGTGTGAAATGAATCCAACGTAATACCCCTGATAATCCACCTACATTTTATATGAGAATTCATTTCAAAACAATTACAAAAAACCTGCTTCTAAAAAAAACGAAAAAACACAGCTCTAGTAGTTATACTTAAGTTTTATTTTGATATTAATTGAAGTTCAAGTTGAAGATAAGTGACCTTGTTTGTGATCACAACTCTGAGCAGGATTTCACATTTTTGATATTTTTGACAAGTTATTAATTCAAGATTTATCCCAGAAATGGAAAACAAATCTTGAACAAATTCAAAGAAAATTATTCATACAGACAAAAATTTGATGTTTTTCATTATTAAATAAAGATGAATATATCAATAATATATATATGTATCAAGCACCTAGAGACTGGCATGATTTGAAAATGTAACACATGATTTAAACAGACCATGTTAATGAAATAAACCATGAACTTTTTGGCAGCACAAAGATATTCATAAAATCTGAGTTCAGTGCCTGAGTTCAGTGTCTGAGTTCAGTGTCTGAGTTCAGTGCCTGAGTTCAGTGTCTGAGTTCAGTGTCTGAGTTCAGTGCCTGAGTTCAGTGTCTGAGTTCCCTGTCTGTGTCTGAGTTCCCTGTCTGAGTTCAGTGTCTGAGTTCAGTGTCTGAGTTCCCTGTCTGAGTTCAGTGTCTGAGTTCAGTGTCTGAGGTCAGTGTCTGAGTTCAGTGTCTGAGTTCAGCGTCTGAGTTCAGTGTCTGAGTTCAGTGTCTGAGTTCCCTGTCTGAGTTCAGTGTCTGAGTTCCCTGTCTGAGTTCAGTGTCTGAGTTCAGAGTCTGAGTTCAGTGTCTGAGTTCAGAGTCTGAGTTCCCTGTCTGAGTTCAGAGTCTGATTTCCCTGTCTGAGTTCAATGTCCGAGTTCCGAGTCTGAGTTTTTACTGAAACTGACAGTGGTTGACGATGGAAATAAAAATAAAGTAATAAGGGGAGAGACTGCAATCAAATATTTAGCTACAAATTTGAGAATATTAAAACGAATGTGCCAAACATTTTCCTAAGTGTACGTCCATGTCATGTGTACATTTTGATATTAAAATAATTATAATGTAAAAAAAAAATTCTTCCAAATTCCATGCAATAATTTTTAACTTAAAAGCTCTGGAAATGTTTAACAAGAGACAAATTATAACAGAAATGTAAGGACTACATTAATATAAATAGCTGCATTGGTCAAGTAAATATATTATTAAAAAATGCAGACATTTGTAAATTAAACAGCAGATAATCGTTTCAGTAAAAGATTGAAATGCTACACAGATGTCAAACATTCTCCCTTGTTACACTATAAGTAGAGTTTTTGCTAATTTTAATATATTGAGGCCACATGTTCATTACACCAGAACACTGAGCTCCACGTGTTCATTACACCAGAACACTGAGCTCCACATGTTCATTAAACATTGAGCTTCACATGTTCATTACACCAAACATAGTTCACATGTTGTGCACCCTAGGGTATTACATTAATAAAAAATTAATAAAATGTTTAGCCTATAATGGCACAGACTGACAAAAATACAAAAAAGCGCAAGTGTTAGAAATGGTTTCAAGCAACAAAAAAATGATAGAATTGGGTATCAAAATATATGTAGCAAAAAACACCAGGCTGGAATATTTGTATATCATGATCACAACATGGACACCAAAAATTGTATTAATTATTTAACTCTCATTTCAGATAAATAACAGTGTCAAAATCAAACAAGACACAGTCATCTCATCAACATTAGAGACGTGTTAGGCAAACTTAACACACTGGAATGCATATCTAATCACACAGTCATCTCATCAACATTAGAGACGTATTAGGCAACAGAATATGTTCAACACACAGAAATGCATATCTAATCACACAGTCATCTCATCAACATTAGAGACGTGTTAGGCAACAGAATAAGTTCAACACACTGGAATGCATATCTAATCACACAGTCATCTCATCAACATTAGAGACGTGTTAGGCAACAGAATAAGTTCAACACACTGGAATGCATATCTAAGCTTAACAACAGGAATCAAGGCTTATTAAACAATTTAATTCCATTTTAACAATTAACAACTTTCTTTAAATACAGAAAATTTCACTGACATCAAACACTGGGAAATAAAGTAAGCATATAATCAGTAGGAGTATTTATTTTTTAAATAAATAAATATCTTGGATTATCAACATAGTAAATTATATATCTCTATAAAAAAAATTGTGGATTTTTATCACCTAAACGAATTGAGCATTTAAATCACACAAATATAAATAAATCAAGCAAATTATTTTGTTTATTCTTAAATGGCATATAAATAAATCAAGCAAATTATTTTGTTTATTCTTAAATGGCATATAAATAAATCAAGCAAATTATTTTGTTTATTCTTAAATGGCATATAATTAAATCAAGCAAATTATTTTGTTTATTCTTAAATGGCATATAAATAAATCAAGCAAATTATTTTGTTTATTCTTAAATGGCATATAAATAAATCAAGCAAATTATTTTGTTTATTCTTAAATGGCATATAAATAAATCAAGCAAATTATTTTGTTTATTCTTAAATGGCATATAATTAAATCAAGCAAATTATTTTGTTTATTCTTAAATGGCATATAAATAAATCAAGCAAATTATTTTGTTTATTCTTAAATGGCATATAATTAAATCAAGCAAATTATTTTGTTTATTCTTAAATGGCATATAATTAAATCAAGCAAATTATTTTGTTTATTCTTAAATGGCATATAAATAAATCAAGCAAATTATTTTGTTTATTCTTAAATGGCATATAAATAAATCAAGCAAATTATTTTGTTTATTCTTAAATGGCATATAAATAAATCAAGCAAATTATTTTGTTTATTCTTAAATGGGATATAAATAAATCAAGCAAATTATTTTGTTTATTCTTAAATGGCATATAATTAAATCAAGCAAATTATTTTGTTTATTCTTAAATGGCATATAAATAAATCAAGCAAATTATTTTGTTTATTCTTAAATGGCATATAATTAAATCAAGCAAATTATTTTGTTTATTCTTAAATGGCATATAATTAAATCAAGCAAATTATTTTGTTTATTCTTAAATGGCATATAAATAAATCAAGCAAATTATTTTGTTTATTCTTAAATGGCATATAAATAAATCAAGCAAATTATTTTGTTTATTCTTAAATGGCATATAAATAAATCAAGCAAATTATTTTGTTTATTCTTAAATGGCATATAATTAAATCAAGCAAATTATTTTGTTTATTCTTAAATGGCATATAAATAAATCAAGCAAATTATTTTGTTTATTCTTAAATGGCATATAAATAAATCAAGCAAATTATTTTGTTTATTCTTAAATGGCATATAATTAAATCAAGCAAATTATTTTGTTTATTCTTAAATGGCATATAAATAAATCAAGCAAATTATTTCGTTTATTCTTAAATGGCATATAATTAAATCAAGCAAATTATTTCGTTTATTCTTAAATGGCATATAATTAAATCAAGCAAATTATTTCGTTTATTCTTAAATGGCATATAATTAAATCAAGCAAATTATTTTGTTTATTCTTAAATGGCATATAAATAAATCAAGCAAATTATTTTGTTTATTCTTAAATGGCATATAAATAAATCAAGCAAATTATTTTGTTTATTCTTAAATGGCATATAATTAAATCAAGCAAATTATTTTGTTTATTCTTAAATGGCATATAATTAAATCAAGCAAATTATTTTGTTTATTCTTAAATGGCATATAAATAAATCAAGCAAATTATTTTGTTTATTCTTAAATGGCATATAAATAAATCAAGCAAATTATTTTGTTTATTCTTAAATGGCATATAATTAAATCAAGCAAATTATTTTGTTTATTCTTAAATGGCATATAAATAAATCAAGCAAATTATTTTGTTTATTCTTAAATGGCATATAATTAACTTAAGGAGTGTGCTTTTATGTTGCTTTTCCCTTGATTTATTAGAACTCTTTTGGATTAGCTGGTATAGAAATGGTCCCACGTACCACTCTTCAACTAAAGTCAACAAACAAACAAAACAGCTATTTCATTGAAACCTGGACTGTGGGAGGAAACAAAAAAATGCACATCCATCCACACATTACAAGAAAATATTGAAGTTATAAACATATTTTAAAAAACCTTAAGACTCAGCAAACTAATTTTATGATCCTCCTGTCACCATGTTCTCAAGATCTGCCTCTACCAGCATTCACTATAAGATCAAATGTTCACTTTGTTACATAGCCTTCTATTTTTTTTGTTTCATTATTGTTCACATTTCTTTCAGCGCCACCGGCAAATAAATTTTTCAAATGATCAGTATGTCATTTACTCTACAAACAATTTAACGCTGATAAAAAAAATACATGTATATATATAAAACATCTGGCCCCCATCCTATCCTCACAATGAATGCAAAATAAAAATAATAATAATCTTGATGAACATTAATGTTGAGTTATTTAGTCTTGGGGCCATCTTCTATGATGGAGATGTAAGGCCAGCAACCCATGAGGAACTGGAAAAAAAGGTCAACAACAAAAAATAGTAGAAACCAAAATGAAGACATTGGATTTCTCATGTGTGTGCTGCCCACATCTTTTCATTTAATTGTTGGATTTCTCATGTGTGTGCTGCCCACATCTTTTCATTTAATTGCTGCAAAGTTTTAATATCTTTCACAAATGCTATTAAAAATGACTCAGCGATACAAATCAATGAAGAGACTCCTTTGAACTAAGTCATTAGTGCTTTGTTTGTGACAGCAAAATCAACATTTATTTAAAAAAACTTCTTATGCCGTCATAGGTTCAGAAACACTTTGTGAAGTTTACATATGTTCTTTATTGGTTAGGAACATAGTGTTTACTTTAACATGTACCCGTATGGGGCTTTTTCTCCTGTGACTTATGTGGAGAGTTTTAAAAATATGTTTCAGATTAATAAGAATGTGAATAATAAGATTAAAATTGAATTAAGTTGATTCGGTAAATGGTCCTATAACAAGTGGATAAGATAGTATTCTTTTATTGATCCAAATAAGAAGTGGAAATATTTTTAGAATTGTACATCTTCATTTCACCACATAAAAAATTACAATCTTTCACTGAGACAAAATTTTACATTTAGAAACAATTAAAGACAAGACATTTAAAGTATTTCTCTAGTGTACATATATGCCACCATATACCAAAAAAATAACATACCTTCATGTGTGGTTTTCTCTTTAAGTAAACATAGCGGGTGTGGACTCTGAAATAAACAACATCATATAAAAAGGTATTTTATTTTATCAAATGTGATAAAACTTAAACCACTTCAAAACTGAGAAATTAATCGAGAAGAAAAAGCAGAGGCAGATATTTTTTAGCCAGTTATGAAAGTGTAACATTTTCAAACCCAGACTTTGATATTATACAAAACTGCCTAATCCAAAAAGTTCCTCCGGCTTCACAGCCATGACAAGCACAAGGTTAGCAAAATTTTTAATAAACATTGGGAAAAAACATTTTGGCATCCCTAAAAGACGAAAGCTTAATCCTAACAATAAAACTATGGTGGAAAAAAAAGAATTTTCTATATCAGTGGTTCTCAACCTTTCTAATACTGCGAACCTTTTATACATTTCCTCAACACAAAATTATTTTCGTTGATACTTTATAAATATGGAGTATATGTGTTTTCAGATGTCTTAGGCGACCCCTGTGAAAGGATGACCCACAGGTTGAGAACCGCTGTTCTATTTAATAAATTTAGCTTCAGAACTTACCCAAATAGCAAGGCAATGTAAGTTCCCATCCCTGCAAATATGTGCCACCAGGCATGACACTCAAACAACATTCCTGAGAATTGCCCTACAGGGTGTTCTCTTATACTTCTGGATAAGATGGTTCATATCAGTCAATTGTTTTATTTTGTGTATTCAATTGTTATATTTTGTGTATTAAATTGTTAAATTTTGTGTATTAAAATGTTATATTTGTGCATTAAATTGTTATATTTTGTGTATTAAATTGTTATAATTTATATATTAAATTGTTATATTTTGTGTATGTTGTATAAAATGAAAAGAAAATATGCTAATAATTTGAATAATGTGAACACAATATGGATTTAGTTGCATAAAAATTATTAATCATTTTGATTATAGTGATGTCATGTTACCATAGCAATTAATTCATCAAATATAGAATTTCCTTTGTTGACAATTAGATTTGGGATCAAAAGTTCTTGACCTTTAATCTTTCAATGTTACAGTTTCAGCTATACATTATACGTCAATTTTCAAGCCCTTGAATTTTAGTTTAAAAAATTATATTTATATGCATGAATGCTTTTCTCAAGGAATGATACCAAAACTTGCCTTAAATGAGAGCAAAGCATGTTGTCCACATTCCACAAGAGAAATCCTAGTGCATAAGTCAACACGCCTATCATGTACAGTTTTTTATCACATTTCATCGTGCTGTAAAGACAAACGACAAGCCGGGTTATTTATAGCACTCTCAAATGGTGGACATTACTTTTAAAACCCTTGTCTATTTTTGGCCACAGGTTTCAGATTTGTTGTAGGGTTAAATAAGACAATAATAGACTTGTAACCTGATTGGTGATACAACTTCAAATAACATGAGCCTCAACAGCAGTCAATATCTTTATAGATACATTTTTAATATCACATAAAAATAGGAAACCTTCAACTCCATCTTCAAATTGTGACTTAAAAATGTACACAATGACTGTGTCCTGGCCTAAGCTGTTGTCTAAAGTGATTATTATCTGATATAGACAGTGACCAACAAGAAAAAAACTAGTGTCATCATTTCTGCAGATTGTTGGTCCCAGCCTGGCAAACTAATCAAAATTAAAGTAAAGGTTTGACAGGAAAAATATGTTTTCTGTAAAAGTGTCCAGTTTATTTTACTAAATTGTTAAGACAAGATGCTACAAAAGTACTGGTACTTACAGAACCATTTTACTGGCAAGGAGAACTATACAAAATACCATCAGGCCATAGGAAACTTGATGAATGATAGGGATGTTGATCAAGATGTACACCTAGAATAGAGACAAGATGTACACCTAGGACAGAGACAAGATGTAAACCTAGGACAGAGACACAAAAGTTTCACTTTATATAAATTTAAATTTCTTTCATTTCTTAAAGTACCTTACAGTAAGTTGTTTTTTTTTTAATTGATGTAACTAACCTCTTTTTTTAAACTCACTACAATTGTTTAAATTGATATTTTTCATAGTACTAATAATATATTAATAAAAGAATTGTGATCATAATTTTGAAAAACAGATACATACCGTATTTATTTAAATTAAGACTAGTGGGTTAATTTTTTTTTTAATTTAAGATGGTGATGGCACTTTTATAGCAATTCAACTTTGGACTTGGACATTAATACAGCATTAATATTAGAAGTTTTACAGTTATACTTACAAGAGTTACTATTATACAATAGACAATCAGAATAAACTGTAGCAGAGGGCTCTCTTCACTAGGCTTGCTATCCATCATGTACCTGAGAGAGAAAACTTTTCATTAATGTATTACGTATACCCAATGCTACATTTTTATCCATCAGCCCACCTAGCAATAGCATAAAGACAAAAGAGGTAAACAAAAAAAAGAAAAAGAGAACAGCTGCACCCAGCACACTGAGGTTCATTTTACAAATGTGCTTTTTTAAATTAAATAACTAACTCCTACTAAAGGAATTTTAAGATAACAGTATCCTCTAATTTAACTTTAATATTTCATAAACATTTATATTTTACATGATTAGCTCACTCCGTACAAGTATCAGTGTAAAACACATTGAATATTAATTTTTTTTAAAATAATTAATGCTATTCAGTGATAGATATATCAACCAATGAAATAAACTCTGCTAAAAGAAAGTTAAGTAAATTAAAATGCTATGGCACAAGACAGAAAATAATTACGGCACAAGTTAATGAATGTCATGGGGCACTATTCAGGGAAAACAGAGATCACATGATATGCTAAGAGTTCATGGCAGGTAACCAGGATAAAATAGTTTTTACCACTAGAAAATCTGGCATGATTATCTTTATAAAAGTTTTGTTTCCATGGGCCAAATATTTATAATTTAACTTCTGCTACCGGCACCAGCACAGGGGTTATGATGGCAGAATGGTTAAAGCACAAGACCGGTATGTCATGACTTTATGAATGATTGAAATTTGACAAGGGTAAGCAACCCTTTCTTTAATTACCCAACAATAAAAATAAAACTCTTACAAGGAATAAATCAAGAAGCTTGTACCCCATATCATTGGAAGCTCATCCATCAGCTGAAAGAGAAAGATATAAACTAATTTAATACTGTATTCATTGTTTGGCAATAAAATATAATTTTTCTATAACACCGACAGCTTCAGTTTCAATGTATAATAAAGTACCAGTAATAATAAAAGGTCCAGAAATAACCAATTATTAAAATGAAGTATTGCAAAGTCAATACTCAAAAGTGGACAGATATTGAACTTCTAAGCAGGTTATTTTTATGATTTGAACTTTTACCAGGAAAGCTTATGAAACTTAGACAAGTTTCCCTAAAAAAATGATACATCAATGACAGGATTGAGAGGAACAGTGAAAAGAAATCATTCAAGAAAACTGGCCAAAATTTTTTTTATAAACATATCATATTTGAATTGTTACTACATTCCAATTGAATAATGGCATGTTGTGCTCTGCCCAACATCGCCTTTGATGTCTTTATTATTATTACCTGCATGCTGTACTTTAGTGTCATGTGAAACAACCAAGAACCAAAACCAACAACTGTAAAAATCAAAGCAATAAAAACATAATTGGTATTATTTCTCTTGATTACACAGACTATTTACAGCTATGTAATATTGATTGAAAATTTAGAACACGATAAAAATGAAAAATTAAGAAACTTTTGATTATATTGCCAACAAGTCATTACATTTATGATACAATAATTTTTTTTAGTTCATTATGATAAATGATAAAGTGTCGTGAACAGCATATGCCTCTTTATACTGTTTTCTTAGATCTGACAAAGGCATTCGACTTGGTAAGTCTAAGAGGCCTGTTCAGTATCATGCAAACAAAGAATAGGTTGTCCCCCACGACTGCTCACAATCATACAGTCATTTCACAAAAACACGCACAGCACAGTCACATTCAATGGCACTGTCTCTGAGGCATTCCCAGTCAGCAGCAGAGTAAAACATGATTGTGTACTGGCACCAAAGCTCTTCTCCAATTTCTTCTTGATGCTCCTTCAATTAGCCTTCGGGGACTGTGAAGATGGAGTGTACATACATACCAGATCTGATGGTAGGCTGTTCATTATCACTCAAGGTAAAAAGGGTACTAATTCGTAAACTGCTGTTCGCTGACGATGTCGCCTTAACACTTCACACAGAAGGTTTTCAGAGGCTAGTTAATCGTCTATAACACGCTTGTAAAGAGTTTGGACTGTCAATTAGTCTACAGAAAACACATGTAATGATGCAAGAAGCACCGTCCCCTCCAATCATATCTATTGAGGGCCATAATCTGTCAGTTGTAGAGCATTTCACATACCTCGGATCCAATATTTCTAGTTCTCTCTCCGTTGATGAAGAGATAAACATCAGGATTGCTAAAGCAGCAGCAACTATGGCTAAACTGTATAAGCGGGAGTGGAATAATCACAAACTAAGTGACAAAAAACTAAGTGTCTTTCAGGCATGCGTGCTTAGTACGCTCCTATATGGCAGTGAAGTGTGGACCACATATACCAGTCACGAGCGGAATCTCAACAGCTTCCATCAAAGATGTTTACGTCGCATTTTATGCATCCGATGGCAGGACAGGTGCCTAACACAGAGGGCTTGGAACATGCCAAAATGTGTAGCATATTCTCCAAAGAGGCGCCTTTGCTGGTTAGGCCATGTAAGGAGAATGGAGGATGGCCGTTTTCCAAAGACGCTGCTGTATGGAGAGTTGGCAGAAGGGATAAGACTTATTGGACGGCCACACTTGAGATTTATGGACATTTGCAAAAGGAGCATGAGGGAAGCCAACATTGAAATTGACAAATGGGAGATCATTGCTGAACAACGTTCCAGCTGGTGAACAGCAGTGTATGGAGTAAAAAAGGCAGAAGTTGCATGAAACGGAGCCCTTGCAACAAAAAGAACAAAACAAAAGGCCAAATCTAACCAGGAATCAATATTCTCTTGCAAGAAATGCAGTCGAGATTGTAATTCCAGGATTGGCCTAGTTAGCCACTCGAAGTGTAGGCTTATATAGCTACTACATCGTCTCGCGAAGACGGAAGGATGCCATACTATATATGATAAATGTTATAATTTTATTTAATAGGCCTAATAATGATCATTTGTCTCATTGTAAAGCTTTTTCTTGTAACAATAGTATTTATTTAAGATATTTTCTTCACATTTTTTTGTTGCTTTTTTGGAATCTTATAAAAAATTAAAAAGGGAAATAATGGATAAGATCAAGACCTCTCTACTAGACTTACCTGTCAAAGCCAAAAAGCTATAAATAAAACGCTTTTCATGCTTTTCCATGTATCCAAAAAAGACCATGACAAGTGGTGCAAATATCATCACTGCATTGGAAATAGTATTCCCTGAATGGGTGTGAAAAAAAATTTTGATTTCAAACAGTATTCCAAAAATTAGTAATTTAAAGAAATGTATCTGAAAACTCAAACAATTCATTTACTATAATATTCACACGCAATAAAAATATAATTTAATAAATTAGGCTTAAGACTTAAGAGTGAAATTATACATAAATTTGCAATTTGTCATTAAGTGTAAGCCCCCAGTGATGTAATGTTATCAACCTAAACTAAATGTACAGCCCCCACTCCTTTGCATCCCATAGTCATAGTCCATAGGGATGTCATTCAATAAGTTAATATTGTTTAGTTTTAAGTTTTTCTAGACTAGAGGGATGCTACTAAACTAAATCATGACATGTTCCAGGGATCACCAACTAAAGCAACTGCTGTCTTAATTATTAATTTTAATTCTTATGAAAATGTATTAATTGTTCTGGTGGGATCCTGCTCTTTTATTTAACTTATTATATTGTTATATCTTTTATGAAACCAATTTGTTGAGGGAGCTCTGTCAAATTTTCAATCTGGTGTCATCCCCTCTACTTGGAGAGTCACGAGTGTCACCCACATTGTTTGATGGGATGGTGCTAGCAGGTGCTGTCAAAGTCAAACACAGACATCACAACCCCCACCCCATGTTATTTAGTATAAGCATATTATAATAATACTAATTTAACTAATTACTTAGCTGTAACTAAGCACTTAAATTTATTTTTAACATAAGCACATTTGGTACATTTTTTAAAAACAAAAAGCGTCACTTCAGTCAGAGGTCAAATTTTAAAATAGTAATTTTAAGGTAGAGTATATTTAAATTATTATTATAAGTAGGGACTTTAATACCCATCGGCGCATTCATCTGCGCATGTCCCAAAATGTCGAGAATTTCGTTTCTACAATTTTGGCTTACGGCTACACGGTATCATTGGAAAATTGCATACTACGTCACCTTTGTTTATTAAATAGTTGCTTTTATCATCAGTGACGTTTCAGTTTTGTGTTCCGGTGATTTATTGATTTATGCTACGAGATTTTTTGTGTATCACTGACAGTATTATAATGACGGGGTAAGTATATATATCACATAAATACTTTTTTATTAGTTATGACAGGTTAAAAAGGTTAGTGCCAGAGACTCAGCATTCATTGTACTAGTTTTTTCGTTATATGAGTTATTATCATTAACCATGTCTCTTAAAAGTTATGCATCCCCCTTTCTTTTTTTTTTTTTTTTTTTTGAGCGAGAAGCCGGAAATGGGTATTATCACTGTCAATTATAAAGTGATTCGTTATTGTTAAATCCGTAAACATTGGAATAATTATAAGAAGTTTAAAATGAAAAATTTAAAAAAAGATAATAACCAAACTTGAAAAGTTTATGTAGTGAGCAAATAGCTTTTAAATTTTACGCTAAAAATTGTTTGTAACACCGGCACTTAGTCAGTTTACCGATGTAAATTATTGAATCAATAATTAATAGTTTTATGATAATGACAGTAATCTCAATAATAATACTTATTCTCTTATTAATGACAACTCATTTGGGGGAATATTACTAAAATTAGGCCTACATATCAATATCATTTATAATTATAAACAACAGTTATTAATATCTTATAGTCTTTTTAGTATTTACGCCTAGGCCTAAGCCTAAGCTTAATTTAATATTTTTCACTTACTGA
This sequence comes from Omphiscola glabra, assembly GCA_964017045.1. Classification (NCBI taxonomy): domain Eukaryota; kingdom Metazoa; phylum Mollusca; class Gastropoda; family Lymnaeidae; genus Omphiscola; species Omphiscola glabra. Next base: position 2,145,222 of record OZ024809.1, on the reverse strand, counting down.
ACTTTTATTACTATTAGTTACTATTACTACAACCACACTTACACGCCTAATTAAAGTTAGTATCTTTTTAATTTAATAAGATATTAAAATATACATTTTAAAATAATTGTTAAGTTAATGTAAAAGTAAAATTCTAATACTTACCCTACTTACTGTGTGTCCTTACTTAACTTAGTCTTATAATAACTTATGACTTTATATGGATGATTTTATTTGAGTAATTTTTATTTATAATTATATCCATCAATTTTATATATAAAAAAGAATACTTACCTTTATATAAATATGATAATTGATTTAAAATTTAACAATAGCTTAATAAAATTAATGTTAATTCAATAAACATGTTCTTTTCTGGGTTTTTTTTCTTCATAAATAATGATTGTTCCAATTTTTCTATTCACTTTTTTCGTAACATACCCGCAAATAAAATTATCCAAAATGCAAATTCTTGATGTTATGTAAAAGTTTTGATGTTCATTGTCATTGTGTTGTAAATTGCATTGAGAATGTCTCCTAAAAATTTGGTAGCATTATCTATTAAAATAAAAAAGTTGTGGGCAAAAAAAGGCAGAAATTTATGTGGAAAGTCGGTCACAAGTTTTTACAGTGAAATACAAAGATAAAGAAGGGGGGTAAAAAATTCACTAAAAAAATCATAACTTCATTTCTATAAAAGCTAGAAAGATGAAATTGGTATTTTTGCAAAGCTTATAGCTAGCCCTTTAAAATGATGTATCATTTATGGCAATAGGACAATATTAAAAATTTCTGTCAAAGTACCTATTATAAGTATTAGTAGGCAAGGTAAAACAAGTTAGGTTAAACTTCACTTAATTAAAGTTAATTAAATAACTTACAAAACTCAGCAATGTAATAGCTAACTACATAGTTTTCCTCGCACCAATCAAGCGTTGATGTTTCCTTTCCCCAGTATCCTTCAAGTACAGGTGGCATTTCAAATAACTTTGTCTTTTGCTTAGTGCTTAGCCTGTTAATAATCCTGATTCTTATGTTTGTTTTCAAATAAACTATTTCTAGTTGCTGTAAATGGATCGGAAGTTATATTAACTGGGAGTATAGGGTGAAAGATCCATTGTTGTTTATTTCTGTTATTTTCTATTAACGAAATTGATAAATTTCTATACAGTATGAATTAATTTTATATGTTAAGCATGAAATTATTTTTGAAAAACTATTAAACAAACTATTTGACCCATATAATTCATAAAATAATGTGCAGAGAGAAAACTGTTCTACTTTTGTTCGCTGTACATAATAATAGCTCCCATTAGTTAAAGGCACATCACTCTGCTATATTTTAGTAGGATAAAAAGTGTCCGATTTTTTCATATATTGAATATTGTGTACAAAATAACAAACCAATGGCTACGTCTTCAGCAGAAATAAATATTCGCCCAGCAACTCCGGATGACTGTCCAGAGATGATGAGACTTATAATGGTATTTTGATTTTCCTTCAATATGTTTTGTAGACTTGGTAGGCACTCCAACTCAAATTTTCAAATACATCAGACATACACAAAGAGCATGTCATTGGAAAGAGCTGGCCCTAAGCTTTCCAATGACACCAAGATAATCTTTCTATACTTATAGGAGAAAAGTTGTGAATTTTTTAGTGATTTATTTTTCCCCACTATTCGTCTTTGTATTTAATTTTTAAAGCTGTGACTGTGATCGCATTATTACACTTTTTGTACTATTTTGCTTGTATCTTTTTAGCTATTAAAGTTAGAGCTCTCAGATTTGGAGGAGACATTTACAATACAATGTGTAACAAAACAAAACACATGAATTGTGAATGAATTTATTATATTTGTTAAAATATGATTTTATGAGCACAGGGGGTGGATAACGACAATTGTCGAAAAATTTATTTTTACAAAAATTTGTTTGAATGGATGATTTTTTAGTATTTCAAAATTTATAGTAATTTAATATTTTATTCATTTATAGTATAGTAATTGGCTGTGTCTACACGTCCGGCAACCAGACTAATAGTGTGGATATACGCCCGGTGGGCCTGTCACATGACCGTCCGGACAACTAGTGGAAGATATTCCGGCGGCAGACATGTCATGAGACCGCCAGACGACTAGTAGGTGTTATTATTCCGCCAGGTCATGTGACAAGAGGTCACCAACAAAATAGTTGTATTGCATATGATATTCCAATATTGTGTACAATAATTACATAATTACAGCCGATCACTAGATAGTAAAATAAATACTGAACATGTTAATATATTCATAAGCTCTGAGATACATAAAGTGTACCGTAAGCATTGGACTTTGAACTTTAAACTAGTCAGCCTATTCATATCATATACTAACTATTAGTAATATTACTATTTGATTGCAACTCTTCAAAAAAAAAAAAGGTCTGTTATCTTGGTTAACATCTTATAAAGCTCTACCTTGAAGCCTAAATTTAAAATATGAACCACATAAAATAAGTCAGAAGAACTATGTCTATTTTAGAATTAGTATTGCATGAGAAGTAAGCTTTTTTACGGCGGTCATATGACTTGGTCGACGGATGTATATCTCATCACTATTCGTCCGGTCACCGGACATGTAGACACTTCGAATTATCAATTAAATTATACTCATATTCCTAATCTTATAATATTATAATTAGCCTGGTTACTCAAGAAATAAATATTAGTCTATTAATTTTAATAATAATTAGGACTTGAGGCTCTGAGTCTGACGTCACAATTCAACCAACACTTAATCTTATACTAATACTAACAATATAAAAAAATGTATTTAGCAATCACTTTTTTCAATATCACTACATAAATTATAAATGAATGATTTTCATTGAAACAAGTTAGTCAAAATTTACATTGGTTTCCAGGAATAAGCCTTCTTAAATCTGCTACTAATACCTTTTCTGAATTTCTCTCTGATTTGTATCAGCCTCATTTGTGTTATATTGACTCTAATGAAATCCTTATTTGTATGCTGCATACAAGTATGCTGACCTTTATTACTAAAGTGAAATTATAATCTACTAAAGATTATAATTTTTTTTTTTTTTTTTTTTTTCATGAGCATAATGCTAGACTGGAATTTTTAAAAAGTTATTTGACGCAAGACATACCTAAAGTAAAGAAGAGAAACTCATCATATGGTTGCCAAATTTGTTTTCAGTCAAAAGATATCTATACAGTTTCATCTTATATTAAAAACATTTGTTGAATCACAACAAATCCATTTTTGCCAATCTCTTTCTTATACAGGAATTGGCTATTTTTGAAAAACTTCCGGAGCAAGTAAAAATGACTGTTGATGGTATGCCTAAAAATGTTTGCACTCCAACTAACTATAGCAGTAGATTAAGTGATACATTTGAGGCTATAACTCATAAATTTCAAGAAATGTGAAAAGTTTCAAAATTTAGTTTTTAGGATTGAAAGAAAAGTATAAAATCTTAATCTTAACAAATTTTAAGCAAATTTTTAATTATCATTGCCATTTTCAGTGTTAAGAAAAGACTGCTTTGGAGACAAACCACTGTGTTATTGTATAGTTGCAGAACCTGTCCAAACAGGTAGGTAAATAAAATTTTTAGTCTTTTCATGTTTTTTTTTTTTTTTTAAATCTGGTCTTAAATTTTCAAAGTTATCTTTTTAAAAGAATTATAAAAATTTTATGCATTTATACCTGATCTGATATCATTGCAGAATCTCCACATCTAATTGGCTATGCACTGTACTTCTCAACCTACTCAACATGGGAGGGTGCAGCTTTACACCTTGAAGATCTTTATGTAACACCTACTTTCAGAGGGAAAGGCATAGGAAAACGTTTATGGAAACATGTAACAAAGGTAACACCGCTGGAACATTTCCCATTCTTGACCCATTTGTAAGTAAATTGTCCCAACAGAAATGTGGTGAAATTCACTATATTATTAGTATGATTTTTTAAAAACCCATTCGTATCATCTAAATTCGTATATCAGCCTATTGATACTTGTAGTTAGTATAATGAGAACAGATTATTGTCTGGTGGGCTTGTAGTAACATAGACTCAATAGCAACATAACCCTGATGTGTAGGCTCTGCAACCTCACCCTGATGTGTAGGTTCTGCAACATCACCTTGATTTCCATTGCCTATCTCCTAAACAGCATTTTTGTATATGTTAATCTTAGCCTACATTATGATTTGTGAGTCAGGTCCTAGATTAACACCAATTAGCTGGCCCCACAAAAGTTTATTTATAGGTAAGTTTTGACATGCCAATACCAAGGGCAATGATGGGCTATAAGATGGGTAGAACTGATAAATTGACCATTTATTTGTGTTGTTGATCCTCAGGATGGATTAGAGCGAGGATGCAATCGACTTCAGTTGTCTGTGTTGGGTTGGAACACTCATGCCAAAGATCTCTACCTGCGCAATGGCTGCATAGACCTCACTGAGACAGAAGACTGGCATTTGATGAGAATGAAGAGGAACACGATGGAAGCGTTTGTCAAGGATCTACTGTAATGAAAGCCTTTAACTATTATTTGCTTCTGTTTAATGTGATATTAAATGAAGGCCTGCGTTCAAGCTGTGTGAAGGAAATAGTAGGACAAGATGTGTGGAAGCTTGAATTGGAAGACAGGGCAATAAGTTATGAATGTTTTGGCTAACTAAGAGCCTTCCTCAGCAGACAGAGAAATGAAAATACGAGAAGAGATAGAGAATAGTTATGAACTTATGTGCTCACGATTGTTACAGCCCTAGATCCGACTGCTGAGTAAGCCGAGACATTCACCACTTATTGTTCTGCCTTTTGTTTCAAGTTCAAGCTTCTCATATACCTTGTCCTACCATTTCCTTAAATGTGATACATTTTTTATTATTTAAATTATTGTTTGTGATTGCAGCAAAATAAAAAAATCACAATAAATTTGTACTTTGTTTTTAAGTAAATAAAAAAAAAATTTAATTAGAGAAAGCATCAATTTAATTAGAGAAAGCATCAATTTAATTAGAGAAAGCATCAATTTAATTAGAGAAAGCAATAATTTAATTAGAGAAAGTAACAATTTAATTAGAGAAAGCAACAATTTAATTAGAGAAAGCAACAATTTAATTAGAGAAAGCAACAATTTAATTAGAGAAAGCAACAATTAAATAAGAGAAAGCAACAATTTAATTAAAGAAAGCAACAATTTAATTAGAGAAAGCAACAATTTAATTAGAGAAAGCATATTCTTGATCAGCGGTATTCAAACTATGGGTCGCAAGGCCAACTGAACATTTTTATTATTATAGAGATCCCATGGCACCATGTAAAGAAAACAAGGGTTATAAGTTATAAATCCATGTGAAACCAAAAAGGGTCGCAAGCCCAAGGTTGGACACTACTAATCTAATTAACAAGAACTGTCACTTACTTAATGCTCTGTATTTAATAGTTTTTGGAGTGAAAAATACCTTTTTCTACATGAAATATCAAATCAGGGGTGCATTTCATTTAGGCCATGTTCTTTCATACCCTACAAACAAGGATACCGTTGCAATGTCAATTATGTTTAACTGCACTGAGAAAATAGATTCGTAAAATTTGTGACTGATTGCATTTGCTTAAATTAACTGCAAAACTTATGATTCAGTGACATGCATAATTTTAAAAAATCCAGGATAAGGCATTTAAAATTCTTGTAAAGCTGACCACCGAGTGACCAAGCATTGATAGGTAAAGCTGACCACTGAGTGATTGATAGGAAAAGCTGACCACTGAGTGACCAGTGATTGATAGGTAAAGCTGACCACTGAGTGATTGATAGGTAAAGCTGACCACTGAGTGATTGATAGGTAAAGCTAACCACTGAGTGATTGATAGGTAAAGCTGACCACTGAGTGACCAGTGATTGCTAGGTAAACTGACCATTGAGTGATTGATAGGTAAAGCTGACCACTGAGTGACCAGTGATTGCTAGGTAAACTGACCATTGAGTGATTGATAGGTAAAGCTGACCACTGAGTGACCAGTGATTGCTAGGTAAACTGACTACTGAGTGATTGATAGGTAAACTGACCACTTAGTGATAGGAACCAAATTCAGTTTTGCTACCAAATGTTAAAATGTATAAAATGCCTAATATTTTTAACCAAAGTTTTGAGCCACAGACTCGGGCTATTCACTTATTGAACAAATTATTTATTAAAACTTCAACATTCTCATCTAAAGGTTAACTTGTAGTGTGTCGTAAGTAGAGATTTTTTAGTCTATTTAACATTGTACTGAATAAGAATGGACGATCCAATAGCTAATCTGCAAAAAAATAAGAGTTTCATTTCAAATATCTTGTGTAATGTTCATCCTGTGTGTGTGTGTGTTTGTGACTCACAGTGATGATAGTTATCTAAATTCTTAAATCAACTGTTACTGGCACTTCTTCACAATGAAATAATAATCCAATTTTTGTACACACACTGCACTTTATTTTCATGAAACACAATAAATAATCCTTGAAATAGCAACAGTCACAATATCCACAAAAAAACAAATGAGGATGTGCGGCTGAACTCCTTCACTCACTCTGTCGCTCATGATTCATCCATGGAACATCTTTGAATTTCTATTTAATTAGAAGATATGTATTCTACTTTCTGTTCTCCATGCTAAATTTTGATTGTTATTTTGGTGATGAATTCTATATCATTACTAGTCAGTCCATTAAAGAGTTTATTTACATGAAATATCTTGTTGATAATTAATTGTCATTTAGTGAATGATTTGCTGATTCTACTTAAAAACATATGGTAAGTCACTTTGCTTGTGGGTCACTTTGCTTCTAAATAATTGGGTCGTGGATCACTTTGCTTGTGGGTCACTTTGCTTTTAAATGATTGGTTGGTGGGTCACTTTGCTTCTAAATGATTGGGCGAGGGGTCATTTACTGCTATAAATTAGGGTTGCATTTGTCCATTGAAGGTCCCTTTGGTTCTATAAGATGGGGTCGTATCAAAAAATTTTTGGAATCTGTGTACCGGTATAAATTTATATCCAGTAACGTGTGGCAAAATTCAAACTTCGTTACTGTGGAGTCTGACTCGAGTTGTTCAAGCTGCCTCCCAATTAAGTCAAATGAAATAAAAATCGCTTTCAAGCAAAGGTCAAAGGTCATTATCATTTTATCTATTGTGCCAGTTAAATATCTACTTTTCTATCAGACTAAATACCATGTTCTTTGATCGAGAGGGGGGGGGGATGTTAAAGCACTGGCATCATAATTTCCCGTTATCACAGGCTGAAATTACCCCCACTCTTAGTGACTCGGTTTTATTCGGTAATTGTTAGTCATCTCACGAAACGACTTTGAGGGGAAATATCAAGATAAAATGATGAAAATAGTGCTTGAAATATGTATGGGATTAATCAAAACTAACAAAAGGGAAAAAAATGGGTATACCTACAGAATGGCGTATCTCGGAGCGGGCCAATATATTTTCCACCCCCACCCCACTTGAAACAAAAAGAAAACATGCAGTTGGCCGAAAATTCCACCCCTCAATGTAACGAAAAATACCTGCCCCCTTCCTACGCAGCTGTGATAACTTGCGCAGCTGTGATAACTAGCATAGCTGTGATAACTTGCACAGCTGTGATAACTAGCATAGCTGTGATAACTTGCGCAGCTGTGATAACTAGCATAGCTGTGATAACTAGCATAGCTGTGATAACTAGCGTAGCTGTGATAACTAGCGCAGCTGTGATAACTAGCGTAGCTGTGATAACTTGCGCAGCTGTGATAACTAGCGTAGCTGTGATAACTAGCGTAGCTGTGATAACTAGCGCAGCTGTGATAACTAGCGTAGGTGTGATAACTAGCGCAGATGTGATAACTAGTGCAGATGTGATAACTAGCATAGCTGTGATAACTAGCGCAGCTGTGATAACTAGCGCAGCTGTGATAACTAACGTAGCTGTGATAGCTAGCGCAGCTGTGATAACTAGCGCAGCTGTGATAACTAGCGCAGCTGTGATAACTAGCGCAGATGTGATAATTAACGTAGCTGTGATAGCTAGCGCAGCTGTGATAACTAGCATAGCTGTGATAACTAGCATAGCTGTGATAACTAGCGCAGATGTGATAACTAACGTAGCTGTGATAGCTAGCGCAGCTGTGATAACTAGCATAGCTGTGATAACTAGCATAGCTGTGATAACTAGCGCAGCTGTGGCATTTGTCATCCAGAGCTTTGAATGATTTGAAACTACGTAGGCCTACGTGTTGGTTATTATAATTAAACTTTGCGCAAAGTGGAATAGATCAGTGATTGAGTAAAAGTATAAATAGAATAATCATTTTCAATATAAGTTTCACTCTAACTCTAATTAGGATCCAAAAATGGATTTTTCTTGATATTAATTCCTCGATCAGTGTCAGTTTCCCAGAGAAAAGCAGAAAAGACGATTGAGTACTTTCCAGCAGAGCAGTGGCAGCTGACGTCCCTCAATTTAAGGGGAGGTGCGGGTGAGAAATGGGCGAAATTGTCAAATTTTGAAAAAAAAAATATTATTGTTTATTTGGTTTTATTAACCATTTCTTTATTGAAATTTTATATTTGTTTTTACAAAAGTAAGTTGTAAAATATAATAAATTACAATTTTCCTGACCCTATCAATCAGAAAAATGTCAAAATTGTCCGATTGTTTAGTGTTTTTACCGCTTTGTTATGATTATTTCGAACCGCCCAATCCCAACGTATTTGGTATGGTTGGAAAGTTGGTGATTTCCGGTTTTAGATAAACTCAACGTTTCGTCACAAAGAAAATTACGAAAGCAACCGAAGCATTCAATCGGCGATAAAATCTCGCAAAATTGGGTATTTTCCTGACATTCTTCGTGTATCACGTGATCTAGCCCTGACCTTTGATTAAAATAACCATTTTGATTGGTCACTGTGTAGGAACTCAGTTTGTAATAAATACTTCCGGTATAAACAAATCGTTGCTAATTTCGTGAGGCCTAGCAATGTCGATGGTCATTTGTCGCAAATAAAAACATTTGAGGAGGTAAAAAAAACACTAAATAAGTAAATAACCAAACAAAATGATTTGGCTGTGATTAATTGCCATGAAAAACACAATTAATTATACTTCTTCTATTTCGGAGAAGACTAAGACTGAGTACACTAAGCTACTAACCTAAACTAGTCCTACTCAGGCTACTCGGATCGTAGTCACTTCAAGCACCTCTACGCTACTTCACTAGCAGGAAGAAGATAGAAAATGCCATCCCAATAAATTCAATAATAATGGTAAGTCGTTTTGTCACTTAGATTCAATTTTAATATACGCTTTCAATTGGTCCTAAGGCTAAGCGTATACTCACTATTTTACAATGTTTGAACCAGGCTTATACTTTTATTATTTTTAGTAAACACTGTTACTGTTAGCTTAGTGATAGTTACAGTAGACTAATAAACAATTTATTAATTTAGTAAATGTGATATTTGAACTTCATTGTACTATATTTATAGTATAGCTATTGACTATTGATATAATATAATAGTAATATTTTACATTTCTTATTTTTCTTATCGCGTCACACACATGACATTTTGTTTTATTTTATTCTGAAGCCCTAACATTCTAACAAAATTTGCTTGAAATACTTGTCAACAAGTACGACCTATCATTCATTAATGTCCTTAGCCTTATATTTTATTGTTGAGAAGCTTTTAATAAAAAAATATCTAACTACAAGTTTATTGTTTTCAGGAATGATTGAGGAGACGCGCAATGAGTTTGCCGATCTCAATGGAATACAACATGCATTATATTTGCTGTTGATAAACTACACTGATCTGTTGTGCCTTGGCCCATTTAGCCCAAATGACAATTTCTACATGAAAAAAGAAAGAGTGCCCTAAGTATGTGTTCCATTTGTTACAGATTCCTCGTCGCAACATACTTTCGATATATCGAAATAATAGTAAACTCAGGCAGAGGATGCAAGAGAAGACTAACACAGATTAATTCACAAGGCTCATTATATGTTATTCAAGGACAAAAAGAATAAGACTGCAGTTGAAAGGAACACATCAATAATAACCTTGTTTCAACATTGTATCTCTATGCAATGTGATTTGCAACATGATTAGTGTTAAAATTTGACACAGTAACTAATAAGTTTTTTTCAATGGAGTGATCACTCATGAGTTTTCTGGCTCACATAAAAAAACTGTTAATAAGCTGTTGAGAAAATACCTGTTGCAACTCAAGTGATTCAAAAGTTGTGTAGAATTCAGAAATTTTTTCGAATGTCAATATTCATTCCGTCGTTTGAACTTACAGAACTTACAATTTTTCTACAAGACCAAGAGGTTCATTTTCAGGATACATTGACAATGCCAAATAACTTTTTGGAAATTGCATTTTCACATAACTTAATTTTATGGTTTTGAAGACTTTTATAAAGCTGAAATTCTTCAAAATGAGCAAATTATTATTTTTTCGACAAAAACAGAATAATAGATAATAATACATCAATCGCAGGGAAAAGTTGAGTGGTCAGGAAAAAAAGACAAAACAACCTGGAAAAGGATAATAAATGTCCACAATAGGCTAATAAAAAGTTTTCAGTCCAATCTGAATATAAATATTCTATTTTTCATTGATATTTTCATTGTTTTTGTCGTTTTTCTTCGTTATTTCAGTTTTCTCGTTTTCAATATTTTTGGTCACCAATATTCCTATAACTTTTTTATTTATTATCCAAACCTCACCAAATTTTCACAGTATGTTTATAGACCAATATTAAACATTTGAATAACCTAGAATTAAGATAACTATCTTAGAAAAGGAAATATTTCAAAAATAATTCACCCACACCCCAATTTTTTGAAAAAAAATGGGGGCACAATTTGTGACCCTGTTGATTTATAACTAGTTATTACATCAAAAAGTCCTGTTATACAAAGATTTATTATAGGTTAAATAATCTATGTTTATAATCTGATAGCAATAACTTAATATTTGTAAAAGCCTTAGTGTTTTGAAAAACACTAACAAAATTGAAATTGCGGAGGTTTTTATGAGTTACAAAGGCAACCAATGGAAAAAAATTTTTTTTTTAAACCTGTTTTCTACCTCATTTACAATACCCAATATGGTGTAGATAAAAAAATTCCCATACGAAGCTAAACAAAAATTTTAGATTTTTCACCCACACCTCCCCTTAAATAAAAAAAGCGCAGGCCGGGGCGGAGCACCCCCCCCCTACGCCCCCTACCAACGTTACTGCCATTAAATTATTAATCTAACTTTTATCATCAGTACCGTACTGAAAACTGTTGCCGCTGTTGGGTATTTTGGGGGCCTCCCCCATAGTCATAGCAACCATGTTGTTGTTGTTTTTTTTTTAAATCCTGTAATATAAGTTACTAAAAGAAAATGTGCTAGATTTAACAGTTTGTGAAAAAAGTATAAATAAATTATGATAGCTTTTATTTCGGTGGGGAAAAAATGTTTCCAAAAGTTCAGCTTTCCAGTTTTGACAGCATGTCGACGGCGCTAAAATCAAGTGGGGACAACAAGTGATCAGGCTGGAGCCACCAGCCAGACAAAGAAATTATCTCCCATCCGACGACCCTTCAGCCTTGTAATTGCCGGTTGTTAATGTTATTAGCTGCCTACAGACAAGAGCGTTTTGGTTACACACGGCGCTGGCATCTGGTGGGGGCATTCAGCCAATTATTGCAGTTAGATGGGAGTGGCCAGCTAAGTGTAGTGTAGTTCAAGGGACGATGGGGATCATTTATCTCATATCAAATTTATAGTGAATTTCTAATCCAATAAAATATATTTAATTTTTAAAATTGTTTAGCTGTTTTTGTTTTGTTTTGTCTGTTACCCTTCCATACTATACAATATTTCCTTAAATATCTGAATAATAATAATGGTTGTACTTTATTTTTATACGATTTCCCTCCGATAAAATCACACATTGCACATGAAAAAATGTATGATGTCGATTCCTTTTTTAACATCTCATGTCATCTTAACATAATTATGGTGTTCATATTCGCATGCTTCTGTTTGACTTTTTCGAAAAGGTAGGCCTACTATTTAAACGTAATTTATTACTGTTTTTTTTTCATTTTTTCATTCAACATGTAAAATGTTGTTGTTGTTTTATTCTTGTATTAATTAAGAAGTTTACCCCAAAAATATTTTAAAATTAAAATTAAAAACCACTTTAATATTTATATAACATAACCAGTTCAAGCAGAGTCATCGCTTGACTTTTCAACGCCCCTGCCACTATTCAATTTTTCTTTTCTCCCCCCCCCCCCCAAACCTTGCATACACAATTGATAATTAAAATAAGTGTCCACATCACAACTTTAAGCCCCTCAAATATCTGAGGGGTTAAGGGCCTACACGATGACTCTGGGGTCAAGTGGCACCTAAAATTTTAACTAGCATGTCTCCCGTTACTCTCCGATTAAGTGTAGAATGATGCAAACTTACATTTAGGTATGTGCTAAAAATGCACTTTTGTATTTTGAATCCATCAAACATTTTCTGGGGATTATAAAGATTTAGGGGCAAGTCTAGGGTAGCGCATAAAAACATACCATCAAGAGCGTCACAACTGGAATGAATTTAGTTCAAGTTGGGATGGGGTGCAGTTAGAGATGTCCCTGGTCGTTATTATGGCTAATGTTATCGCTTCCCACATGAAATTATGAAAAGCCCCCTCCCAAATTGTCTGAAAGAAACACCAAGTTCAAATATGCACCAAAATGCACCCTTGCATTTTGAATTTACCACAAAAAAAATTATGTTGGACCCCTGTTCCATCTTTTTGGTGAAGAGTCTTCGGCGCCCTCAAATTCTGCCCCCTTCTTCCCTCACTCTGGTCAGAGTAATATGGGGAGAACTGCGTTCGTCAGAGTAATACTGAGAGGACTGCGTTCGTCAGAGTAATACTGAGAGGACTGCGTTCGTCAGAGTAATACTGAGAGGACTGCGTTCGTCAGAGTAATACTGAGAGGACTGCGTTCGGGTTTAAACAAAACGAAATATACAAAAATACAAAGAAAAACCTTTAAAAGAGAATGACAAAGGTTAATATAAAATGAACAATAATAGGATAGGGGGTGGGGGCAGGTTGCTTTGACCTGATATCTAGCTGGGGTCAACCACGTGGGAGGCGAGTTAGCTACCAGTTCACCACTGACCAGAGGTCAGCATTGCTACATTCGATTTCTAGCGGTTTGTGATAACTTTGTTTTGAATGTGACGTCATGTTCGTCTTTGTATTTAGTTGAAAGGGGGCAACAACACGATTTATTCATTTTACCAAAATGCATTGCTTCCCTTGCAAACAACATATGTTCACTTGGTAATCACATGGTTAGATTTCGGAGATGATTAAAACACAACTGGACAATTAGGCCTATCACAATTACGCCTATCTATCTGTGTTACCGTTACACTACTAATTTATTGCAAACTATTGGTCCAATTTTCATGCAAAGCGAGCGACCTTCACCAGAATGCATGGGGTGAAAATTTTTCTCAGTGGATAATTGCCTTCGAGAGTATGGGACACGCAATATCTCTAGCAATTAAGTCCTCCCGTGACACCGTAAATTCCCGAACGGTGACGGAGTTGAAGCCAACCCCTAATTGAATAATCGCCGCAAATTTACGGAGCATCTGATGGCAGGATAATAGCTCTTAAACTGCACTCGGATTGGTCAACGGGACAGCCAATGTTAACTTACAGATGGGAGCGTGATGATGAGGTTATAGGATAATACAATCTGGAATCTGCAAATGTGAACACCGAGCGATAATAGATTTGGTATGAGGCACGGATATGGGTGGAGTCTTAGCAACCAAGGCAGCGGTTCTCATACTTTTAAAATGTTACCACCGTTCAAACTATGCTCACACACACAAACTAACAAAACCTTTGAGATGTGGACACGTGGTTTATGTAGCAACCTTTGCCAAATCTGCTAATAATTGACACACAATGATGATCTCTTTTACTCATTGACAACAGAGACCGATCCTCTCTGCCTTCAATCCCCGTATGAGCATCCTTGGTGACTTCTAAACTTTTTATTTAAGGATCTCTGGTGATTGACGGTCATTTTAGAGCTTCCCTAAACGACAGTGGTTTTATCGCTTGCATTCTCCGTGAGTTTACGTGTCTTGTCCCTGCTGATAACTTGGTCTTGGCGTCATTGTAGGATATGTAAACGTCTCTATTCAACTGGCACTGGCACTCCTGGCAATGTTCAAGTAAAACAATTAAGTTGGTTTATGGTGTGTTTGATTGGTGTTGGTGGTGGACAGTTGCGCCGATTGAGTTTTATAGATAAGTATTTTTTACATAAATTAAGCTACTTTATAAATAAATAAACATAAATTACATTGTGCAACTTTTGGAATAGGTAATTGCGTTGTTTTACATTTCTGTTATATTTTCGTATGTGTTCCCTTCGAAGTCTAGGTTACAAAATGTCTGTGTTCAAAAAGTCTCATGGAGATGAGAGAAATGCCAGGAACTCAGTTTCACGCGGTGACACGACTGACAGTGACAGGATCGTGCATACTCAAGGTGAGTCTTCTATTCTATCTGGAATTGATGTGTTAACAAAAATTGTTCAGGTGAAGAGCCTTCCTTTTGGAGACCTCCGGCCACTTTTCGATCTTGTGCCTCCTGCATTCAAAGTTGATGGCATAAAATGTTTTCAGGGTCACGACTTTGGCCCTCTTAAATATCCGAGCCCCCCCCCCCCCCCCAAACGTTGCAGCTCTGATCAAGTTTGGTCAAGACTGTAAGTTTTGGGGGACTTTTCAATTCGAATATGTTAGTATCAACCAGATGGGTGGGTGGGGCTGTCTCGGGGGCGGGGAGCCCTCGGCATGCCGCTTCGCGGCCTGACTGGAATAAAGACCACGGGGGGAGTGGTTGAATGCCAGTTGGGGGCGGTGGAGGTGTGTTGGGGAAGACCTTATGAGCCTTGGCTCGATGGTCTGCTGATTTTCTTAAGTATGTTAGTTAGTATCAACCAGAAATTTTTAGTTAACTTCACAATAGATATATAGGACCCCTTTACATTAGGCCTTAGTGTGAAAAAATAACTTTTTTTAAAAGCCAGCTTGCCATTTTGTATGGTTGAAAATAGGCCTACGTCATATTACAATAATTCCTCTTGACGGGGATCTAATGAACTGGGCGTGTAGAGAAAATGGGTAGGGGGGAGAGAGAGATTGAGAAAGAAAAAATATTTATTAAGGGGATAGTGGTGTTATGTCTATTACGACCAAACCAGCATTTAAATTGATCACTGACAATGAACGCAATGCTACACCCAAAAAGAACATGCGCAATTGGTTTATGAATTTAGCTGTTATATTTCTATTATAGAAACACAAATGAATTAGTTTCTTTGTTTGTTGTTCGTTTTTTTATCACGCAGAAACATGCGCTAAATATTTATATAAATAAGTTTATTAAAAATTTATTCTATCAATTTTTTTTACGTAATAAAATTATTATTGACTGTGCGCCACTGAATCAACAACACCCCCCCCCCCCAACCTCCATTTTTTCCATCTCAGTTTCCCCTTTGATGGCTTACATATTGGACCTCCACCAACCTGGAACAGACGCAATTCGACCATGGGCAAATTGTTCAAGGTCAGACGAGAGCGCCGTTCACGACAAATTACCACCAACTGCCATTAGCAAGCCAAAGACATCACAGTTGACACCATTAGACCCCCGCTCACAAGCTCACGAGAGCCAGCCTGGCAACATAAAAACAGAACATTTGCGTCATCATTTTGGAGGTGGGCCAGTTCATCACCCCATGGGGGTTGTAAATCCCATTTCATACCAGGGCAGTTTGCGTCGATTCTCAGATATATTTGAATATAAATATAAAAGATGCCAGGATGGCTTTTCCGTGTTGAGTGTACCATCTCCTCCTATCAAAACATGCTTGCAGCCGATGATCCCAAATGTAAACAATGGTTTCTATGACAACATAAACCCATCACGGGGATGGCGATATTTCCAAAAATGCTGTTCGGTTGAGTCCAGGTCTTTCAGTGGAGGAAAAACTCCGCACCCCCTTATTGCGAATGGTGATCACCCTACGCGTGTAACAGAAACGGATCATTTCAATGTACGCGAGTCGTGGGAAAGTTGTGAAAGTGAGGATTTCGTTTCAAAAATGACATTCAGGAACAAAGAAAAGCTTCATTTGAGCACGCATCGTCAACAAACGGAGCAGTCGGTAATTAGACAAAATGAGAAGAGAATATTCAGGGCCGGTAAATCAAATAATATCAAGCCAACTGAGTCACCTCCCTTGACCAACTGTGCTCTGCGAGTTGATGACAGTTTACAGTTGCGTGGAAATCAGCTTGTAATAAATAAGATAAACGGTTCACACTTCAGAAGTTTGGAGAGTCCAAGGCAGCAGGTGGAGCAGGTGTATAAACACAACTCAAATGACGCGAAACGCCCACGCAACAGGTAGGTTGGACAATTCCGGTAATATAGAGTCAAGCCAGTCGTTAATGATTATTGTAAAGTTATTATATGGCTGCTCATGTTATTTAATCCAAATGCTGGTACATGATGGTATGGACATTTGAAAAACTGACGGGTGCCAATTCCGTTCCCTGGGCCATTCAAAATTATGTGACCACAATAGAAAATGTGAAGATGATACATGTAAGTCACACAAAATGAGAGAGTAAATAGTGATGATACATGTGTATGATACAAGATGAGATAACTAACATTGATTATACCTGTGTATGATACAAGATGAGATAGCAAATAACGACGATACATGTGTATGATACAAGATGAGATAGCAAATAGCAATGATACATGTATATGATACAAGATGACATAGTAAATAGTGATGATACAAGTTTATGATACAAGATGAGATAGCAAATGGTGATGATACATGTGTATGATACAAGATGAGATAGCAAATAGCGATGATACACGTGTATGATACACGATGATATAGCAAATAACGACGATACATGTGTATGATACAAGATGAGATAGCAAATAGCAATGATACATGTGTATGATACAAGATGGCATAGTAAATAGTGATGATACAAGTGTATGATACAAGATGAGATAGCAAATGGTGATGATACATGTGTATGATACAAGATGAGATAGCAAATAGCGATGATACACGTGTATGATACACGATGATATAGCAAATAGCGATGACACATGTGTATGATACACGATGAGATAGCAAATAGCGATGATACATGTGTATGATACAAGATGAGATAGCAAATAGTGATGATACATGTGTATGATACAAGATGAGATAGCAAATAGCGATGATACATTTGTATGATACAAGATGAGATAGCAAATAGTGATGATACATGTGTATGATACAAGATGAGATAGCAAATAGCGATGATACATTTGTATGATACAAGATGACATAGTAAATAGTAATGATACATGTGTACGATACAAGATGAGATAGCAAATGGTGATGATACATGTGTATGATACAAGATGAGATAGCAAATGGCGATGATACATGTGTATAATACACGATGAGATAGCAAATAGTGATGATAGATGTGTATGATACACGATGAGATAGCAAATAGCGACGATACATGTGTATGATACAAGATGGCATAGTAAATAGTGATGATACAAGTGTATGATACACGATGAGATAGCAAATAGCGACGATACGTGTGAAGCGTTCAAGGGAAAAACAAGTGATGTCAATTTTTCAAAATTTGCAAGTTATCTCCAGTGTGGCTACATTCCATTCAACAGAATAATATGACACATAGGTCCAATTGAAAAAGCAACGTAGTCAATAAAAAAATATTTAGAAATTTTAATATTTTGATACTTTTATGAGGAATTTTCAAAACTCTCAAAACCTGACATCACTGGTTTTTCCCTTGAGCCCTTCATGTGTATGATACACGATGAGATAACAAATAGCGATGATACATGTGTATGATACAAGATGAGATAACAAATAGCGATAATACATTTGTATGGTACACGATGAGATAGGCTGCTTGACTGTTTCTTCTCAAAAGGACAACGTTTACTTCTCAACAACTGGAGGCCATGGAGCGAACCTTCAGGAAGGCGCCATACCCGGATGTTGTGACAAGGGAAGATCTGGCGCAGAGGCTGTCTCTCCACGAGTCACGTGTGCAGGTGAGCCAGCTTTAGAAATTTTCTTAAAGACTATATCAAATTTAAGCTTATGTTTAATATGTCAAATGTGGTGCAGGATTTTATATTTAATTAGGCACATGTGGCACAGGATGTTATATATCACATATGTCACATGTGGCACCGGATTTAATATTTAATATTGATGTAGGAACAGATGTATAGTGTGAAACGTCGCGCGAAAGGGGAGGGGGAAGGGGGAGACCCCGGGTGCCATGATGTCGTAATTTTTCCTTAAAAATATGAAGATATAAGAGCATAATTTTTTGTGGGGGGAAAGGGTGCTTAAATTTAGGCTCAGCCCAGGGCGTCGCTCTTGCCTGCCCTTCTTGCGGGAACAGAAATGTAAAGTTATAAAGATTACATTGTGGCTGAACTTTCTTGCATTTTATGTTACATATATAGCTCAAAGACAGACATTCCAAAAATGTCAGATTTTTGTCTGGCCTTTAAATAAAAATGGTATCACTGACTTTAATTATCGTGGTGGAAGTTCTTGTATGATTAAATACATTTTGCAGGTGTGGTTTCAAAACAGAAGGGCCAAGTGGAGAAAAGGAGTGGGTCTAAATCCTTACAAGGGAGACCCTGATGGTTAGTTACTTAGTTGTGCAATAAACTATTCTCACCGAAGTCATAGCAACGGACACCACAACACCACGAGCAACAGACACCACAACACAATGAACATCAGACACCACAACAAAGTTAGAGACAAACATTTTTACTCAAGTACAAGATAGCAATGGCAATCCATATAACTATAACATTAAAAAGATGGAGAGATCTTCTGTCCTCTTCTTATCGTCTTTGTTTCAGGCGGGAATAGATTATGACTAGATTATCAGAAATAGATTATCACGCAATGCCATCTTAACGCATGGGCACATTGGGCAGTTTCCCCAGGGCCTCACGCTTCTAGTAGTTCTAGGGGCATCAATCAAGTTGCCCATATGTTTAATTAATATTAAATGATCTTTTGACAATTTAATTTGATTTAAAATTCTAGTGGGAACCACTTATCCTAAGTTTCTGTGGAAGAGCTTCTATTTAGTAGTTATAAAGTACACAAAATAAAAGAGTTGTAAAATATGACTATTATAATTCTTTGTCGTCATTTAAAAATGTCATGTTTGCTCAAATTTCAATATGTTTAATTTGTTTTGTTTGTTTAGTAGAGCCAGACTCCAATTTTTCGTCTGCATCTGGGATATCAGGAACTACTGGTGAACTAGTGCAGTTGTCCTCAAAGTCCTGTGACAGCTGTCATATCGTTGATACGTGCCATGGTGCCAGTGACAGCTGTCATATCGTTGATGCGAGCCATGGTGCGAGTGACGAGGAGAGTATTTCAGGTAATGAGATTTCAATAAATCATGTCATTTTGGGAAAATGATAAAATGCCACCACCTTATTAGAAGAAACCAGAGTCAAATTCAAGGTCTGCCATCCTGGGGTGCCATGTGGCATTTCTCCAGCGAGTGCAAGGAAAACAATTTTATGAACAGAGAAGACATTCGCTCCTAAATTATTATATTTTTAGATAAAAGTTTTTTTTTTAAATCTTTCTTATCTTTGTCCCTAATATGATAGGTCACAAGTTTGATATCTAATTTCGTCAGTTCTCTGTGCCATTCACTAAATTAATTCGAAGTCCATCATTTTCAAGATTTAAAAAAACATTATTTTATTTTTAGTGGGTGTGTGACTTACCTTTAAAAATTCGTAAGGGTTTCGAGACTAATAAAATAATTCAGAAGTATAGAAGAGGTAGACAAAGAATAATACATAAAAATAAAAAAATTTAAATATATATTTTTTTATTTTTTATCAGCGTTTTAATGAGTGGTCGCGTGATCTTTATTTGTTTTTGTACCTCTGTGTGTTAGGTCGGCCATCTGATGAAACAACCTTACATCTTCCAGACATCTTGAACCCATCCCCCGGCCCATTGTCTCCGCCAATAGACGTGTCTCACAAGCCGCCTCTGGGATATGGCCCGTCATCCCCTCCCTTGCCATGGCACATGAACGAGCCACCATGCTGGTGGTACCGGTACTTATATGGCGGCATGACATCACGACAAATGTGTGCGTCATCAAAGCAGCTGGTTGGAGCAGACTGTCACAGTAACATTCCAGAATGGCAGTTAAATACCTGAATACTGTCCTACACTTAAATAGACGATGTAACGTAATAATATAACAAAATCTCAAACTTAATATCCATTTTTTCATCAACTCACAAAAATTAATCAATTATTTCTCTTTTGAATACTAGTTCAAAAGCAAATACAAAGAACGCAGTGGCTATAGGTACACGGGTACCATAATTGAGAGTTTGGGATTAAAAAACGATTTAAAATATTATTGTTGGGTTTGTAAGACCAAATGAGGAATCAAATGAAAGATAATTGAATGTACTATACGTTTGAAATCTTAATTCTTCAGTTTTACTAAAATAAACTACCACAAATGACATCCGAATAGCATTGAGTCTAATGGTACCCGGGTGCGAATGGCGGCGCTGCGTGTCCATTTTGACTAATGCTATTCGGATGTCATTTGTAGTAGTTTATTTTAGTTAAAATGAAGAATTAAGTTTACAAACGTATAGTACATTCAATTATCTTTCATTTGATACCTCATTTGGTCTTACAAACCCAACAATAATATTTTTTTATCTTTTTTAATCCCAACCTCTCAATTCTGGTACCGGTGTACCTATAGGTGCAGCCTACAAAGAATAACAGGAAGTGGTAGCTGCCTTAGTTTTTGGGTAAGGTTCCTTTGTGGATCCCTCCACTTCCTACAAGGCAGTAGGTTCTGATTTTGGTCCGCCCCGGGTATTTTATTTCCCCGGTACCCTCCATATATGGTGGGCTCTCCCCTATCGGCCACCAGGGGAGGCGATCGATGGTAGATCAGTATCTCCACACGAGCCAACATTTCAATGACTGGGGTATATGTATGGTAGAGTGACATGGAGACAATCTGAATCAGTGCGTGTCCTCACATCATCTAGTTGGATCAGACTATCAAACTAACACACCAGATGGCAGTTGAACTGGAACAGACTATCAAACAAACACACCAGATGGCAGTTGAACTGGAACAGACTATCAAACAAACACACCAGATGGCAGTTGAACTGGAACAGACTATCAAACAAACACACCAGATGGCAGTTGAACTGGAACAGACTATCAAACAAACACACCAGATGGCAGTTGAACTGGAACAGACTATCAAACAAACACACCAGATGGCAGTTGAACTGGAACAGACTATCAAACAAACACACCAGATGGCAGTTGAACTGGAACAGACTATCAAACAAACACACCAGATGGCAGTTGAATACTGTCCTATATTCAAATTAATAGAACAATGTAAAACCATGGAAGTAAAAATCCTCTATTTTTTCAAATAATAACAAGTGTATCTATTAAATTATGATTTAACCATCTCCAATATAATGGAGATGGATAAAAAATAATAAAAAGGAAGATTTTTTTAAAAATGTGTGACTATGGTAACAGAATCGTGAATTATTTCCTTTTAAGATGCCAACTTGTGTTGTTGTTTTTCAATGCAAATGAAACAGTTGCAAAATTCATTTTGCCAATGATAAACGTGAATAATTGCCCTTGCTGCTTTAAATTGTTGGTGGATACAATTTTCGAAGGGAACCATTACAGTTTGGCAATATCAACAAATGGCTGACATTTTGTTTCAACAGAACAAATATAATGTAATTGTGCTTTGTGTGAACTCCTACAGATGGGGTTTATATTGTCAGGTTCATTAAGAAAACAAAAGAAGTGTAATTGGATTGCTTATCTGGCAAATTAATATTGAAGAAATCTATTTTTTTTATTATTTTAAAGTAAATTATTTCTTGGTATAATAAATAGTTAACTGCAGCACACACAAAAATCTGGCTAATTAGCAAGAAATACAAGTATTTGCCAAATTTTACCACATAGTTTTTATAATAATAATAATAAGCCAAAGCACTTCCTTACCCGGTTTGGAATTTATAGAAAACCCTTTGAAACATTGTAGCGGTAAATCAATTTATTTTATTATGACACACATGTACATCATCACCAATACACATCCTCAGATATCATGACACGATGAAGACAGCATTACACAATGATGCATGCAAAAGAGTAGATATAGAAGATGTAAACAAGTAAATACATAGAAAATTAATAAATAAATGTAGTCAAATTTGTATAGGGTAAATATTGTAGCCTCTATTTTGTGCACCATATCAAGCTAAGATTGTTGTGCATCATGTCACGTTAAGGCTGTTGCCCAGATGAAACAATTCACTTGCTCTCTTTTTAAAATGTTAATTGTTCTATATGTTCCTATTTCTGTAGCCTGGATTTGTAAGAGACTTGTTATGTCTGTTAGGCCAATGGTAGACAGAAATATACAGTAAACAGGAAGTTGGGATTGGAAAATTATTTGGTCAATTCATTAAAAGGTTAACAAAATCAGAGGGCTTCATTTTTTTTTTTTAAATATGCGCATTGAACTCTTGAACCCTTGAACTCTTTTGAGGTTTGGTGAAGGTAATGGAGTCAAATAGTTTATTGAATCAAAACAAAAACTTTAAACTGGCATAGATTCCCTAAAATTATTCAGAAGCATCTAATAGTTTGTGATAAATCCTGACCTGAAGATAAAAAATTTTTCTAGCTTGTTCAACACAGATTTTTAAAAAAAATTCATTAATATTGACAATACAGTAGAAACTTATCAGAAAGCTTTAACTTTAATATTTTTAACGTTAACACACACATACACACACAAAAAAACAAATGAATGTGTTTCTGGTACATTTCCAAGCTGGAATATTGTGATTCAATTGAAAGAAACATCTTTAATCTTTGGACCAAATCCTTGTGCCAACTGGCAAGGCAACTTTCCATTTACTACCACTAAACTGATGGGTTAAATCCTTGTGCCAACTGGCAAGGCAACTTTCCATTTACTACCACTAAACTGATGGGTTAAATCCTTGTGCCAACTAGAAAGGCAACTTTCAATCAACTACCACTAAACTGATGGACCAAATCCTTGTGCCAACTGGCAAGGCAACTTTCCATTTACTACCACTAAACTGATGGATCAAATCCTTGTGCCAACTGGCAAGGCAACTTTCAATCAACTACCACTAAACTGATGGACCAAATCCTTGTGCCAACTGGCAAGACAACTTACAATCAACAACCACTAAACCGAGTCTTGATCTGTACCACTTGACAAAATGGCTGACTTGGAAAAATGAACAACACGGGGATTTACATCTATAATTTATATCAAAGATACAGTAGGAATATAAAAAATATGACTGTACATAAAAATTATTTATAGATCACAGGCTTTTCTTGGAGACTAAAATAGACACAAATGCATTATTTAGGTATATTTTTTTTAAAGTATATTAAACATAAAATAAAAATAAAAATTTTTTAAAATCAATTATGTGATTTTAATTTTTTAAAAAGAAATATAAAACTATTTGTTCAGTAATATCAAAGTCAAAATGACAAAAGAATTGCCAACCAAGACATTGGCCCCAATTGAAGGAATTTAAAAATATATTTCAAATATCCTTACAATGCCCCCCTCCCCCCCCCCCCCCCATACCCCGTAATGCAATATGGCTGGCTAAATATTTCTTAGAGAGAAGACTATTTTTTTGTGTATCCAAAGACTGCCTTTTCAAAATATTAAGATATGGCAAGTTTAAAAAATTAAATTTTTGTATGACTTGCTCTTCAAAAGATAAAATCAAATCATTAGCTGACACTTGTTAGTTCATATTCTGTTCCTCCATAATTTGATATTAAGATCTGAGTTTTGGACTTCTAGATACACTCAAACCCCCCCTCCCCCAATCTCTTTTTATGTCATAAAATAAAGCAATAATTATTAAAGAGAACTTTTACTTTATTGCTAGGTTGGTAACTTTTAGATAGAAATGACTTGTCCTAAACGTAATGAATGCCATGTTCCATTTTCTAAACAATGATGTCAAACACGTCATTATTTGAAATGGACACTTGCTGGCTTCCTCATGTTTAATTTAATCGTGTATTTTCTTCTAAGAGTTCAGCTCTGCTTACATCTGTTTCAAATCAAACTTGTAATATAACAAGGGAAAAGTATTATTTGATATGTGAAACATTATGTAAATTAGCAGTTTGAAATATGTTGATGGGATTTCATTGGTTTTAAAAATCATAATTTTCTTGTTTTTTTGTACTTGTTTTTTTGTTTCTTTAAAATCTTTTTCAAAAATTGATTTAAATTATGATTAATATACAATTTATCGGTAGTCAATTATGACTTAAAATTCATGACAAAATAAGAAGTTTGTTTTACCAAAAAATTACACACATTTCTTTGCAAACAGTATTTTTTTTTTCAGCAGAAAAAAAGAAAAAATAGACTTCTTCTCAATTATCTTGACACTAAAAATTTAAATAATATTAATAATATATAAAATAAATAAATATAAATTTGTTTTTTTTTAATACAGTGTTAAAATAAAATCATTACATTTAATATAATATTAAATTATTATGACTATCACCATCATGATATCTGCATACCAATTATTTAATATCAAAATTTGTTGTTTTTTCATAAAATGTAAAGGGAATGCAACATATAGTTGTGTTAAACGACAGTCAAAAAATATATCACAATTTATGAAACACCAATAATGGCCATCACAGTTTAGCAGATTAATTATTATTTTTTAAAGACTTAACTAACTCTGTATGTTAAAAGTAACATAACTCTGTTACACGTAACATAACTCTGTATGTCATAATGTCATTACAAGTAGTTGGTGTATCTCTCTAAAAAAACTTAGGAATACATTATAATATTTGCTATTGTAATACTGGATGAATAAAGAGTTTGGGAACACTACGTTGGTTTATTCAAGGCATCATACGATTTATGTAGCAATACAAAATGGCCAAGTGGTAAGTAAAGATGTTCTACAGCTTTTTTTGTGTGTCTGCTTTTAAATATTAATACAACCGACTTAACCAGAGCAGCAGTCAGAAGATCAAGAAAAAACTGTCTTCTTTACTGAGAGCTTATTTAAAAGACCTTTTAGGCTGATTTTATTTTCAGTAGAGATTATGGGATAGAGCTGGGAAGTAACTAAAAGACACAACTGTCTTTGTACTGTTTCAATCAAATTATTTTTTCATCACAGAAAAATTTTAATCTTTCATGACACAAAATGATATTGTTTCAATCAAACACATTGATGACACAGACATTTAGAATTGACCTTAATTACAAAATGAACAAATACATATGGCAGTTCTGATCTAGTTCAAGTGTTGGGTTCAAGATAAATAAACATTTGGCTAAATGAAAAAAAAACAACTTCAAGTCAATGTGGAAAAAAAATCAATACAAATTTAAAGTAAGTCATTTGCTGCTATGGGGTCACACAGAAATTACTGAACTGTTAACTCTAAAGAAATTTTATGCATCCTTTTGTTTGCATGTGTTGGGTCAATAGGGGTATGACAGAACTGCCTGTGAGCTGGTTAGCGACCATTTGTTGGGTCTGATAGAGGTATGGTGGACAGGCATGTGAGCTGTTCAACAGCCATGTGTTGGGTCTAATAAGGGTATGATGGAATGTATGTGAGCTAGTGAGCAAGCCATGTGTTGGGTCTAATAAGGGTATGATGAAATGTGTGTGAGCTAGTGAGCAAGCCATGTATGATGGAAAGGTGTGTGAGCTGGTTAGCAGCACATCAATGAAAAAAAGTTAATTGAAAATTAAATAAATTGCACTGAATATATAGCAACTAAATCCAATACAAGGGATGGCAAAAATGTCAAACCAACAGATTCCTTCTGTTGACCCAAATACTATAGAATGTGCTGTACCAGAGTTTGGCTTTATACTAACCTTCAGGCATGCAAAAGGCAATCCACCCGATGAATTTGTAATACAAAACTTAAGTCATCAGCATTTGAGTACATGCATAATTAATACATACACAATTATGCATTTTAAAAGTTAATGTTGACAAGTTTGTTTCGGGCTTTGGGTAGAATAAAAGATGATCAATGCTGGGGGTCATATGGTTTAAATAACAACTATAAATATTATTATAATAACCAACATAATAATTTTTGATACCACTAAAATCTAGTTTTGTAATTTAGTTGGCGAGTTTCTTACCCCAACCCCCAAAAAAAACCAAAAACAGATGGCTTGTTTAGCACTAGCGACTGTCAAACAAACATCTTTATAGATATTACAATGTCATGGGGTCCACTTAAATTTTAATACTTGGCTAAGTGTTAAATTTCAATTAGAAAATTTATATTTTTATTTAAAAAAAGGGGGGGGGGGGGGGTCGGAGGGTAGGGTGTCTTACTTTACAATTTAAAAAGCAAAAACTTTTATGAAAATATCTTTACCAAATATGTTTCCTTATTAAAAAATATAACATAACTTTGTTTGTCTGTTGTTGGAAGTAATGGAAGTGAAGTTCTCAAGTTTGAAAAATTTCACTGTCACTTTACTCACAAGTCAAGTAGGATTAAGAAAAAGACCTAGTGAACCAGGCACGGCAGCAAACAGTTCCTATTGTGGTTTAAATCCTTCTCAGGTGTAAGGATCAAGCAACCAACATGGTGGGAACAGCAAACAGTTCCTATTGTGGTAATCCTTCTCAGGTATAAGCATTAAGCAACCAACATGGTGGGAACAGTCATGGTGGCACTTGTGTTGTAAAGCACATTCATTCATTCTGGTTAGCAAAGACTTACGGAAGCTAACGTCTGTGCTTGTAACACGTATACCACATGACTTCATTTCAATCACTTCATTTCAACCACATCTCTTCATTTCAACCACATCTCTTCATTTGAACCACATCACTTCTTTTCAATCACTTCATTTGAAACACATCACTTCATTTCAATCACTTCATTTGAACTACATAACTTTATTTGAGCCACATCCCTTCATTTTAACCACATCACTTCATTTGAACCACTTCACTTCATTTGAATCACATTATTTGAACCACATCACTTCATTTGAACCATATCACTTCATTTGAACCACTTCACTTCATTTGAACCACATCACTTCATTTTAACCACTTCACATCATTTGAACCACACTACTTCATTTGAACCACTTTACTTCATTTGAACCACTTCACTTCATTTTAACTACATCACTTCATTTGAACCACATGGCATAGCGGTTAATCTAAGAAGCTCATTGAATTCAAACAGTAAACAAACTAATTAAAATAAGTCATTCTGAAGAAATAGTTCATATATGCCCACTTTAAAATCAGGCGTATCCCAAAGGTGATCAGATTCTCACAGTTCATCAGCCATCCTAAGCCGGTGGAGGGGGATAATAGAGTGATGATGTCCGGATAACCTGGTCCTTACAAAAGGTCTCCCACAAAAATGCAAAGTCTTGAGCTTATCTCAGGGCCCGAACTTCATCTTCATCCAAGGTCATACTTCGTCTTGTTGACAGAGCATCCACTTCCTTTTCAGCTTTCCTTTCATCCTCACTGTCAATAAACAATAGTGAATTGTCATATCTCTTGCATACTTTAGGGGAGGAACACGAATTGTTCTCAAATACATAATAGCACAAATCTGTCCCCACGCTAACAGACTTAGTTGTTCATCCTGCCCAGGCTTTCAAGTCATAGAAAGAATCTATTTCAAAAGTCTTTTCAAGAATTTATATTACATTCATGGACACTTATATTACATTCATGGACACTCATATTACATTCATGGACACTCATATTACATTCATGGACACTCATATTACATTCATGGACACTCATATTACATTCATGGACACTCATCATGTACCACTTATATTCCGCCCACTAAAGTTCAGATACCATTACAGCCCTTGGGAACTTGCCATAAAAATGTTGCCAGTAGGTCCCAATGATATCTATAAATTAACTGTACTGACCAAAGCTTTGCTGCAATATCGTAATCCTTTTCCTTGCCTTGCTTCACTGGCGGCTTGGAAAACTGACCATTGGTTTCACCTGTCTCATCAAGGAGACTCATTCGTGAAATGTTTCCATCAGCTGTAAACATAACATTTCCAAATTTGTAATCTCAAGTCTTTTGACATTTGTCCTCTCAAGTCTTTTGTTTTAATTTCACCTCACAAAATTTGATTTAACCCTTTTTGGTCTCCCCCACATGAAACCTGAAGCTGGTTAGAGATGGAGTGTGGAGGTTGCAAGTGTGATGGGGGAGGGAACCACTAATTGCAGTGGGGGAAGTCCTTATTTTCTTTTTAAAAATTAATTAAACCAGTAATGTTTTCCCAATCAATGAAACCAATGTCTCAGTGTCCACAGTCAATTAAAACCATGTCTAAGTGTCCACAAATTCAATGAGACCCATGTCTCAGTGTCCACAGTCAATGAAACCCATGTCTCAGTGTCCACACAGTCAATGAAACCCATGTCTCAGTGTCCACACAGTCAATGAAACCCATGTCTCAGTGTCCACACATTGTCAATGAAACCCTTGTCTCAGTTTCCACAGTCAATGAAACCCATGTCTCAGTGTCCACAGTCGATGAAACCCATGTCTCAGTCCATGTCTCAGTGTCCACAAAGTCAATGAAACCCATGTCTCAGTGTCCACACAGTCAATGAAACCCATGTCTCAGTGTCCACACATTGTCAATGAAACCCTTGTCTCAGTTTCCACAGTCAATGAAACCCATGTCTCAGTGTCCACAATCGATGAAACCCATGTCTCAGTCCATGTCTGTGTCCACACAGTCAATGAAACCCATGTCTCAATGTACACAGTCGATAAAACCCATGTCTCAGTGTCCACAGTCGATGAAACCCATGTCTCAGTGTCCACAGTCGATGAAACCCATGTCTCAGTCCATGTCTCAGTGTCCACACAGTCAATGAAACCCATGTCTCAGTGTCCACACAGTCAATGAAACCCATGTCTCAGTGTCCACAGTCAATGAAACCCATGTCTCAGTGTCCACAGTCAATGAAACCCATGTCTCAGTGTCCAGTCAATGAATCCCATGTCTCAGTGTCTACACAGTCAATGAAACCCATGTCTCAGTGTCCACAATCAATGAAACCCATGTCTCAGTGTCCAGTCAATGAAACCCATGTCTCAGTGTCCACACAGTCAATGAAACCCATGTCTCAGTGTCCACAATCAATGAAACTCATGTCTCAGTGTCCAATCAATAAATCCCATGTCTCAGTGTCCACACAGTCAATGAAACCCATGTCTCAGTGTACACATTAAAGTGAACTAACATAAACTTGCTGTTTTCTTGGGACAAAGGGATTATGCAATAAGTTAGTATGATGGGTGTGGCTTCATCTAGGTCAGTGGTTCTTAACCTTCCTAATGCCGCGACCCTTTAATACAGTTCCTCATGTTGTGGCGACACCTAACCATAAAATTAATTTTGTTGCTAATTCAGAACTGTAGAGTATAAGTGTTTTCCGATGGTCTTAGGCGACCCCTGGGAAAGGGTCGTTCGACCCCCAAATAGCACATTTGTACCCTACGCATAGACCTTCATATCCCCCTGGTGAAATTTGCAAAGGTTTAGACAAGATTTTAGCGAGTCCCACATGTTTAACATTTTATATCCACATGACACCGATCAGCAACAACCAATTTTTCCCCTTTTCATACATGAAACGTAACAATAAGAAAAATACATGAATAATCTCCCCTTAGCTGCGCATGTTTTCTAGCAAGTTAACATCCTTCCCAAATGGTTAAATCGCCTTTTAAAGAGGTAGGTGACCACACAATGAAAATGTCCTGTTTCAAGTCAGATGTTTGGCAAATTTTGAGATTTATTTACATTGATCAATAGTAATTTTGTAAAAAAATAGCCTCTGATGATGAATGTGATAGCAATTTATATGTAATTACGGATAATTCATTCTTTTAATTATGCTAGCTGTAGTAATAGAGATTCCTGTTTTTCTATTAACAAAGTGTAATAAATATCGTGGTCTGAAATAAAGTTATTGAGTTTACCGCCTTATAACCTGATCTTTTTCACCACACCTGGAGGAAAAGTCATATTGATAGAGGAAAAGTCATGTTGATGGAGGAAAGTCATGTGGATAGAGGAAAAGTCATGTGGATGGAGGAAAAGTCATGTTGATGGAGGAAAGTCATGTGGATAGAGGAAAAGTCATGTGGATGGAGGAAAAGTCATGTGGATGGAGGAAAAGTCATGTGGATGGAAGTTTTTTTTGCTCAATGCTCTATGTGGATATAAAGTGTTAAATGTCCCAGAGCTTATTTTCACCAGTCTGGGGACAGCTCAAAAAATGGAGAATATTTTCAAACCAGTTCACCGGAGATAATTTTGTGTCTTTTTTTATTTTAAGAGAATCCAAACATTCTAGAAATTAAACTTCTTTTTACTATATATTAATCTACTTTGACTTTATTTAACTATATGCCAACAATAGTCTACCATCGAGATATAAACAAACCGTGGTGTTGTTGTTTTCTTAATGGTGTAACTTTGATGTTCTAAAATCCCCCCCCCCCCCTAAACACACCTGTGAGTCGTCCAGTGTCAGAGGCCAGTTCCCATTCCAGCTGGTCCAGGGCTTGTTTGTCCTCCATGTCTTGCTGTTCTGTCAGACCAAACTCATCATAGCAGCTCAGATCGTCCCCATCTATAACTGTTTCAAGTCAAGAGACGAAAATAATGTTATTATTTTTTGTGGTATCTTGGCCGTTACCAATGTCAAAAAAGATTTTTACCCTCTTTCGCCGTGATTTAACTTTTCTAGACTTCATTACATTATGTATAATTATTCTCTTGGTATGTTTGTATGGCTGTAATGCTGTGTTAAAGAGTCAGCCAAAATAAAATTCCCAGAAGTTGGCACTAAATTAGTAGATTGGAAGGTCACCCATTGCCAACTCCATTGTTTGGCGGGTTATTTCTAGGAATTTTATTTTAAAAAATGACCTACTTTTCTGGTGAGGAAATATTTTATCACCACAAGTATTCATCACAAGCATTCATCACAATTATTCATCTTTTTCAATCTCACAACAAAAAGACAATTTTTTTTGTTGTTGTAAATTGAGATTTAAAAGCAGAAAAATGAGGACACAAATTAGGTGGGTAAACATGGACCATGAATCTTAATTTACGACCAAACAAATGACACAATGTTTCACTTGAGAGACTTCTTCAGGGGACTAAATAACTCTTCTGGCTACTTGCTAACACACAGAATTTGAGCCTTCTAATCAACATAAGCTTTACAACAGTTCAACAATATTTGATATTTTTGTTTAGATTTTTTTAAGTATCATCACAAATTAAAAAAAAATTGAAAATTTCACCATAATTTTTAAACAATCTGCTGAAAAAAATCACATTTTACATGTTCAATATAGATGTTTAAAAATATGTTTACATATTCCAATTCAATTCCATAGAAGTGGCGTACAAATTTTTGCATGGGTGCCACACCACCATATAATTATTGCATTATTGAGAAGCTGTTCGCCCATGTAAATAAAACAAAGGAATTAGACCCTCATAACCATTAGGTTAATCAACGGTAATCTATACAGTCCTGGACTTGATATTAATCATTGATAAAAACAGTAGTTGTACATTTATTTCAAAACATAACCTGTTACCTATAGCTCTTGACTCTCTGCCACTCATCATGGACAATGGACGTGAACTGGTGGGCCTATTTGATTTATTGTCTCCCCTGTCACCTGCTGGGGTGTTGTTGCCTCCTTTTGAAGTTAAGCTTATCCCACTGAAAGGCCTGACCTCAGTCTCCCAGTGCTGATTCCCTTGTTCTGGGGGCTGGGACTTCAGTCTCATCTGCTGGGACCTCAGGAAATTAGGAGTGATTGCATCACCATCGTCATAGTTAAAACTCATGTCATCACCGCTGTCTGCGTCATCAGGCACATCATCTGCAACCCATCCATCCTCTTGCACACGAGACATCATAATGTCAGATATCAGCGTGTCGCTGTACGAGTTGGTGTCTACTGATTTTGACGAGATCATGGCCTTTTTCAAAGGCTCTTGGCCCCCTGAAGAGAAATTAAGAGAAAGTATCCATAAATATTTCATATACATATTTCATATAAATAACATCAGAATGAAAAATGTCCTCAGATGTGCTGCCACTGGCCTCATAAACAGGACATGTCCTGGAAGCCTCTTAGTTGACCAATAGGGAGGTCATCCCCCTCATTTAAGAGGTAAGTGACCCCACTCATTTAAGAGGTAGGTGACCCCACTATTTAAGAGGTAGGTGACCCCACTCATTTAAGAGGTAGGTGACCCCACTCATTTAAGAGGTAGGTGACCCCACTCATTTAAGAGGTAGGTGACCCCACTCATTTAAGAGGTAGGTGACCCCACTCATTTAAGAGGTAGGTGACCCCACTCATTTAAGAGGTAGGTGACCCAACTCATTTAAGAGGTAGGTGACCCCACTCATTTAAGAGGTAGATGACCCCACTCATTTAAGAGGTAGGTGACCCCACTCATTTAAGAGGTAGGTGACCCCACTCATTTAAGAGGTAGATGACCCCACTCATTTAAGAGGTAGGTGACCCCACTCATTTAGGAGGTAGGTGACCCCACTCATTTAAGAGGTAGGTGACCCCACTCATTTAAGAGGTAGGTGACCCACTCATTTAAGAGGTAGGTGACCCCACTCATTTAAGAGGTAGATGACCCCACTCATTTAAGAGGTAGGTGACCCCACTCATTTAAGAGGTAGGTGACCCCACTCATTTAAGAGGTAGGTGACCCCACTCATTTAAGAGGTAGGTGACCCCACTCATTTAAGAGGTAGATGACCCCACTCATTTAAGAGGTAGGTGACCCCACTCATTTAAGAGGTAGGTGACCCCACTCATTTAAGAGGTAGATGACCCCACTCATTTAAGAGGTAGGTGACCCCACTCATTTAAGAGGTAGGTGACCCCACTCATTTAAGAGGTAGGTGACCCCACTCATTTAAGAGGTAGGTGACCCCACTCATTTAAGAGGTAGGTGACCCCACTCATTTAAGAGGTAGATGACCCCACTCATTTAAGAGGTAGGTGACCCCACTCATTTAAGAGGTAGGTGACCCCACTCATTTAAGAGGTGATCCCCTCATTTAAGAGGTAGGTGACCCCACTCATTTAAGAGGTGATCACCTTTTTAAAGAGGTAGGTGACCCCACTAATTTAAGACGTAAGTGACCTCACTCATTTAAGAGGTAGATGACCTCACTCATTTAAGAGGTAGGTGACCCCACTCATTTAAGAGGTGATTACCTTTTTTAAGAGGTAGGTGACCCCACTAATTTAAGACGTAAGTGACCTCACTCATTTAAGAGGTGATGGATCCCCTCATTTAAGAGGTAAGTGACCCCACTCATTTAAGAGGTAGATGACCTCACTCATTTAAGAGGTAGATGACCTCACTCATTTAAGAGGTAGATGACCCCACTCATTTAAGAGGTAGATGACCTCACTCATTTAAGAGGTAGGTGACCCCACTCATTTAAGATGTGATCACCTTTATTTAAGAGGTAGGTGACCCCACTATTTAAGAGGTAGGTGACCCCACTCATTTAAGAGGTGATCACCTTTTTTAAAGAGGTAGGTGACCCCACTATTTAAGAGGTAGGTGACCCCACTATTTAAGAGGTAGGTGACCCCACTATTTAAGAGGTAGGTGACCCCACTATTTAAGAGGTAGGTGACCTCACTCATTTAAGAGGTAGGTGACCTCACTCATTTAAGAGGTAGGTGACCTCACTCATTTAAGAGGTGAGTGACCTCACTATTTAAGAGGTAGGTGACCCCACTATTTAAGAGGTAGGTGACCTCACTCATTTAAGAGGTAAGTGACCTCACTCATTTAAGAGGTAGGTGACCTCACTCATTTAAGAGGTAGGTGACCTCACTCATTTAAGAGGTAGGTGACCTCACTCATTTAAGAGGTAGGTGACCTCACTCATTTAAGAGGTGAGTGACCTCACTATTTAAGAGGTAAGTGACCTCACTCATTTAAGAGGTAGGTGACCTCACTCATTTAAGAGGTGAGTGACCTCACTCATTTAAGAGGTGAGTGACCTCACTCATTTAAGAGGTGAGTGACCTCACTATTTAAGAGGTAGGTGACCTCACTCATTTAAGAGGTAGGTGACCTCACTCATTTAAGAGGTAATCACCTTTTTTTAAGAGGTAAGTGACCTCACTCATTTAAGAGGTGAGTGACCTCACTATTTAAGAGGTAAGTGACCTCACTCATTTAAGAGGTAGGTGACCCCACTATTTAAGAGGTGATCACCTTTTTTAAGAGGTAAGTGACCCCACTACTTAAGAGGTAGGTGACCCCACTATTTAAGAGGTAGGTGACCCCACTATTTAAGAGTTGATCACCTTTTTTTAAGAGGTAAGTGACCCCACTATTTAAGAGGTAGGTGAACCCACTAATTTAAGAGGTAAGTGACCTCACTCATTTAAGAGGTAGGTGACCCCACTCATTTAAGAGGTAGGTGACCTCACTCATTTAAGAGGTAGGTGACCTCACTCATTTAAGAGGTAGGTGACCCCACTCATTTAAGAGGTAAGTGACCCCACTAATTTAAGAGGTAGGTGACCCCACTCATTTAAGAGGTAGGTGACCCCACTCATTTAAGAGGTAGGTGACCCCACTCATTTAAGAGGTAAGTGACCCCACTAATTTAAGAGGTAGGTGACCCCACTCATTTAAGAGGTAGGTGACCCCACTCATTTAAGAGGTAGGTGACCCCACTCATTTAAGAGGTAGGTGACCTCTCTCCTGAATGTTTGTTTTGTTGCTTTGCTTGAGAGGATTAATTTAGAGATGAGAAGATTATGAGAAGATTATGTTATGAGTATTAAGTGAAGAATAAAGAGTGAGAAATATATGGATTGAGAAATGATCAATGAGTAGTGTAGGGAACAGGCAATGGAGTATCAAAGAGTAGGGTAGGGTACAGGTAACAGAGTAAAAATTTACCTGTTGAACTATTGGGTCTACCCTTGACTGGCTGTGTGAGCTGAACCTTAGAGCCCAACGGGAGATTCGTTGAGCTAATAGGTCTAGCAGAAGTGGACTCCTTGGGTTGGGAGGACCTGGTCACTCCCTTTTTTAACCCTTGAATTGCGACCGGCCGCCCTTGAGTGATGTCCGATTTTGAGTTGTGAGCGGCCTGTTGCGTTATTTGCTCCTTTTTGTATTTAGATAAGGAAGATTTAGCATTGGGGCCCGGCCCGGCTGCCGACAGGTCTCTACTAGAAATGGTGGAGCTCTGACTGTTCTGTCGGGAAAGCACTGGCTTGTTGGCAGTGTTGTCTGAAGATTTGGAATGTGAGTTCTCCTGTGGTTTTTTATCCCTTGTTGTCAGAGCAGGAATGTTTTTACTAGGGGAAGGACCTAAAAGGTGGTCAGACTTCAGTTTTGATGCAATGGATCTGTGTTGTCTGGAGGCTGGTTTAGGTTTGTCCACATAATCATCATTTGTTGCATCCAAGCTATTTTTAGGCGTAGAATCTTGACTACTTTTAGGTGTGGAATCTCTACTATTTTTAGGTGTGGAATCTCGACTATTTTTAGGTGTCCCCAGTGAATCTCTGTTGGGGATTTTATGACGTCCCGAGGGCTTGCCCAGGGGAGCAGTGACACTTTTTGGTGCCTGAGATTTGACAGTGGCAGAATCGCCTCTATCCAACTGAGTAGATCTTTTGAAACCGGGGTGACTGCGTTGAATCGACGGCACCCTAGGAGCTTTAATGGATCCGGCGATGGCTGCAGCTTCATTGGTAAACATCTCATCTCCAAAGACCAGCGAAGATTTGTGGTCAATGTCTCCGGGTGGCATTTGAACTCTGAGGAGAATAAGTCAAGAGCACTTTGAGTTGTTGTTCTCTTGAGACAGAAATGTGCGTTTGCAAAAATGAAACAAGGGGGAAAACGTCAACTACATTTTTTTAAAAATGCATATAAAGAGTTAAAGGGAGGTAAACATTTTCACATTAAATATGAGAGGAATTAATAAGTTTTTCACTGACTTCTGTTAATGCTTTACCCCCCCCCCCCCGCCCCCACCCGGGTGATTTTTTAAAGTATATCCCTCAATTCAATTTACCATTGTGCATTTACGTAATCCTATTTATCCCATATTCCCTTTCCACTAATTTAGGGATTTTTAATATGCGGTCCACTGAGACCCTAGTGGTCTGTTAAAGGGGACTGCATTTCCTTGGTAATTTTATTAAATTTATTTAAATACTTTATTATAAGAAGGGGTCCGCGGCCTTCACCTGACTGGCAAAGAAGAAAATACCTGAGCTTAAGGTCAAGACCGAAATAATCCATATAACACATAAGTTACCTGCTCTGAATAGAAGATGGCCGCCACTCAGCTGCCTGACCACCGATCTGTCTACTGTAAGAGTAGGCCAAGGTCATTTCCTCTGTCATATCAAACTTGACATCGCTCAAGGGGACAGTCTCTCCAAGGCTACTATCAGGGCGCCATGACCTCGGGGCCATTTGGTAAACTGCAAGTAAATGGGGGAAAATTATGACAACAAAAATACCTGCAGTTTAAAAAAAATTATAACTTGACTTTTAAGGGGTAAGTTTTGTTGAGCCTCTTTGCTGGCAGGGGGTGGGGTGGAGATATCTCACAAGAGGGGAAAGATTATGTTACATCATATGGAATCTAGTCTTATTCTATGGAACCTAGGTTTATTATATGGAATCTAGGCTTTTTCTATGGAACCTAGGTTTATTCTATGGAATCTAGGTTTATTCTGTGGAATCTAGTAGCAATACAAAATACTGTAGATGCTTTTTTAAGAACAGCACAACATAACTGCTGAAAGGTTAACCCTGTTACCCCAGCAGGTGGAATGAATTCACCACCCTTGCCAGGCAACTACTCTTGAGTAGGAGGTAAACATTGAGAAAACAACCTCCACATCCAAAGTGGGAAACAGGAACAAGCCTGGGGTGGGATTTTACATATCACTACACAGATGTCATCAATGTCACCACATAGATGTCATCAATGTCACCACACAGATGTCATCAATGTCACTACACAGATGTCATCAATGTCACCACACAGATGTCATTAATATCACCACACAGATGTCATCAATGTCACTACACAGATGCCATCAATGTCACCACACAGATGTCATCAATGTCACTACACAATTAAATGTCATCAATGTCACTACACAGATGTCATCAATATCACCACACAGATGTCATCAATGTCACTACACAATTAAATGTCATCAATGTCACTACATGGATGTCATCAATATCACTATCCAATCAGATGTCATCAATATCACTACACAATCAAATGTCCTCACTGTCACTATACAATCAGATGCCATCAATGTCACTACACATTACACATCTAATTATAAGTTCACATTAAAAAGGGGAATATACATTGTTTTAAAACATCTCAAGATGGATGCAGACAGCAACCAAAACAGCAGAAGGGCAAATAAAATTAGGACAGCTTTAAAAAGCCTTTGCTCACGTCTGTTGCTGACTGTGATGACATCCTTTCCGACCCTGCTCTTGGGGTGCTGGTCATTTCTCACTTGCTTTGATGGTGTGAGCCTGCTACTAGTGGGCTGTTGGTGACTTGCTTCAACACCAGCCAGAAAGAAGTCTTCCATGGGGGACTGGTAGGTGGCCGAAGACTGGACCATGTGAGCCACATGTTTCAGGGCATCACTTGGGGTTTTCGTTAAAATCCCTTTAAGTCTGAAAGTGAAACCATTTAAATCCTGGCCAGTTTAAAATGAAATTATTTAACTCTCATTAGAAATTTCCTTCAAAAAAAAAATTCTGTTAAAAACTATTTCAAAATTTAATTTATTTTTCAAAACATTTCAAAATTATTTCACTATTTTTATGAAGACGTGTGGTCAGTACTACCTTACCCCATGTTAGAGGCAGCTCTGCTCTCTGCCCTTGATGTTGGCCTAGGCTTTGCTCTGCTGGTTCCCACTCTAGATCTGCTGGACTTTGACCTTGCCGAGAGATCTGTAGAGCTTTCATCACCTCCAAGCAGGACAGCAGATCTGACCAAATCTGAGTTTTCTTTCCGAGCAATTGACCTTGATTCATCCGATTTCCTCTTCTTTGTGTTGATAATTTTTTGGGCTGTGGATGTCTCCGAAACAGAAGGGATAGGTGTGCTGTTGCCGGACGGGAACAATTCTGAAACTGACTCTTGTTTCATTGAGATACGTTTGGTAGAGCTTGACTTGGGTCTATTCGCTTTTTCATCGACTGGAAATCTCGATGATGATTGGCTGGGAATGTTTTGAAAAAATATGTCAAACAATAAAAAAACAAGGCTAAAATATAATTATTTATATTTTTAGCCTTGTTTTTTTTATTGTTTTACATATATTTTTTTTAAATTTTTTCTTTTCTTTTTATTTTTTTAAATATGTAAAACAGAAAAAAAAAAGGCTAAATATAAATGGCCGTATCCGGAAATTTGATCCAAAGAAATTTGGTCGACGGAAAATCGATCGACGGAAATTTGATCGAACGGAAATTTGGTCGAATCGTTTTTTTTATTTATACGTTAAAATTTTGCGTCAAATTTCTTTTTGAACGCATTATTTTGTTTTACTATATAGTATAGTGCGTTCAAAAAGAAATTTGACAAACATTTTAACGTCTCGACTGTAAAAAAGATTCGACCAAATTACCGTCGATCAATTTTCCGTCGACGAAATTTCTTTCGATCAAATTTCCGGTAACCATAAATTATTATTTATTCAATGATTGAACAATGAGTAAATATGATATTTCTAGCTCGAGTAGGTTCAGTTAGTCTGATAAAATAATAAGTAGATATGATACTTCTAGTCGGAGTAGGTTGTTAGCCAAAGAAAAAAAATGTTGCTTTGGTTTAAAAATGTTGCTTTGGTTTAAAAACTTTGCTATCAAGAAAGATCCTGCCATGAGCCTCCAATAGTTTCTAGCAAAATAAAAATTACAAACTTTAGCGACATGACGACGTCAAACCTAAACATTGTCCTTGACATGACTACGTCAAACCTAAACATTGTCCTTGACATGACTACGTCAAACCTAAACATTGTCCTTGACATGACTAAGTCAAACGTAAACATTGTCCTTGACATGGCTAGGTCAAACCTAAACATTGTCCTTGACATGACTACGTCAAACCTAAACATTGTCCTTGACATGACTAAGTCAAACCTAAACATTGTCCTTGACATGACTAAGCCAAACCTAAAAGGTGTCCTATCAATTTATGTTCAACTTCAATGCTTACTTACCTGTCTATGTTGTGTTGTAGTTGCCAGTACTCTAAATCTGAAACCTCTTGAACCACATACAATTTAGAGGAACTCTCTGATGCTGCTGTTGACATTGTTTTCTGTGGGGAGTGGGGTGGGGGGGGGGGGTTTGTAGGTAGAATTACTTTTTAAACATCAGGCAATGAAATAAACATATTCACATACGTGTGACATATATATTTTCTTGACAACATAAAACACAAGTAAATGTCATTTTTTATTTTGTTGACTGAATATAATTCATTGAATCACAAAAAATTTATAAAACAGATATATTGTGTGGATCCTTTTCTGGTCTCATGTCAAATGTCAAATGACAGTTTGAACTCAATAATCATGGGAGGATTTAGAATGTGCTATATATATATGGATAATTTAAATTCAATCGGGAGAGAATCACAATTATTGTCCCATCCAGATCAGAGGCCAGAATAACTATAACATGTCAGGCATGTAACACAAAATCCTGCTTCTTGTTTGATTTGGAGACAAGTTGACAGCTGTATGAGGAATTATTGCATTTATTTATATATTTTAATTTTTTTTTAAAATGATACATAATTTTTTCCCCCACACAAATTGGTATTCAGTCCATCCACATTCATCATAGTATTTTTATGTACAAGTTTGCTTGCGAGCAACTGCTCCACGAGGGTTTAATGATAAATCACAGTCTTCATTAATTAAAGGCCGACATTTTAACATTTTATTTAACATTCATATTGTCGCATTTGCTTTGAGCCATGAAAATAAAAGAACTTTCCATCCCAGAGTAAGACAGCAACATTGATAAACTTACAGCACTTGATGTTGTCGACTCATCAAATGATACAACACTAGAATTAGAGGATGAAGGGGTGATGTTGCGGTAAGACGAGCCACCGATGATGTTGTGGTCGGGTGAGTCGGACGATGTGACAGCCTCAAACAGTGACTGGAAGTCAACTCGCTCACCATCATCTGCACTCAAATGGAATATGTTCTTTTAAAAAGTGTTTAACTTACTGAAACTGAAAAAAAATAAATTTTCTTATTCTTTGTTGATATATCAATGTCCATTCAGTTTTGAGATATCAGAAATGTTGGAAAGATTCGGGAATAAAAGATGCAGAGTATTTAGGCAGACCTAAGCATTTAATAAATAAGATATATTCATATCAAATTTTGTTACAATGCATTTCAATTTGAAATTTTAAACAGGATGGATAGCCAATAAATGGTGACATCTTCTGAATTAGATTCTTAGTGACATGGAACAAATGCCAAAAATAATAATATGACAATAATAAAAGTATTATAAGGATACAAAAAAATAAGAAAAATAATTTTACAAAAATATCCCAGCAACAATAAGAAATAATAGAATAATTCAGATTTTAGAGAGAAAAAATAGTTTTCAAATGTGAAACTTAAACTCATGATTCTGATTAATAAAGAAGAAATCATTATATAGCTGGTCAATAAATTTTACCAATAAATGATCCTTCTCGGCTATTTCCGATTTGTGACCTTCCTCTGTCAATTTCATGATGGCCCACAGAAAAGGTGTCAGAGAATCGAGACCGGCTACCATGTGAAGGTGAGTTCCCCTTTGATAGACTATTGTCTCTAGAACTACCCAGCCTCGGGGTGGGGTACTCTGCCAGTTCTGTTCTCCTGTGCTTTTTCAACATGAGTCTGTCAGCATACGAGAGGGTTGATTTAAATTTTATTTCGGGGATGTTGTGTGGATCGACCGTTCCAGTCGATTCATCCAGAGTGAAAACTGAAGGTGCAAACAGAATATATTCAAATATTCATGCAGAAATAACACAACAAATAATGTATAGAGCCATTTATAAAGAATCAGCCTTGTTTAAATAATATATTGATAAAGAAGAATGAATTGCTTTATGTAACACAACGAGTTAATGGTACTCAGTCACATGACTGTATTATTTATTTCTATGCACGGTGGCGTAGTGATTTAATCATAGGATGAGAATAAGGGGAACTAGTTTTTGTGGCGAATGAGTATGTCATGTTTTTACAGAGAGTGATGCTGGACGCCATTGAGGGTGCACGTTTTTTGGTCAGAGAGAGAGGGAAGCCATATTTCAATGTGATGTGAATTCATGGATAGAATAATATTAAAGTGTGTAATATTTCTTATGTTATATTGTAACTACATCTGTTACATGGATTTAACTAATTCAAGAATTATATTTGTATCAATTATGTGAATAAAGAACTGTGTGATATATCGGGCCTATTCAATTCTTGAGATGAGTGAATAAAATTAAGGATGACAGAGGTAACAGAAAGAAAGGACCATAGGCAAACATGAAGTATTATATAACATACTGAATACACAATGACATTCAGTAATGTTACACTTTAGTTAAACAGAAAATAAAATCCACACCATTTTTCAGATTCTGATTTCCAGTAGTTGATTGAGCATGTTGAACAATGCATTATAAATTCAATAACCCTATGCGTGTTCTTCTCTTCCGATAAGAATGTCTGTCTCTTTTTTTAAGGAAGTCTTTAAAATAAATGAAAAAGTCAGATG
Source organism: Omphiscola glabra (assembly GCA_964017045.1). Taxonomy (NCBI): domain Eukaryota; kingdom Metazoa; phylum Mollusca; class Gastropoda; family Lymnaeidae; genus Omphiscola; species Omphiscola glabra. Next base: position 2,102,905 of record OZ024809.1, on the reverse strand, counting down.
ACTTCTGATGTCTGTGGAAAACTTACCTGGTGATTTGACAGGGGAGGCTATTCTTTTTGATGGGGTCGCTGTTGGCTGGAAAGCTTTGGGTTGATCTCCTTGTCTCCACGCCATTAAAGCCTGCTGGAAGGAAGCCGCACTTTGTGACTCGTCATAGTCCCCACGCAGCAGTGCGGGGTCACCGGCGGATGGGGAGGCTTGGGCCGCTCCAGATTCACCACTGAATGACACCTGTTAAACAAGGCACCAGCACCGCGCGTCATTCATTGTAAATCACAATTATTGCTTAGTGTATCTGTTGTTACACTGGACGTGTCTGTTGAGCCAGACCAAGTAGGTGAGTTGGAAAAGTTTTTGTTGTGTGTTAAGTAACTGTCAAATAAAACACTGTTTGCAGAAGGTTGCTTAGGTTTCTTTATGTTTTGTTGTTTTTTAAAGTAATTTTGGTCATTTTATTTGTTGAAAGGTGATGGTCATTTTATTTGTTGAAAGGTGATGGTCATTTTATTTGTTGAAAGGTGATTTTAAGTTTGGAGAGCTATTTTACTTTGTGACTTAGCCGACACTGTTTGAAATGTGCACGAGAAAAAAATATTGGTAAAATAAATATAGAAAATATGAATTGACAATATTTCTTAATTGGGGAAGAGACCAAACAAAATAAATAAAATGAACGTAATTAACATTTAAAAAATAACTTGAACCTAAGTTCTTGAGATTAAAAACAGTAAATTAATTAAAATTAAAAGTAACTTAATTAAAAATTGTAAGCTATCATATCAAATAACATAACACAATATAAACATTGGCAGTAGCCTGAAGTCAATTTAAGTCTTCAAGCATACATTCTTTTAGAAGACCAACTGAGTAAAATGAAAGCTAAACTTACAGAGCAGGCTGGCACAGACCCACTTGCTTGGCTTCCACTGTACAAAGTAATACAAATAGGAGACAGAACTCAACAATAATTTAAAGAGAAAAAAGTTTATTAACAAAGGGTTTTGGGATCAACGGTTGTAAAAAAAAGAAAGAAAAAAAAGAACTGCTATTTGTTTTTTCATTAAGCTCAACTGGAGCTGTCTAGTAGCAATCCAAGCAAGCACACTGTCATGCTGTCACTGTTGCAGATGAGTTGTCACATATCATTTTCTGTAACACAACAAGGAAGATAAGCTACCTTGGTCTAAACGGGGTGGGGGGTGGTGGTGGTGAAGAATAGTTCTGGGGGACATGATTTGGCATACACACTATTTGTTAATAGGTATATTATTATTCAATTTTGAGAGGACGGATGTATCACAGCAAAATTAAACCAGTAGCTCATCACCATCCCCAAAACACATATACACCCACACACACCCTTCCCTGCCAACCCAAAACCGGCAAGCTTGTAAGATCTTATGAGCGGAATTATGTTTTTTCCTTGCTCCTTACTGACAGTTATGAGCTTGGTGTGAAACCTTGTGGTGGTTGGTGTGAAACCTTGTGCTGGTTGGTGTGAAACCTTGTGCTGGTTGGTGTGAAGCCCTGTGGTGGTTGGTGTGAAACCCTGTGCTGGTTGGTGTGAAGCCCTGTGGTGGTTGGTGTGAAACCTTGTGGTGGTTGGTGTGAAACCTTGTGGTGGTTGGTGTGAAACCCTGTGGTGGTTGGTGTGAAACCTTGTGGTGGTTGGTGTGAAGCCCTGTGGTGGTTGGTGTGAAAACTTGTGGTGGTTGGTGTGAAACCTTGTGGTGGTTGGTGTGAAGCCCTGTGGTGGTTGGTGTGAAACCTTGTGGTGGTCTAGAGATAGGCTTCAAAGCTTTTTAAAATGAGACTGTATTTACTGAATTGAAAATAATATTTAAAATGATGGCATGAATAAGCTTCCCAAGACTACCAGTCTGTGATACAAATAAGATGAAGAACTCTAGTTATGATAGCTTGGTGGCAGACGCAGTCAGTGCAAACTCCAGGGAAGCTCATACAGATTTATGAGACCCCATATAATGGATAAAGGGTCTCACCGATTTAAGAATGACTTGCCTCAGAAAGTCACAAGCTTAGATTAGCAACCCTAAATATAAATTGCAAATATTTGCAAACAAATCTAGTTGGCTCTTTTGGTGAAAATCTGAATAAAAACTGCAACTATTTTAAAAAACAAAATAATAATTTAACTTTATTACATAAAAGAACCCAAGCTTATCATCCTTTGTTTAAAGTTACGTGAGGAGAATATTGATCATTCTCCTGCTCCTAGTTTTTTACCAACCTTGGCGAATGTGGGTCTGTGTTGGTTCGTGGAGACATGCAAACTCTTGGTCCTGTCGCCTGGTGTAGGACAAAAAGTTTGACGTAATTGTCACTTCAAAATTTTATTTTTTTTTACCGATCCTTTTTACTTCTTCAAATTAGATGTGATTAAAATGCTTGGGGATGACAGGGGAAATTAAGCATTTTTTACTTCAACACCAGTAAAGTTCATTTAACAATGATTTGAAATTACCTCAACATTTTTTCATGTCTTAAGATCTAGCACAGCATTATAGCTCTTAAAAGTGAACTTAAATCAGATTTTTTAATTTTCTACTTTGTTTCAATAGAGGCAAAATTATTCTACATTTTTTTTTGGTAATTTTTAATTACTAAATTTTTGTAAAAATTAATCAAAAAAAGTTAAATTTTTGCATTTGAAAGGTTGTTTTTTTAAGTTACCTGAAGACGAAAAACACTGAATAATATATATATAATTAGAAAGCAGAGACGCTTGGTATATGAGATAACTGACTCCATTGCACACAAAAACACTTACACTGAGTGGTACACTGCGATGCTGTTTGAGAGCCCCTTTCAGGTGAAATGCAGAGAAGCAACCAAAGCAATATATCTCAGAGCACTGAACACAAGTCTGTCAATACAAATGAAGCAATATATCTAAGAGCACTGAACACAAGTCTGTTAATACAAATGAAGCAATATATCTAAGAGCACTGAACACAAGTCTGTCAATACAAATGAAGCAATATATCTAAGAGCACTGAACACAAGTCTGTCAATACAAATGAAGCAATATATCTCAGAGCACTGAACACAAGTCTGTCAATACAAATGAAGCAATATATCTAAGAGCACTGAACACAAGTCTGTCAATACAAATGAAGCAATATATCTAAGAGCACTGAACACAAGTCTGTTAATACAAATGAAGCAATATATCTCAGAGCACTGAAAACAAGTCTGTCAATACAAATGGGAATTTTAAAAACATTGCTGGAGTGATGGGATATAAACCTTACTAAACTATGACAAGAATTCAAAATCAATTCTACAGGGAATGGGAACTCAAGTAAAAAAAAATGTATTGCTATGTTATCTGTTTTGGTTAATTTACTTATCATGTTCATCACATCTCTCAAATATCAGTTACACAACCACCCCCACACACACACAATTTTCTCACCCTCCAATAACTTTTTCTTTTTTATAAACAAAATTCAAATAATGAATACATTTAATTCTTTTGGGGGGAAAAGACTTATTATATGTTTTCATGTTCAATCAGAATAATGTATTAATAAAAAAAAAAAATTTAGATGTAAGTGTCATACAGTCTTATAAAAATGATGAGATGCTTTTGAAAAGATGAGTTAATCACTATTGGCATTGCTTTAAAAAAAAAAAAAAAAAAAAACTCTAGCCATTTTTAGATAAATACTGACCAGAGTAGCAGTTCTGTCCTCACACTGTCCACACTTAAGTCCCTTTTCTCTAGCTGCAGCACCAGTGGCCACTTTTCTCTGGGCAATATGCTTCATTGTGCCTGGCTGACTGCTACGTTTTGGGACTTCTGGAAAAAAGAAGTTGGATGCTGTTAGCTGGATGTGTCATACTGTGTCTCAACGATGATTCTAACTTTCAATTTACCTAAACCATACCTATAGGGTCATCTTTACACATTACCTAAACCCTACCTATAGGTTCATCTTGCAAGATTTTTATCTTCTTTTTCTTGCCATCTTTAGAAACATTGTTGGGCTTAGCTTGCAACACCTCAGAAGCATAACTGGTCAGTGAGCCAGCATTAGTCTGCCCCTTGCTCCAAAAACCGGTCCCTTTTCTTCTGTTAGAAAATACAGTATTTAGCATGAGGTGAATGGCGATTGGACTTAAAATTAGTAGGAAAAAAAACAGACTCATAACATGGGAGTAGTTGATGTAAAGGCAAGAAGGGGTGGAAGAAAGGACATTAAGAAGGTGAGGTGATGGGAATAACATATTGAGACATGGAGAGGGCGGCAAGATACATCAAAATGGAACAAGATCCATGATGACCTTCACCACACTGGGGCGCTAGAGGATGATGACAATGATGAGTGGGTCTACATAAATTTTTAAATACAAATTTGTTGTTATTTAAACATTTTTACAAATATATAATTATATATAGAAAAATGAAAAATGAAAAGACTTAAAAGGTGACACCAGTTTTACATTTGTTAAACAGACAAAATAATCTCTTACTCTCTGTCTTCTTTTTCTCTGTTCATGGCTGTTTTCAATTCTCTCAATCGCTCCTCCATTTTACGATTGTCCTCCTCCAATCGTTTAGTCTGGTCACGAGCTAGCTTGAGATTTCTAAAAAAACAAAGGATAGTAGTATGTTGGGCAAATTTACAAGAATTACAGTTTACATTTTCATCATATTGCATTGCAAAGGGTCTGAATATTACATGTTCTTTAAGTGATTTACTTTATTTCATTTAAAGAATATTAAAATATTTTGAAGCTATCACATAAATCTAATGTGTTTGGGGTTTTTCACTACTCAATATGGAATGATTTACTAGGTAAAAGTGAAAATCGTAAGATACAAATTTGAGAAATTACTTCTTTATTCCTCAATCTACAACGATTCATAGCCTTCTATTAATCATTTAGGAAAATAGAAAAAACTATAAATTAGAATTTATGGGAGTATATATATAGCCTATCAATTTTAAGTGCATGAAAAAAATTCCAAAAAGTTTTTAAGGGTAGGTAAACTAACCTTAAGTTTACTTTGCTATATTGTAGGGTGGTAAAAGAAAACCAATATATACCCTAGAAAAACTTAATCAACCTGTAGGCTGTAACAGTTTTGCGATTTTTTAAACCTAAGGTCAATTATTAATGTCACATTAATACATTATAGCCAAGACAACCAGCTAAAAATGCTATGCTACAACAAAAATGAACCATAAATAAATATACATTATGAAGCTTACAAAAAGAGAAAGAATGTAAACTGTGATTATGCTCAACATATATAGGGTGCAATAGGAGCAGAGGATTTCTAATATCATTAAACATTATGCACTAAATGTATCCTCAAAGGTTCAGTTAGATATAATAATTAATTATGTGTGATCTTTTAATAAATCAATACTTATCCTTTAAATGGATGCAAGGAAAAATAATTTGGCACAGAGGTTCCTAAATTAGGGTTCCTGACCTCTAGGAGTGTGCATACATTTTATGAGGGAAATTCAATGACACAGATTAATTTCACATGCGGAAAGACAATTAATTTATAGTTTTTTTTAAAAATGATTTTTTTTTGTAAATTGTATTAAATGAAAGATTGTTTTCTGGGTGTTATATTTAAAGAAATGCTGATGAAGCCTCAATGCAAATTTTGACCCATATTCTGACACCCACTTATAGTGCAAACATTTAAGTTTACATCAAGAAAAAAAAACTACTTACAAAAACTCAGTTCTGGTTGGACAGGCATTAATATATTGTAAAATTAATTTTCATATTTGTGCTTTTATAAAAAAGAATAATTTTAAAAATTCAGTTAGTAGGATGAGACAAGAAAAAGTATACATTAATTTTATTTAAATATACTACCATGTTTTTACTTTAGACCAGTAAAAATAACAAGTTTTTTTAAGTTACAAATAAATTTACTATAATTCAAATACTTTAGAAATTTTGAACTCTTAAAAAATCTTTTTTTACAGAACATGGCTTATAAGATAGTGAATACTTTTTAGAAACTTAATTTAAATATTTATTACTCACTGGGCTCGTAACCGCACAGAAATATCCTCTTTACGAGTTGAGGCATTAAATCCAGACATTTTTTTGAAATTTTTGAAGGTATCTAGTCTAGGATATCACAGCTGTGGATTAAAGATCCATTTCTAAAACATTAGAAGCAAACATTTTAATTTTCATACTTTAAAAACACTGTTCAAAGTCAAAGTAACTACTACTGCATTAATATAATGTAGGCCTAGTGCCAAGGTGAGGTCTTATCTGTCAAAATTAACAAGTTCTTGATTATAGTCATAGTTCAATAGAATTTATTTTACAAAGGTATTATAGTTAAGATATTTATTTCTGAACTCCATCAATCAAAGTAAATTTAATCATGATTTACTTAACATCAAAGAAATCAATTCAAAGATCATCAAGACAACTCAGGTGTTTGGTCTCATTTTGTTATTCCCCTCTTGCATAAGGCAAACTCCTAATCAATCATTGGATGCATCTGTTACTAGTGTGAAAAGTTTACTAAAATCAGGTAGTTTTAGAGTGTTGTCAATCTAAAAAATTTCTTTAATAGTTTTCAAAGCTGTTTCACAATCATCTGTCTAAATTATTTGGTTTTTGTTACTTGTGTTAATCGGTTTTCTTAATTGCATAGTGATATCATAAACTTTGGTATAAAACCACTATTAAAGTTACATAGACCTAATATAACTTTTACTTCCTTTAGGTTCTTTGGGGTTTTTATATTTAGTGTTTTCTGTTTACTCAATTCTATTGGTTGAATTGTCTTTTTTCCTATTTTGAATCCTAAGAAATCTATCTGGTCTTTCGCAAACTGCAGTTTATGGGGTGCAGTAGTGGCACTATGTGCTCTTAGCTTTTCAAGTACCTTCTTTAAAGTTTCCAGATGTGTTTGAGGTCTTTTATATGAGTGCATATATCATCAACAAAATTTACTACATTTGGAATTCCAGTGAATAAGATTCTCATAAACCTGGAGAATATAACTGTGGAATTGATGGCATAACTGTCCATTCAAACAAGCCTTCATTGGTTGCAAATGCAGTGTAGGGTATAGACTCTTCTTGCATCCTTAGCCTATCTGCCAAAATCTTCTGTTGATATCCAAATGTGTGAATATTGTTGAAGAAACTATTTCTTCCAATATTTCTCTAGTGCCTCAACCAATAGTTAACACAGAGGAATGATTTAAACTAGGCATGACAATTTTGTCCTAGGCAAAAAAATCCTAAAATATATTACAGATGAATTAAAGTAAGATGGTTTTATTTTTAGAAATTTATGTAGGCCTACATTTTAAACCGGTTTATAACATATGATATAGGCCTAATAAGTTAAATTAATATTTACGAAATGCCTGAGGCTGACACTTGTATTTAAAAGAAATCATTAATTAGCCAGCCTTGTAATTGTAATTAGCATTGTGATAATAATCAATTTTTTTTAAATTTAATCTATTTAGGCATGACTATATTGTATGTATATCAATAAAAAAATAGATCATTAATTTACCAACTATAAATAATAAAATACTTTTTAATAAAATTAAAAGAATAGGCCTATGCCTATATTCTATATATATGCTACTTATTTACAATTGCACCATACCACTTGGCAATTTCATGAATAATCATGTCTAAATTGTGTATTGGGATGTCCTGTGTTGTTTGTATTATTATGACTAATTATTTGTGTTGTTTTGCTGTCACAACAAACATAGCTGCTTACGGCTAACTACCCTATACTCCTATAGCAACCACGATAAAGTTTCTTAAATACAACAAATAAAAACCTAAAAGCTTTTGGTGTTAAATAACAAGTGACGTTTTTAAGAGTTACCATAATTTGTTGTCAGGGTGCTGTTTTAGTGTTCCTTTTCTAGAAGCCGTTTTGGGATATATGAATGGAATCTGCACCCGGTGGCGTCCCCAGCGATGGATAAACAATCGATTAATTTGCAAACGACAATCTCGCGCTGTGCGACATTTCGACTGGTTATGAATTTATGGCGAGAAAACGAAATAAAACTAATATTGTTTGAAAAACCAACTATATTCAAATAAATTAATTCATGATCAAGATATATTTTTATTATAAATAATACATGCAATTTGATTTATAAATTATTTTACAATCACAAGTTTTTTTTTAATGCTTTTATTTCAATGGCAATGGACTCAATGGTATGTTTGCGTCGGCTGTGAAAATAAGACGCAAGATTTCTTTTGACGTCACTGTCACCTTTATTGATTAAACTAGGATTATCGCCTTATTAAAATAAGTTTTAATTTTTAGTTTAAGTCTGAAGTAATAGTGCGTATGTAAATTCCTTAATTGATAAAGATTTTTGTTATTTCTTAAATCAGCGTATGCAAATGCCAAATACCAGCCACCAAAGAAAAGTAGCCTCACAGCTTACGGGGTCGACAAAAGAAGGAGAAAAATTGTTGAAAACCCTTTTAGTTTGTTTGTTTTCTAGTTGTTTTTTTATTGACATGCACCCGGTCCAGTCATTCAGTTTAACTGTTAAGTGGAGAGAGAGAGATGGGGCAAGGGATAAGAGGGCAATTTTTTCTTGCGTGATTACTTATTACGTTCAATTCGACAAATGATAATAAAAAAACCCGGAATTACTTTATATGTAATAAAGCAGCTAGATATCTTCATTAAAAAAAGAGAGAAAATTAAAGCTACCAGAAAGATTATGCCACCAATTTTTTCCAAGAGTTTTCAATGTCACGACCGTGGTTGTCATGAATGGGTATTTATAAAATATCAACATTTATTGCTGAAACTAGCTTTCATCTTCCAATTGCTGAGAAATCAATAGTTCCAGCAATACATTTGGAGAAGCTCGTACGGGTGTAAAAAGAAACTGAGCACCAAGTAATTATATCAAATTACATAATACAGTGTAGACAAGTGGGAATGTCAAATATCAAAGAAAATGCCAGTGTCTTTTAAAAAATAGTAAGTTTTTTCCCCGAAGTCGATAGAAATTTACATATTCAGACACTTTCAGTCTAATGTGTTTGTGAAGTACGATTTTACAAAACATTTCACACAAAATTTATCCTTCATATTTTTTAAATACCATAACTGCTACTCTCAATTGTATAGGTGATTAGATAAATTGATTTGAAGATAGGCGAGGGAATGAGTAGGAATAGATATCAGTGATGGCTAGCGCTCGTACAGGGCATTTGTGAGGATGAAGATCATAGTCATAACATGACCAGAAAGGTTATGGGTGCATTGTAGCATTAACAGATTATATTTCGTAGTCAAAAGATAGCATTACTTTTAACTTCAAATTTCCAATTTATAAATTTTAAAAAATCTCTTTTAGATATTAAAAAATATATGGAGTCTAAGTTATGCGATGTGTTGTGTGGAATTTGCAAGGATATTTAAGTGGCCTAATTTAAAAGTTGTTACGAGGCTAAAAATTAAACTATTAAATTTGAATGCACTGGGCACAAACTGTAAAGTGGCAGGGGTCTCCAAAATTCACACAATGTCTTTGAGTCTAAGATATACCTACTTTCTTATGATAAATCAATCAAAGAAATCTTGACATTGAATTTTACCTTCGGGGTGGATTGGGGGGGGGGGGGGGATTTTTGGCAGGAATACCCAGTTTTAGAAGAAAATGGGATACAATTTCTAAAACATATAGTCAGGACCTGTATGAAGTTAGCTTTTCATATTTTAAAAAAAATATATAAACCAGTTGGAATCAGAAAAAAGATCTAAAAATAAAAATAGTACCTTTTTTGACAACCTAAATTTATAAGCCAACAAGCTAATAAATTATTTACCAAGTTTTATTCAAGTTTTTCTAAATTTCTTTTTTTTTAAAGTAAATTGAAAATTAAGTTGAACTTGAAAGTATTCATTTTTAAAATATAAACTAACAATAAAGTTCTGTTTGCTATGAATTTCTTTATAAATAATTATAATCCCGCGACAACTTCAAGTCGATCATCCGTTGAAATAAGCTGGAGGCTCTGCACTCATGTTTTAGCGGATCCACTTCGATTTCTTAACAGGCAGTGAGGTGACTGGCATTCATTTTCGTTAAAACGATTTAGACGGACTTCCGGTTTGGACAAAACTATCAATAGGACGGTAATCTAAGACGATAATAAACAATGCCATCAATAGACGTTATACAAACGCCTATTGAAGATGGCAAACTTACGACCGAAGAAGTTCCAACAACAAAACCTTCTATAGGAATAATTTATCCACCCCCTGAAGTGAGGAGTATCCTTTATATTATCACAATAACGTTTAAACATTCCTATTATCGATAACTACATAGTCGTAGAAAAAATGTCATAAAATTAAGCAATAATTAAAATCATAGGTAAATTATGAGAGATGGGCCCCCCGTTTTTTACCGTAGCCGCCATCTTGGTTGCCCCGACCCGCGAACTTTTAGGTGTTCACGGGTCGGGACAACCAAGATGGCGGCCATGGAAAAATAAAATAACTCATGTTTTTGCTAAAATTACGAATAAAAAGTTTTTAAAAATGAAAAAATGATCTAAATCTATCCCTCACCCTAACCTGAACCCTAAATTCCTCCCTAACAGGGTTTTGACCCTCTCCCTAACAGGGTTTTGACCCTATCGGAACCAGCGTTTTGACACTCTCCTTAGCCTAAAGTGGCGCTGGGTTTTGACCCTGAAAAGTATGGAAATTAAAAAAAAACAAAGAAAAGTGGCCAAAATTAATTATAAAATAAAGAAGTAATGAAAACCCAACTTACATTTTCATGGAATACACTTTTTACACACTTTATTTCAGGTTCCAACGAAAAGAATATCCAAACATTAATGAAACACAAAAAAAACATGTGTGGTCATCTTCTTATGAAATGGCAGACGACATAAAATACTAAATCAGCCAACCAATCAAATTTTATCATTATATTTAATCAACCAATAAAAATTTAATTAAAAAACATGCCATCGTAATTTAAGGAAAATGTAACTCTAATAAAAAAAATAAGGGGAGTGAATCCACGCAAATGACGTCAGGGCTCCATAACTCAGAATCAGCCAAATCATAAAAGGCTGCGGCCATTCGGACCCGGATATCAGAAGTTGGCAGGTTGGAATTAAAAAAATAGGCTAATGTCTAGTTATGTAGCCATGACGTCATTTGCGTGGATTCACTCCCCTTATTGTTGTAATTAGAGTTACATTTTCTTTAAATTAAGATGGCATGTTTTTTTAAATTAAATTTTGGCTAATGTGCTGTTGTGGTCCCCTTATTGGGAGTCACTTCCCTTTGTTTATGATAGATTTAGGGTTCGGGTTAGGGTGAGCGACAGAGGGACCACAACAGCACATTAACCTAAATTTTTATTGGTTGATTAAATAAAATTATAAAATTTGATTGGTTGGCTGATTTAGTAGTATTTTATGTCGTCTGCCATTTCATAAGATTATTTTAGAGGATGACCACACGTGTTTCATTCATTTTGTGGCTTTTATTTTCTGTGGAACCTGAAATAAAATGTGTAAAAGTGGGTAAATGTGTAGCTGTAGGACCGCTCACCCTAACCTGAACCCTAATTCTATCACGAAAATGACGTCATGACCACACAACTACATTTCAGCCTAAAAGGGTATTCCATGAAACTGTAAGTTGGGTTTTCATTATTTCTTTATTGTATAATTATTTTTGGCCCTTTTTAGTTGTTTTTTTTCCTTCATTTTCCTAGTTTTCAGGGTAAAAAATCTGGGGAGAGTCAAAACCCTGGTTAGGGAGAGGGTCAAAACCCTGGTTAGGGAGAGGGTCAAAACCCTGGTTAGGGAGAGGGTCAAAACCCTGGGAGAAATTAGGGTTCAGGTTAGGGTGAGGGATAGATTTAGGTCATTTTTTCATTTTTAAAAACTTTTTATTCCTCATTCCACGGCCGCCATCTTGGTTGTCCCGACCCGTGAACACGTAAAAGTTCGTGGGTCGGGGCAACCAAGATGGCGGCCATGGAAAATAACGCGGACCCATCTCTCGAAATTTACCAAAAAAATAATTTAAATATTATTGTAGGGCTTATAAGTGAAAGTTTTGTATCAAATTTAAGATAATTGAATGGACTATATGTGTTTGTAAACTTACTTCTTCATAAACTGCCACAAATGACGTCCGAAAAGCATTTAGTCTAATGGGACCTGGGTACACATATCCACTATTCATTGGCTCCCTGTACAAGCATGGATTGATTAAAACTCTCTGTCCTCTGCCACAACTTTTTCTCGAATTCCTGCCCTTCCTGTCTAATCGAACTTCTCTCAGTCTATTCACCCCTTTGACAGCTTCACTCCTCCGCAGATATGCTTATTCTTTCTGTCCCCAAGACTCGCACAAAAACATACGGTGAACGATCTTTCTCTTTCTGTGCCCCCAAGCCCAAACAATGGAATTCTCTTCCACAACACATCTGCAATGCCGCAATATAACAACCATAACAGCATTCAAAACTGCACTCAGAACACATCTCTTTAATGTCTACTATCCTGACTGATTCCCCCCTCTGATCGATAAAAGATGCTGCTGGGTGCTATCCATGGCTTGACATGTAAATACCGTATTTATCAGCGTATAACACGCACTTTTTCTTCCTGAAAATAGGGTGCAAATGATGTGTGCGTGTTATACGCCGATATAATGTTACGTTTTTTTCCTAAAATTTCCTTTTTAAAATGAGGTGCGTGTTATATGCCGGTGCGTGTTATACGCCGATAAATACGGTAGTTATCGAATGCTTGGAGTGAATATACATTTGTTTTATTTAATTAATGTATGTTAATTTTAAGTTCATGATTATGTTTGTTAAATTTTGTGTACAGCGTGTTGAGCCCAGCCCTAGGCTGGGGTACCTTGCTATATAAAACTCCTACTAATAATAATAATATGGTTATTTACAAGTTTATTTAAGTATAAAAAAATCTTTTACAAATACAAAAGGTGATTTGTTGTCTTTACAAATGAGTTAGAATGATATGCTTTTTGTTTCAGGCAGACTTATATCAGGATAACTCAATATTGAAACAATTAAATTTTTGGATTGCTTTTCTTTAAGAAGATTTTTAAGACATTGTTGACAAGACTGCTAGTTTTGTTGCTCGTAATGGGCCTGAATTTGAGAACAGAATTCGCCAAAATGAGGTGAACAATCCGAAGTTCAACTTCCTTCAGCCTACAGATGCTTATCATGGGTATTACCAACATAAAGTTGAAGAGTTCAAACAAGGAAGAGGTACCTCATAATATCTTTTCTTTGCTACTGATTTTTAAAGAATTATATAATGAGTAAATTGACCACAAACCAAAGACATAGTTTTGCTTATTATGAAATTTTGAAAATCAATATATAGTATTCTAATGTTTTTGGATAAATATTTTGCTACTCTCATTAATAAAAAAACTTTATAATTTAAACATTGTAGCTTATACATGTCCTTTAAGCCATTGTGATAAACTTTTTTGCAGTAGTTGATTGAGGCAGTTTACTACTTTTTATAGAGCGAAAGAAACAAAAAAGTTAAAGTCACAAAATTTCTATTAAATTTTTACAGGTCAAGAACCTCAAGCACCTAAGGTAAATTCATGACTTTTTAACAATCACATACCATAAAATATTTATCAATAGTTATGAATTTTTATAGAAAATATGATTGAAGTCTTTTAAAATTATACATGATATTTTGTTTGATTGACATATCACTTTCTCATTTAGCTCAATAATCAGTACCTTGGAGTACTGCGTCCTCAAGAGGCTCCCAAAATTGTAGAGACTTTTGTACCAAAAGATCCACCACCAGAATATGAATTTATGTGTGACCCCCCTTCCATATCTGCCTATGACTTGTAAGTGCTATTATGAGTTTATAATCTGTCCGATAGTTCAATAAGCTATGAATTTATCTTTTTTTTTTCTTTTCTTACAAATTATTTTTTCTCAAATTTGTTCAGAGATGTTGTAAAACTGACAGCTCAGTTTGTGGCCAGGAATGGCCGTCAGTTTCTCACTACTGTGATGCAGAAGGAACAAAGAAACTATTTGTTTGACTTCTTGAGGCCCCAGCACAGTTTGTTTACTTACTTTACAAAGTTGGTGGAGCAGTACACAAAGGTTGGTCACTTTTAAGTCAAAATGTTTATTATGTAGCTTTGCTAAATATAAAACACATTCTAGGCTTTGATAATTGCATTATGTATTGTTAATTTAATTGGATTACATGTAGAAATAACATGTTCTGGCATAGAGTCAATTATCCAAATTTTTTTCCTTATATAAATGTTACTCATTAAATTGTATATTTATCGTTTAACAGATTCTAATTCCACCCAAAAACTTAAAGGAAAAACTGAACAAGGAAGTGAACCATCCAAAAGAGGTACAACTAAATAAATATGGAAAATAATATTTATTTTTGTTTTAAACTGTTTTAATATTAATATTTACCTCAAAGCACCAATTAATTTTATGGTGAAAATGTTTTTTCGTAACTATAAAGTGTATTAAACATAACATGTAAAAGGGACAGCCAAGATTTTTCTTCCTTTTCTAAAATAATTGAATCCTTTCTGTTCAGATCCTTGACCAAGTCCGATACAGAGTGGAATGGGCCAAGCACCAAGACAGAGAAAAGAAAAAAGAGGAGGAGGCTTTGGAGAAGGAAAGAGGTAAATGTTCTAGGGCAGTGGTGGGCAAAAGCTTTTTTTATTTTGCTACACATGTGGTTTTAAAGCCACTGAACTGGCAAATATTTCTTTAACATAAATCACATTTCTTCTATAGATTTATAGTTGGAGTACATATTTATTGTTGTGATTGTATGACTATAATTAATATAAGTACAAATGTAAAAAAAATATTTTTTTAAATGAATTTCTGGCTTAGCTTAAATAAGGTTAATGAAAAGTTAGATGATGGCCTTCATTGTAGATAAAGCGTAAATGGAACAAAAATCAACATAATTTTTTTTCAACAGTGGCTTACGCTCAGATTGACTGGCATGATTTTGTTGTTGTAGAAACAGTGGATTTCCAACCTACAGAGATAGGTAAGCCCTTTAAATAGGAAATGACTGAACATTGAGATCAGGGTTGTAGAATGACATTATTATTTTAGACTTTGGTTTCAATATAGAAAGGTGAGAAAGTAAAATTCACATCATTCTTCACTTGTTATTGTCTGCAATAAATGGCAATACCAGTTTTCATAATATTTTAGCTATACTATAAATGTGAAGTCTGATATTGTTTGTTTGCAGACTCCACTGAACAGATAATAATTATCGGATAAAAAATCATTTCTATTAATGTAATTTGACTATATAGCATATATGCAATAAGCATTTGTTTGATTTCTAGGATTCTAGATCAATTTTATTTTACTCCGAGAAGCTTTTTTATGTTATTATCTTGAAATTATAAAAGGAATTGAATTGTAGAAACAAAAATTAAAATGCCAGTGATTATTTAATAATTTTTTGCTTAAACAGGAAATCTGCCACCTCCAACTACACCAGAGGAAGTGGGTGCACGCATCTTGCAGATGGAGCGATTTGTAAGAGGAGAAATACCTGTAGGTCAAATTTGTGTAATGTTTTTATCTTAAGCTCACAAATTATGGAAGCAAAAATGGGGTAGCATTTACTGTTTTCTCTGGTACAAAAATTTTGGTGGTCACATGATTTTCATTCAGATAATGTTATTTCTTATTGTGATACTACTTTGAGTTTTAAAATATAGACATTTAACAAACAAGGCAAGGAAGTCATTTATTATAATGGAAAAACAGATCTGGAAATTTTTAGTGGTCTCACATCTTTTACACCTTTAAAATAATGTTAATGGCTTTAAATTCTCATTTCAGATTGATGATGCAGTTGAGATGGAAGTTGAGTCTGAAGGAGAGGAAGATGATGAGGAATCAGATGATGATGAACGAGAACTTGGCAGAGGAAGGCAACAGACTGAGAATACCACTCAGGTAATTTTTCTAATTCCATGAAATTGTTTAATATTTAAACCTTTGACAAGAAAATGCCAGTCATTAAAATATCGGGTACGTTTTTTACTGGGGGGAGGTGAGAGGAATAGACAGAGAGATAAAGATTAGTCTGCAAAAGGCAAATGCAATCAGCTACCAAGTAACACAACTTCTAATGCACCCAAGAATAAAGACCAAGGTCAGGTTAAACACTACTATCATTCCAGCCCTATTTACCAGTTCCAGACCTGGGATCTGAATAAAACTGGTGAAAAATCTTCCCTGAGAGATGACATGGTTAAGGCAATCAACTGCTAAAATGAGAAATCACAACATTGAGAACCAGGAAATGAAAAATGGTTGTGCCATGTCAGTAAAACTGTTTATGGCCCCATTGGCAAATTTGTTGGTCAGAATGCATTCAAAAATAGCAGACATAAAAACATTAATAGGGCCAGGGCAAGACCACCCCGACCGTGGATCAGTGGTGTCAAGGATACACTTAAAATCCACTGCATGAATCTTCAGGAGGACTCAAACCTAGGGGTAGATTGACAGTTTTTTTCCATTATGCCTCCAAAGTGAAAGCAGGCATTAGAAGAACAAGAAATTTGGGCTTAAATTGCAAGTTTTAGTGTAATGAACTCTGGAATTTTTGTTCTAATTTCTCATTATACATTTATTTTGTAAGTTAATGATGGGGAGATAGGCAAAGACTGAATTTTTTCTGTTGACTATTTCAAGGACATGGAAGAGTCAGAAGAAGAATCAGATGAAGATGAGGAGCCTCATAGAGGAAGACTGGCTCCTCCACCCCCACCTCCTCCACCACCAAAGGAGGCTCCCCCACCCCCTCTTCCACCTACACCAGAACAGGTGATCATCAAGAGAGACTACAACCCCAAGGGTTAGTTTTTTTTTTAAATTTAAATTTAGAGGTTTAAAAAAACATAATTATATAAAAAGTTGATACAAGTTTCTTATTTGTATTGAAAAGATATTGAATACTTAGTTTTTAACTGATGCACTAAAAGGGCACAACATTTCAAAGTTGCATGATACTAATTTTAATACATATATAAATGCCTCTTGCATGATACACATTTTAATACCTTTATAAAATATGTGAGAAGAGCCACAAAATCTTACTTATATCATTGTCATCAAGTTCCAAATTTGTATATATATGTCATTAACTAATTTAGCATTCTTTAAATAAACATCTTAATTTTAAAATCTTCTGCAGCTAAGCCTGCCCCACCACCAGAGCCAAGATCAGATGAGTTCATGATCTCCCCTATCACAGGAGAGAAGATTCCTGCTCATAAGGTGCAAGAACACATGCGTATTGGTAAGTGGACATCTACCATGTGTCTGGTGTAAGATGTCATGTTTTGTCCTCAGTGGACATCTACCATGTGTTTGGTGTAAGATGTCATGTTGTGGCATATGTGCTTTGGGAAGTGAACAGCTACCATGTGTCTAGTGTAAGATTTTATGTTGTGGCTTAAGTGCCTCAAAGCAATGTGAAACATTAGCTATAAAATTAATTGTTCTGTTAGGCACTATATATTTATATACACATTGGTCATGAATATCATTCTTCTTAGAAAGATTATTGAAGGAAGGTTTTATAATAAGCGTAAAAATGTTTTATAAATCACTTGTACAGGTTTGCTGGATCCAAAATGGATGGAGAATCGTCAGCGCTCCATTGCAGATAAATCTGACCAGGAGGAGGTGTTCGCTCCTGGTTCTGCCATTGATTCCAATCTGAAACAGCTGGCAGAGAGACGTACCGATATTTTTGGTATTGGTACTGAGGAGACACAGATTGGTAAAAAGGTAAGGTCCTGAAATAGATCTGATAAGGTAAACATGACACCAATCATTAAGATACAAAAAACTGAATAAGTGGTTTAAAACAATTATAATATAATCATGTGGAAAGATTGAATCTTTTCATTCATTTTTTTTTTTTTTGCTCAGTGATTGCTCTATGGCTGAATTTTTACTTCATATTTTATTGATTGTTTATAGTAGTGTCTCACCATAATTTCAAGTCTATTTTGCATTAGGCTGTGTTTTAAAACAATTTTTTATGCTATGAAATTCTTTTCATGCTTGGTAATTAAAACAGTAACACTGTAAAATGGTGTACATTTTCAGATAGGTGAAGAAGAAAAGAAAGAGACCAAAGTTGTTTGGGATGGACACACAGCATCTATGGAGAAAGTCTCCCAACTGGCGAGAGAAAATATTTCCATTGAGGAGCAGATTGCAACTATACATAGGGCAAAGGGCTTAGTGTAAGTATTGGTAACTATTTTAAATTCCATGTCACTGCTGTATAAAAAAATGTCCTTTGACATTTAAAAAAGCAACATATTACTTTCAAAAGCATTTTGTAATATATGAAGATGAAGAAGGTACTGGTGATCAACATGTTCTTCTTAGAAAACAATGTCGGTGTCAAAATCAACTTGTGTAAAAATCAACTCGTAATATTTCTAAAATCATACTCTATGTCCCAGGGTGAAAGCTGGTATGCTGTAGTAACTATGTTATAACTCATAGAGGCTATTTTTAGTTGTACTATTAATTAATAACTATGGGTGACTGGGTGGTCAAGTGTTGTAAACTGAGATAATCCCAAGCTTGTAATCAAGAGTTCAATCCCCTGACAAAGACCAAGTCAAGCAAAAAAATAACACCAGCACCCCGGGTTGATGGGAGCCGTAAAGTTTGGATGGCAACTCATCTAAGAGATGGGAGCCGTAAAGTTTGGATGGCAACTCATCTAAGAGATGGGAGCCGTAAAGTTTGGATGGCAACTCATCTAAGAGATGGGAGCCGTAAAGTTTGGATGGCAACTCATCTAAGAGATGGGAGCCGTAAAGTTTGGATGGCAACTCATCTAAGAGATGGGACCCGTAAAGCTTGGATGGCTACTCACGTAAGAGAAGGAAATCAAAACCTGGAGGAGTCCCTTAGGCGGATACATTAATACAATGAAAAATTCCAACTCCTGCTATGCAACTAGAGCCAAGCTGTATCATCCATGTATGGTGTCCTTGGGCTATCCAGTTGCATGGGGAGAGGCGATTTGCTGTCTAGGGAACCAGCATATAGTCTTTAAGAAAAAATTCCAAGCATTGTGATTTGGTCCTGCAAAGTGTACACCATCATCACATTGTGACGGACGGATGCCAGTTAAAAAAAACTTAATTATCACTACATCTATGGTCAGAATCTTTTCATGATAAATCAACACAGAGGAACTGAAAATGAAAACGGGTAAACTGTTCAAATTTTAAATCACTGATCATGTTGTTTGAAAAGTAATCAACTGCAAAAGCAACTACTAAGACTATAAAAGCATGTTCTTTATTTTAATAATGAGTGGAAAAAATCAATCGATCCTTTTGTTGAATTGTTTTAATTTGTGGTGCTTTAGAATAGTTGTTTTAATTTGTGGTGCTTTAGAATAGTTGTTTTAATTTGTGGTGCTTTAGAATAGTCATGTTATTTTGTTAAGGGTGTGTACAAATGATCCAATTAAATGATAATAAAAATGTGTTATTGTTTTACACTTTCACATCTTTTCAATTTCTAATGCAGACATGACGAGGAGAAAGAGAAAATTGGACCAGCGGTACCTAAAGTGGCACCTCCCCTGCCACCCCCACCACCATCTTCTGGAGCCTCTGCTCCACCACCCCCACCACCCCAGGCAGTGACCACTACCATCATCCCACCTCCACCACCGCCTCAACAGATACGTCCATCACAAGCTATTCCCCAAATGGCTCGACCTATGATGGCTGGTCCTCCTATGGGTATGCCTCAAATGATGGTTATACCACCCCGCCCCCCTATGATGATGGGTAAGGAATTTTCTTTGTTTATCTTTTACATGTGCTTGTATAAGAAATAGTTTTAATAAATCTACACAGGTAAGTCTTGTTGATAACATTTTTATTATCATCATTTTCAAACTACTGGTTTATGAAACTATTGTTTATTTTATATCAGATCTGGAACTTTTTAATCCTCCATTACAAAATTAAACTTATGGTAATTTTATCTTGATATTATTTCTTCTATTTGAAGAGAAGACCTACTGTTAAAATATTATTATTCAATAACTGTTACCAAATTCTTCACATTCTTTCTGTCTCAAGGCATGCCACGCCCACCTATGATGGCACCCATGGGGATGAGCATGCAGCCAGCACCTCCAATGATGGCACCACAGATACCCATCAGACCTCCTGGAATGGGACCAGTACCTTCTGATGAGCCCCCAAACAAGAAACAGAAAACAGAAGAAAATTTGATTCCAGAGGATGTTTTCTTACAGAAACATAAGGTGAGCTTTGACTAAATTTTATATGCAAAAATGTATATCCTTACACAAATACTTTTAAAATCAGCCTTTAAAAAATATATTTCTATATCAAAACTGAAATATGTATAACTTATTTTACACATTAAAAAATATGTTTGGTCCTATTTGTAAAACAACTTGTGACAAACAATATTTAACATAATTGTATTTAACATTCTCATGCCTTTCATTGATTAACACAGGGCAATGTCAAGGTCCTGGTTATAGTCCCCAATGTTTCAGACAAGCCAGAATGGAACCTGAAAGGCCAGAAGCTGGAATATACCCTGCCTCTTACAGATTCGGTTAGTCTATTTTTACAGGCAGTTTGCATGAAATTGTTTCTTATACAGACACAAACTAAATTTTAATGTTTATGGGTGTTAACTCAAAAGACGACTTTTAGACCCCATTACATTTTCTTGCTTCAATTTTAAACAAAATATAGTTGATGCCATGTTTCCTCTGCAAGAATTCAATACTCCAAATGAGGAATTAGTTGCAGTTGACCATTTTGAAAATACATTTTTTCTTATTGTAGGTATCTGTGCTCAAGGCTAAACTTAATGAAACTCTGGGGATGCCTGCAGGAAAACAAAAGCTTCAATTTGAGGTTGGTACTTTATATTTTTGTCAAAATAAATAGTAGCATTGTGGGACTATTGTCAAATAATATTAGGTTGTGCGCCCATCCTTTCCCCTTTTATATTTAGTAACCTTTATAATTTGCATTCAAAATTTGATAAGCTCAATACTTAGTCAAAGCATGATTTATTTATTTTTAACCTAAAATTTAGAATAAAGTTACTTTCAAAAAGATAAATTTGCCTTGTTATATTTATGGACAGGAACAAGTCTGTCAATTTTTATGTTCCCTGCAAAAATATACTTTTCATCAGATGGGAAAAAAATAAATCACCTTAATTTATATCTAACTGGCTTTAATATTTTTTCCCAGGGCATGTTTATTAAGGATTCCAACAGCTTGGCCTACTATAATTTCATGAATGGTGCCACAGTACAGTTGCAATTGAAGGAAAGAGGTGGTCGTAAAAAGTAGACTTGTTGCAGTTGTCTAGGGGATTTCCCTTCGATGTCATTTGCTATTACCCATAATTCAACTGTTATGTTAATAGCAGACTGACATCAATAAAATACTTTTTCACTCAATTATTTGTTACATTGTTTTAACTTAGACTATTTGATGCTTTTATTTTGGTCAACAGAAATTTGCAAATATTTACAGTTCACACTTAATGATAATGTAAATAAAGTTGAAATTCTAAATTGAAATTCTGCAAATTTTGTTTGTATTTTTAAATAAAAAGATAAAGATTTATAAATCAAGATTGAACATAATTTATTGGCCCTCAAAACATTCATTCTCAAATTTTTATTCCTACATACTTGCAAAAATAAATTACCAGTACTGTAAAACACATTATTTGTTCTTAAAGTCTTGTGGAAAAAAAAATCATTGCTATTGCCAAAAACTATTTCTAAAGGATTTAAATTCTTTATGAGACTTTTTCAATTAAGGTGTTTTATCAAGTACAATTGTTTTCCAGGTAACATGATATATAATATTAAATGTACACAGAGCATGTGCTTAATCAGAGCTTCTCACAAAAGATTTAAAATACTTTTTTAAATTTCCTTTTAATTAGTAATGTTAAAATTTAGCAGTGAGAAGCTCTTGTTAAGCAAAATGTCAAATAAGCTAAGTATAAAATGATAATGATATATAAAAATTCATGAAGGAATGAACAAATGTACAAAAAGTAAGCTTCTGAAATGTATATTTTTTTATAGATTGCACCACTATGGGATGCTATAACATGGTTTTAATTCAGATAAGTGGCATATTTTTTTTGTTTTGCATAGTGTGAATGTTCAATCTTTCATTGGAAATGCAAATCAATTATTCAGAGATCTTATCTGCTTTCCACAAAAAAAATCCTTTATAGTAACTTTTGTTAGCCTTAACTTTAAGAAGTTAAACGTTTGAATATTTGACGTTTACTAATAGATTTATTGAATGCTGAATACTAATATATGAACTGAGGATGTGGTTTGACTTTTAGAAACAGGAACCGGTTGACTTTTGTCCACAAACTGTATTGGTAATAAAATAATACTAAACAAAATGATAGCCTACCCACTGTATATGAATGGTACAGTAGGAAAAAAAATTCTTTTTTTAATTAAGAAAAAAAAAAAAAAAGCCAATAAATATATATAATGGAATGACTTTTCAATTTATGCAGCATACATGAATCTTTTTCACTTCGGACTTATGAACTTTTTTTAAAAAGACTACTAAATTTTTAAGAAATCTGATAAAAATACATTTAACAAAATCAAATTGAGTTGTAATCAGAAAGCATGCAACATTTCTTTCATGGACAAGAAGCTCATTTAGGAGCATTAGATTCCTATATTTTTAAAATTTACATCAAAATTTATAATAATTATTGTATCAACAAAAGCAGTGCTAGCAAGATGAAAATTTTATTTGCAGTGTTTGTCTCAACGGCTCAGATCAAATCTGTAGCAATAATCTTACATTAGTTTTGTTGAATTGTTCAGAACATTCCCAGTTATAATACAAAAAATATATCCAAATTCTCTGCAGATTATATAAATATTAGTATTAGCATAACTGGATAATTAGTATACATAGTTAATATGAAGATCATTTTTTTTTAAAATGTTTTTAAAAGAAGGATCAAAGTTATTGATTTTGAGCAGATTTTTTTTGTTTCCCATAAATTAAATATTCATACCTGTTTATGTTAAGATTGCCCTCAGAGTATTTGAAAAGATAGAAAAACTTCTTCTATAAGTCCCAGTTTTCACAGATGAACATCATTAACTAATAAAATTTGTTTTAGCACACATTGCATTTCATTTTCATACACACAATTTAAACAAATCTTTCAAATCATACTCATATTCAAATCGGTGATTGAAAAAAAAAATCAAAATTTTAAAATAAGTTTCTATGCACGAGTGAACAAATGAAAAAATTGTTTTATACCAGTAACAAAGTTACTAGGAATTTTGTTTAAAGGCAAGAGCACATCACAAGATATATCACAAGAGATTTGCTTAGATCATGCTTTAGATATGTGGTGGAGATGAAAAGGCAGCCCCTGAGCACTGAACTAAAAATCTGATTACTCCAAACTACTAAAGTTTGCTGTCTCAGGAATATAAAAATTACTTATGTTACCATATGTTACAAAAGAACCCCAAAAAAAGTTTAATTCTAAGAAAATATAAAAATAAATGTGAATCATGTGCAGGAACACTACTGTGTTAATGAATTATTATTCTACTGCTAAGATATAGTTTTAAGACCTAAACAATTACATAGAGAAACTATAAATAATAATAAAAGCATGATATTACACAAGCGAAAATTCTCACTTCTACAAACATCAACTGGAGCCCCAACAGCTCAAATAATCCCACCTTCCTGCAGAAGTTTTAAAAAATTGCTGTTTGGTTATGGTGAAGGGAGTATATTATGGCAAAAAAATACTTGAATGGTCAAACATTCAACACAAATCATGGAATTTTCTCCCTCAAGTAAAAAAAAAAAAGAAACAACCATTTTGCATTTTATTTACAAAAGCTTAAAACATGCCAAATTATTTATTCCTCACAAATCATAAAATTCACATTTGGATTAATTTCAAAGGGGATTTAAATTTAACATAATCAAATTCTAAAATCTTAACAATCTTAATGATTATGTGTCAGCCAGAGGCATAAAATAGAATATTAGATTAACTATTCATGTTTTTAAGGGAAAATAGTTCTCTTTTTTTTTTTTTTTTTTTTTTTACACATTTCTACCGATTGGTGTAATAAAAAAAATAATATTGACAATTAAGAATAATATTCATATAAACTGAGTGTCAAGTATTTTATTACATCTCGTCCTATTAATATTCTCTCAATTTTAAAACTAAAACATTTTTAGCCGCCCAATCTTTACACTCTTTGAGACACATTAAACAAACTACTGCCGGTAGTTAATATAATATAATTCCTTCTCCTAAAATATTTAGAGAACTTGAACTTGTTTTATTCCCATATTTCATCACTATTTTATATTTTGATGTATACATTTTCATTGCATCCCCGGCTTTTCCATTTTAAATACCCCAAAGAATAAAAATACTAAAACAAATTCAACACTTGTGCATAAAGATGATTCAGCGTCACTTTATCATGATGGAAAACGCAATGAAGGAAATCGCTTGTGGACTTTCGATTGTTTAATCTACTTTGACAACACTGTAAATCTTGGAAACAAACCAAAAGCATGCAAAGAAGCCAATAGATCCTGCAATAATAAAATAATTCATCAGTGAAATGAATCGAAAGTATTCAACTTTTAACTATTTTTGTGGCTTCAAGCTAATGCAACAGGTTCTTAATAAATTTTCTTTTTCATTTTAACTTCTCACACACAAGTTTATAAAATACACATCTGTTTTTAAACCTTGTGCGTGAGATATTTTGTAAACATATCTAAACATTGACTTAAAGCACTCATTGAATTAAGTTAAGAAGAGTATCTTTTCTGCGCCAATAATTTAAAGTAGGAATTTCAGTAATTGTTTATTAATCAACAATTTCAGCATTTGTATATTTTACATTTTATATTTTAATTATTATATTCTTAAACAGTTCTGCAAAATGAAAGTAAATAGATAATCTTATATAATTTAGTCCTTTTATTTTAGATGGGCCAAAAAAAAAATTGCATTGCACTATTTAAAAAAAATAAATTTGTTATTGTTCAGTAATCTCAAAAAGTAAAGGAGCATTACTGTACTCCTTGAAGTAAACTTACCAGCAGTGATAGTAAAGGAGCATTACTGTACTCCTTGTAGTAAACTTACCAGTAGTGATAAAGAACAAGAACACAATAATCCCTGTGTAGCCAAAGTAGAGAAATGTGTTGGTAAATCCACTCATCTCAAGTTTGGTAAAGAAGAAGTGGATGCAGTAGAAGAAAAAGTAAATAGCTGTGAACCCACTTGTCAGGAATGACCTCCACCACCAGTGATAGTCCTGAAAGGATACAATTGATAATTTTTTTGTAATTATGTGAGAATTTGTTTAAGTATTTCTGGCATCCGTCCTCAATGATGACGATGGTGTAGTTTCATAGAATGAAATCTCAAGGCCTGGGATTTTTCTTTAGGATGATAAGCTGATTCCCTAGACAGCAAATTGCCTCTCTCCATGCACTTGGATAACCCAGGGGAACTTCATATGTGGAAGATACAGCTTGGCACCAGTTGAGTCGCAGGAGTTGCCGGAATATTCATTGTGTCAATGTTATCTGCCCATGGGACACCATCTCCGGGTTTGAATTCAGAGTTTTCTCATAGATCAGTTACCATCCAAAGATAAGTCCCATCCACCCGGTATGCTAGTGATCTTTTCGCTTATCTAGGCTTTGGTAGGATTGAACTCCAGACCACGAGCTTTTTGGATTGACGCCCAGCCACCCAGCACCATAGTTCAGTATTGCCATACTTTTATTATGATATTTAAATGTTGCTTAACTCTTTCCGTGCCAAGCCTCGATTTATCGTAGATTTGACTGGTCACGTTTGTGCCAAGCCACGATACATCGTCGAAATTTATTTATATAGTTTATTTCGTTGCCTGTGGCTATTAATCCGACTTTTTATGTTCTTAAAGGAAGGGTAACTCTTCCTACTTCCTTCCTGTTAGAAGTAGGGCATGTTTACATGAGTTTTTTCTAATAATAGTTCAATTTGTGTTGAAACTTTTGTAAACAAAGCAATGGCCACGCCTACTCCAGGCCCATCAGCTGTAGCTAGACCACGTAGGTAATCAAGTTTGCAAACAAAAGAGCTTTTATTGCTAATTATTGATGCTGAAACATCAGACCATGAATCATTTGAATCTGATTCCAGTGATGATTTTGAGCTTGCTGAGCATCCTGATGGGTCGGTAAATCCCAAATGGAAATAGTAATACTATGGCGAAAGTGATAGTACCGGTAGTAATGGTGATTGTCGGCACTTTCATAAAAATTTCAAAACATTTTTAAAATTAAAAAGATACCCCAGATGCATAGAGCATAGAAAAGGGATTGCATTAACACCAAGATAAACTTTCTAGCTCAAGTGGTTCAAAAATTATGATTTTTTTTCAAAATCACTTTGTTGCTATGGCAACAGTGAGGCTTCAGATAATACTAAACCTAACATTACAAAAATGTGTATAACTCTGTCACTAAATGGAATATTTTCAAAATCTAAAATGCATTACGATAAAAAATGGAGATACTTTCTGAGGATTGAAGCAGAATAGGATACCAGCTACACAGACCATATGGTAGTCTGGTAAGTTCAGATTTGAGGTACATTTTTAAAAAATAAAATAATTTGATCTCATAATATTACCAGTAAAATTTATACTATTGTTGTCATATTGTTTTATCTGTTACATATTATTATTCTCTGTCTAATTTCCTTTAATTTGATATGAAATACATCTATTTTGCTAAAAGACAAGTATTCATAATTAATTAATAGATAATAGAACCCTAAAAAATGTCCACTGGCCGAAACCTGGTCTGGCGCGAACATGGAAAACCCCCTGGCATGAAAAGAGTTAAGTTAAGACAAAAATAAAACATGAATCACCAACGGTCTCAACTTCTAGAGCTCCAAGACATTAATTCTGGCTCATTACTACTTACCTCTGCACATAGATGGAAGTAGCACAAGAGAATGGTTGCCTCACTGCAGGTAATGATGAGAATAATGAAAACCAAGAACAAGAAGCCAAACATGTAATATGTTTGATGAGACCTGGAGAAGACAGATAGAAGAGAAATTCATAATGAATGCTAAATGTTAGTTAATCTTACAGAAACGTTTTTTGAAATCAAAGGGGCTAACACCAACTAGAATTTTTGTAAAAATAGAAAGCGTTATGTATACTGACCAAATGCTATTAAGAATGAAGAAAAGTTGAATAAAGATACATCCAAAAGGCAGGACACCTCCCATGACAATCCCAGGCAAGGGTCGAGTGTACAATGACTGTTCGGGGATCTGACGTGGTATTTGGTTGGTACGTGTGGGATGCTCAATGGGCTGTAAAACAGTTGAAATAATAATTTAACTCCATTAAAGACTTTGATTATTTTATATGTTACACTTAACTACATTTGAAAACTGAAAAATATATCATTACATAGTGTAAATTCATTGTTTAATAAGTTGCAATGATAATAGCATTTGTAAAATGGAATTATAACAGATAAAAAGGGAAAATGTGGTGACATAAAATAGCTCTTTATAACTCAACAAATTTATACCATTAACTTATTTCCAGTGAAATATTTCCCAATAAAAAAACCCACTATCAGGTTATTTTTTAAAGAGATCAAACATTTGGCCTTCTAAATCTAAAAATAATTTTTGTCTTAATGACATACCCTCTTTCTAAAGCCAAAGTAAGCGCCTACAAATGTCAGAGGCACTGATATTCCAAACCAGAGGGCTAAGAGTGCCACTAGAGTGGAGAAAGGGATGGCAGCTGAGCTACCTTTGGCCCACAAAACAAGATTCAACAGAAAGAAAACTCCAAATACTAAGCTGTTGAAAGAAAAAAGTAACATATTAATTATATCAAACCTTTGGAGGAAAAAAACCACTCACAAGTATTTCAATTTCTAATCAATATATATTGATATAATAATAAAAATGTTATTATCAAGTATTATACAAGACTAAATTTATCAAAGTGAGATGGCAATAATGACCTTACCCAGGACAAAAAAAGGCAGTCAGGATAACATTTGATTTCCACTTTTCACCTCCAAATGCTAAAAAACAAGACAGAAATATTTTTTATAATGTGTCCACAAATTATTTAAAAATCTTAAAATCAAATTGTTTTAAAATCTCTACTTTAATTTAAAAACAGTATTAATATTGGCAAACTCCAAATGATACATTTATGAGTTAAAGTGTAATTTAAAAAAAAAAAGAATAGAAAGCTCACTTTTATACATCCTTGCAGATACATATCCAGCAGGTGTGCCCAAGCATACATAAAGTACCTTGAAATACATAAAATATTAATAAATGAATGTAGATGGCAATTTATATTTATATCAACATAGTTGCCTCCTATAAAACAGCAAAACATATTTTAACATCATTTTAAGAGTAAATATTTAAAAATTGAAATAGGAAAAGTAAGGAATTTAAAATGAAAAAAGCTACATAAAAATATTTACCAAGGCACAGGTCATAAGTGCTCCTCTGTTTGCTGGTGACAAAAATCCCAAACAGGCAAACACTACAAAAAACAAATAAATTTATTTCACATATATAATTTATGGTGGACATTTTTCTTCTTTTTAGTCATAATAAAACAAGTTGTTACATTTTGAGATGTGACTGCACATTAAAATCAACTTACCAAGGGTAATGAGTGTCATGCAGAATAATTGAGCACCATTGCCCACGAGAACTGCCAGAAACATCCCTTTTCTGGGTGGCCTAAATACATCACCATGGACTAACTTCCATCCAAACTCTTCCTGCGCATCTTCCTAAAAATTTCAAAATATTGGTTTAAAAAAAATAAACGATCACTCAAGTTCAACTGACATATTTTTGTCATTGATATTCAAAAAGCACAAAGGTAAGTCAAAAGAAAAATCCTTTTATATGTTATAGCTATAAAATGTCAGTTTTCAGTTTTTCTAGTAAAAATTAAAAAAAAATGCAACCACGGCAATATTCTTTTCATATACAAAAATACTCAAAGAACGAATGGAATATTTAATTATTTAATGAGAAAAAAAATGGAAACCTACCAAACTGTCCATTTGGTTGTACCTAGCAATATCCTTGTGAAGAGTTCTCAGCATAATCATTGCTACCATTCCAGATAAGAAAACCACAATGACCAGAGAATTCATGATACTAGAGATAAAAATAACGTAAAGTTAATTTTTAAGTTAAATTTCGTGAAGTTTTTATCTTTTTATATAATAGGTAACACATTTAATTTGAGAAAAGTACAGGATTTCAGTAAACACGTTTTTTTAATGAATTTAAAGAGATGCACCATTGAGTATTATTTAAAAAAGGGAATGCATGTAATATGCAATAATAATCCAACTTTATTAAATTGATTTAATTTTTTTTTCTCCCAATATTTATAAGCAATGGAGCTCAGATGAGTTTTAGTTTTCTACACACCTGAACCATTGAATGTTGGTATGGGGCATTGAATCTAAGATGTAGTCCCAACGAGAGGTCCACTTGATTTTATCATTTGCCTGCAAATAATATATTTAAATAAATATTTTAATTACTTTTGAAAATACATTATGTTAAGAAGTAAGCAACAACTGGAAATCGTCTCAAACATTCGCCCCAGCCGAATATCTTTCCTTTTTTCAAGAAAAATTGCCTCGGCAAATACTATTGAGTCATATCAGCTACTTAACAATAACTTTATATCTACATGGCTATGCATTCATTCTAACATGTTTAAATCCTTCCCACATAGAACAATCAAACTTTTAATTTTTTAAAAAAATGAAATCAGTTGATGAAGTTGATAGCAATTTAGATGTAATTATAGATCATTTATTGTTTATTATGCTGTAGAATTAGTAATACAGATTCCTGTATTTAAATTCAATATCATCCGATTAGTTAGTTTACCCTCTTTTAACATTATTTTTATCTGTACAGTCATGTAAATAGGTTTTTTGTTCTTTTTTTCCTCCAATCTGTGTGCTATATAGATATAAAGTGTTAAAAATATGGGTCCGCATTATACGATTGTTTAAGAAATGTTTCATTACCGGTAAACAATACATTGTTATAGACTACTAATGCATATGCAACCATTTGGCGATTGTGCGTGCTTAGAACACCAGTAATGTTAGTTGCACCCCTTTGAAGGGATAAGAGCATAATTGTATAGGTATGATCGCAGTTCCTTTTAAATATTATAATACCGGTAATGAAATGGATTTTCACATTTTAATTTATAAAAAAATTATTATTTCGTTAATTTGTATTACATTATTATCAGTCAGATCAACATATTGAATTATAAGTAGACATAGAATTCTATGTGTAAAGCGTTGTATGCTGTAAAATACGGCAAGTTTCATTATCAATAATGTACAAATACGGCTAATGACTGCTAAACTCATACTCCTGCAAAATATCACAAATTGATCATAATTAACTAAAATACTATTCTAATTGTTGTTTTTTTGTTTTTTTAAGTAGAAAATTTTACAGCCGGGAAAACCAAGTAGAATTCAATTTAATAATTTTAGCAAGGAATTAATTTTCTTTAAAACCAGCAAGACCTTTTTTAAAAATGTTTAACGGATCTAATTAAATATATTTAAAAATATTTAAACATGATAATAAGCAACTGATTAACTGACCTGCCATGTTACAGAATAAGTGTATTTGATTGTCAATGGTTTATCTAATTTTGATCCTGGAATTCCTAGCACAGGAGCATCAACTGCACAGCCTTCTTTTTGCTTGTGATCAATGCTTAAAATTTAAACAAAATCAGACATTAGTAAAGACCCAAAAGACCAGAGCTAATTACCCTGGAACTCCCAAAATAGTACAATATCATTTTAGAATAGTATTTTACTATCTCAAAATTGAACAGTACTGTATAATGCAAATTTAAATATGCCCGTCATTGACACTTTGATAGACAGAGATGGGTTTCAGATAAGGTTACCATGGAACTCCCAAAATCATACAACATAGTCTCAGAATAGGATTATATAATCTCAAAATTGTAAAATACAGTATACCATAAAAGTAAATAAATAAACACACAGTGTAAATTATAATATATACATAACTACTCTGGGCGGGTTTCGTTGTGCTCAAAAAAAGGTTACTGCCATAAGAAGAAGACTTTTATAAATTAAACTGCAATCTGTGATCGCTATGTTATGCAAAGGATGTATCCTGTAGCATAGGAAAGGGGTGCAGAGGGGGACAGTCCGCCGTGAATGGTACTTTTTTCCTTTGAATATTCTGCCACCTTCAGATTTTCTTTTCAGTGGAAGGGGTTTGCACAAATCTTGGCCCGCCCCGGGTGGCGATAGCTACGCCACTGCATGTATCTGCTAAAGATATCATTTAATATGTGGGTGTACATCCAGATCACATTATCAAAATGTCTGTCACTGGTAAGAAAAAAAGTAACTGCCGAAATTTAATATGGTTCAAACTTGAAGTCAGTTCAACATAAGTTAAAATTTATTGAAATAAAAATTTATTAACAAAATGAGGACATCATTAGCAAAACCCACTAAGTCACTTGAGGTTGATTTTTTAGGAAAGGTGGCTTGATTATAAACATCCTTATCCCTTAAGCATAAGAGCCTGCGTTTATTTCCTATAAACATAATATTATAGTCTAATAACTACTGCAAACTGTATTGGGGGAAGGGAAGAGCAGGGGTGTTGGAACCAATTGGGGTATTAAAATCTTTCAGCTGTTGTGTGACTTCTAAAGATAGATTTCAAATGCCACTTACTAAAATTGATAGGCAAAAAAATTTATCAATCACAGGGGTTCGGCAGAATTAAATAATTATATCACAAAATTACATAATAAAAGCGAATGTGCGCAAAAGTTGTAAATAGGGCGATTATGCTAAAATTACTGTTGCACTATCTAGCGAGTTCATTTTGAAAACACAATGCAACAAAACAAAGATCATGACAATCCTTACAAAACATGGCAGTGTAATAGCCTTAACAATAATGGTAGACACCTCCTCCCCCCTATGCGTGACAGAAAGCTAAATCTCCTAAATCAACACTAACCCCCTATCTCCATACTTTTCTGTTTTCCCACAATGAAATTTAGATATGTCACAAAATTACGTCATATAGCACCAAAGCAAACAAGCAAGCTTAATTTTTGTTGCCTTATCTAACAAGTTCATTGTGAAAACACAAAGCAACAAGCAACAATATGACAATCATCACCATCCAGTGATATTTTAAAGCCTCAAAAAATATTTAGACAAATCCCCCCTACCCTTTCACATACACACCCTTATTAGCCTAAGTCAACACCACCAAACACCCCCCTTCCCCTCTCAGTGTGTACGTAAGATAATTATTGATGGTCCTCAACCAATCATGTTTCTCGGTCCATTTACCAGCCGATGTAGAATTAGAAAGGAGCTAAAACTAACAACAGAAAAATGAAGTGTTTTTTTTTAATTGTAAAAAGTACTGGAATATATTCTTTCAAATCGGTCTCTAAAAAACCTAGTTCAAGTATGTCTCTGCATACAAACGTTACAACAGGTATCTCAAAATCAAATAATGTATGACAATATCATAAGTGT
This sequence comes from Omphiscola glabra, assembly GCA_964017045.1. NCBI lineage: Eukaryota > Metazoa > Mollusca > Gastropoda > Lymnaeidae > Omphiscola > Omphiscola glabra. The sequence continues at coordinate 2,070,010 of OZ024809.1, read as the reverse complement.
AACCAGGTCAGAAAGACCCATTTGTGACAAATAACCTATTTTCAACAATTATCAGAGCTGGTTCCAATAAAAGTAATATAAAATATCTGCTTTCAAATATACCAACAAACAATCCATATTCTTGCTACATCAGGGATTTCAATTTTCTTTTCAGAATACAATGATATGAGCGTTACTGGGTTTACATTTTATTCAAATGGAAATATGGAATTTGTTAATACCTTCTGGGTACCAGCTTAGCTGCAACAATGCGCCCTCCAAGGCCTTGGTGTTGTTGTCCCCAATCCTCTTCTGATAAAGGATGATAATCAATAGTAATATCTACATGGTTGTAGATGTAATAAGTGTCTGAGTCTTTGAAGTCAGCCTGAAATATGTTGGAAAATAATTTTTAAATTAGCCAAAGACACTCCAGTACTATTCAATAGTTATAATTAATTAGTATCCTATCACATTATTCCTCGCAGATAAATAAAAATGTATATTTTTAATGATATCCCCCTTATTGATAAAAACTTAATTCTCCAATTAACAAAAAAATAATAATAATTTTGCAATGCATAGTTAAAATTATGCCATAGAACTTTTACATGTCTTGGATAATCCTATTAGCTAATAGAAAATAAATAATGTGCAGCAAAGAGTACAAACCCGAGTTATACAAGTATCCTTTCTCTTGCCAAATTTGGTCACATAGCAGCCAATAGGGAAACCAGTTGAGCAATAGGTTTCACTTGATTCGACCTTGTAGCACCAAGTGATTGGCATGTTGTCTAAAATCCTGTTTAAAAATATATACAAATTATATTTCAATTTCCCATTTACTACAAAATTAAAAACCATATCTGAGCAAAATTAATTGAGGTTGCAAGCAGTACAAACGGCGGCATTTGAATTTTTAGAATTTCTACCATAACAACATTGTACCAATGAATTAATTTTTCTCACAATTCCATAAAAATTAGAAGAGAATAGAATTAACTGGAATTAATTGAAAGTTCAATCTTCATACCAATGATGTTGGTAGTTGAGACTGATGCCACGCTTCAGAAAGGTAAGCTTTTCCATTCTTTTACCATCTCCAGCTTCATATGTTTTCTCACACACTTTCTGACACTGGAGATTTTCTGTGAAATTCATCTGGAAAAAAATATTAAAATTATTACATTATATTTTAACTCAAATGGCAATATTATTTATCTATAGTTTCTAACTTTCAAAACAAGTAACAAACTTAACTTCTATATTTATCCTATATCCACCTGTTCTGAAAAACAAATCAGGATTATTTTAATAAAGGGTTCATGTTAACTTTGATTTTTTAATAACAAAAATATCTTCTCTTAAAAATATATTTCATTAGGAAACAACGGGACTTACCTTGTACATAGATGGTCTTATCCTTTCACCAAAAACAACTTGAGGGACTTACCTTGTACAAAGATGGTCTTATCCTTTCACCAAAAACAACTTGAGGGATTTACCTTGTACAAAGATGGTCTTATCCTTTCACCAAAAACAACTTGACCCAAGTTCTCTGTTGGTGATGATGCAACATCTGATTCTGGCACACAGAAATCAAAGCTGAAGAATACAAAACAATGGAATGGATGTAATGTGATTAATATCAAACTTGTAAAAAGTAAATTATATTCCTAAAGTTATAAACAAGCTTAAAAAATATGTATTATTATAATATATTATAACGACACAATAATTAGGTAAAATTACTTATATAATGTACAATTATTATTTTACAGTGATGATTTACATGAGCTGACAATATTAAATCACAGGCTTTAGATCAGGGGTGGGCAAACTGCGGCCCGCTGGCCGCATGCGGCCCGGCAACTGATATTATGTGGCCCTCGAAGGCATTTAGAAATTTTAAAAAATTACTATGTTTTTAAGTAATTTTTTGAATTTTACAGAATTTCATGCACCGTTATGATTTTTAAAACATTTTTGATCAAATTTCTTTCTAATTTTTAATTTTTTTAAACAGTACTTGACCTTTGTCATGTAATGCTAAAATGCGAAACTACCGATTTTAATATAGGGAAATGTTTATCGATATTTAAAAATTGGACATAATATACATGCTGCCCCCCCCCAATAGCTTTACCTTTGTCAATGTGGCCCTCCGCACAAAAAGTTTGCCCACCCCTGCTTTAGATTCATTTTATAGATAAATAAAAAGGAGAAACAGGGAGGTCATTTGAAAATTCTTGACCAATACTAATGATATCACATATGTTATTTAACCACAACACTTTCACTTACTCATGGTATTCGTAAGGTACAATGTTCTCCACTGTGTTAAGTCTGTTTACATACACCATAATTTCCGTCTGCATTGAAAATATTATCATACAATAAAATGTACACATTGAAAAGCACACTTTAAACACATGTCTTCAACTTATGAGTGGAACAAATCTAAAGGTTAAACAGCATTTACAAAACTTTTCCTTATCCACTTATGGCATCTGTTCTTGATTTTTATTAAGTATTGCTCAAAGCTCCTGTTCCTAAAGTTATTCAACCAAATACATCGCACAGGATTTTTTATATTTATCATTACAAGATAATTACTTAAATAAATTAAACTGTGCTTTAGATAATTCACAGACAAAATTTCTTTAAGAACTCTCAGTTTAAAGGATTTTAGTTCAATAAAAGGGAAGAAATTTTTTTTTTTTGCAACATCAAAAAGAACAAACTTGAATAATTTTTTATAACAATACATTTTTAGCCACAGTATTCTCTTCTGTTTTACAAATTTTATAGATCAGTTCTCCCTGATCTGAGCTTTTGTAGGCTCTTTTTAAAGCAATTAATTTAGAAGTTTTAAATAATTAATTCTATGCCTACCTTTAATTATATTTCTTATTCTTTTTACCCACCCCTGCAAATAACTTTAAATAAATTGTACATCAATTGTTTTATCATGAACTTTGTTTTCATCTAATGTTTTTAATGACAAGATATAACTTCATAAGTAAGATGTATAAGAATGCTAATATTATGACTTAAGTATTTGAATCAATATAAAATATTTTTAAAATAAACACAATTTTGTATAATTTGAGTATGATGATTGCCAATGGAAACATCAATAACTCAAATTTGAACAACTCTACATTTCAACTGTATTCTGCAGTATATTGAATGTTGTCAGTCTTTAGTTAAAATTTTCATTTAGGCTTACTGGCATTAGGTACCACAAACTGGCTTAAAAACGAGGTTTTGCATCACGGAAGCCGGTATTTAGTAACTTTTCACTTAATGTTTTCTATATTAACAATTGGCCATAAACTAATAAAAATGGTACTATTTAAAAGTACATTTTAAGCCCTCTAATTCTATGTCATTTTCATTGTTGTTGATATAATAAAAAGTATTACATTTATTGCATGAAAACCATCACCTAAATGATTTTTTAAAGGCAGTAAAGCGATCATTTTTACCCCCGCGCTATTCAATCTCCGTGCCGTTTTCGGTCATTCGTAGTATTTTGTCACAAATAAGTGTATCGTCTGCAGAAATGAACGCCCTTTAGTTTCGTACCAAACATTAATGTAGCTTAACAGTTTAAATATTTTAAAATTTAAAAAATCGAAGAAAATGATCATTTACTATTTGATTTTGGCTAAATATGAAATTTAAACCAGCATCATTAGAAAGCTCGTCCTATTTTCTTTTGAAATTCGAAAACAACACTTCATTTCTAAGCATCAACAAAAACGGCCGAGTTAAACAAAGAACCCTATAATTTTCATTCACCCCGCTTGTTGCCGATATGCGAAAATGGCTGAAAACTACGTTGACAACGCTCCAGAAATTTATCTAAATTGAAGGTAGCCGATCTTAAATGCTTATTAGGTAAGTAAAATCAGTAAAAATATGTAATTAAATAGTTTCAAACTGTGTCAGCCATGATTTAATTGTAATTTCTTTAGGAAATTTGTATTATTGCAGATATAAATACGTTCGTTTGTCGTTGATTATTATCGTTTTTGAGTTTTGTCAGATGACCTAAATCCACACTCTGTTTATAGTGAAGTCTAATTTTTTCTGATTGCTAAGTTTAATTTTATTGTTTTTTCTGAAAGAGGATACTTTGAAGATTAATAACTACTCATTTTTATAACTAGCAAATGATATTATTAGCTTCAATTTTCATAAATATAAAAGGTCATGTGATCATAATTTTTGTCGTCAATGTAAACAAACAATGAATGTTAAAAGTAGAGCAACTCGTAAAGTTAAGAGATGGTCAAAGTAATGCATGATTAATAGCTTAAAGTAATTTCTGTTATCATAGATATGCTGTTTTGTTTTAGATGGTGAACAATTCGCTGCTCTAGAGAAGACTTTTCTGGCTAAAGGGAAGAGAAGAAGGCCATCATTGCCTACTCTAAACATCACCAACAAATTACTTATTCAACTCTATGTTTTGAAGGAGGAAAATAACAAGTCTTGGGAGCAGGTAACTATAATTATATGCCTAAGATAGTTATTAATAAACATATTTTGTATTCTACTTCTACCAAGTACTAAGTTATAATTATTATGAATTTACTCAAGCCTAAACATATCTTTTCAGCTCAAAACCTGTTTCTCTCAGATCAAAATATGTACCAGTACCAGTCGCAAAGTTCAAAAGTGTGAGGAAAAATTTATTAGCAGTTTGAACTCCCTTTCATTATTTGGATCAAGTTCTGGATTTAGATTTCATAAGCCTTACCCTATCATCATTTGGAGTAAATAAAAAAAATGTGTACAGTCCACCAAAGGAGTATGCTGGTTCAGTGCAGGAAGTTACAAATGAATTTATTATTTACTTTTATCTATAGTTTATAAACGAAAGAACAGATAGTATAACTGTTGATTCTATTCACAGATGGCTTTGTATATTATGTGGATCTGTTGACAAATGTCATTTAAAAAAGAAGATATCCAATTTGGTTAAATGTTACAAAGAATGACGCATATAAATGTTAAACGAAGACAACCTGAATGTTTCAAAGCATTTATGAGTGGCGTAGTTATTGTTGATATTGTTCCTAGCCCTGTCATTGTTATTATCCACAAAGAACCATTGTCTTGTGAAGTTGATGAACTTAAATTAAAATTACAACAGGCTTTAGACAATGCACAGTTATTTAGTGTATGAGTCAATGAGTTAGAAATTGAAAAATTGCAGCTAAATGAAAAAAAAAGTATTTTTCAAGAAGAATTAAATATGTTGAAGGTATAATTGGTAAATGATGAAGAAAATAGAATATCATCTCTTAATAAAATTAGGAAACTTGGTGGTAAACCATTATTAGAGGCATTGAAAAATGAAATTCGTCTGCAAAAATTATATTCAAAGACTTCGCATTTGAATTTAAAGGGTGATGTTGACAGTTTAAGGTTGTTGTTGATTTCCCATTTACAAGGTCATGTTATGTAAATGTTTAACTTATGTAATGTGTTCTAATACTTAATGTTTTTTGTATTTTAAATGGACATGTTATGGGTACACATGCTGTTTAAGTATAGTACATAGACCTTTAGTTCCCCTACATTTTGATATAATTATGATGTGCTTTCAATACACCATATAAAGAAAAAGTTTAAATAATTCTGTATGTGAACGCTTTGACTGTTCCAGCCATTTTTGTAATGTATATAAATAAATAATGGGCTCATTATCTGTTGAAATGTGTAGAGCTATAATTTCTCTATATTTTGGTATAATTGGCTAATCTCTTGGTTGAACGATTGATTTTTTGCAATTTTAAAAAAATTACTGATTTTTTGCGACTTACGAAACATTGCCTTTTTTCTAACCATTTTTGTATTTTAAGCGTAAATGTTATGTTTCCACTTGCTGTTTAAGTACATAGACCTTTAGTTCCCCTACATTTTGATATAATTATCATGAATGCTTTCTTATCGGTTGATTTTTGGATTTTTTTTTAAATTACCAAATTTTGTGTTTTTTACTTCCCTTTTTATTTTTTTCAAAATGTGATGAAATGCCCTTTTTATAACAATAAAATTTAATGAATTAATCATTTTTTACCTTTGAAAAAAATTGAGTCTGTTCTCTATATATGTGGGTATGTGTTAACTGTAAGTAATTGAGTTTAAGTGATTTACTTTTACAGATGGCACTTTTGAAGGTGGCAAAACAATTTCAAAATAGTAAATTTTAAAAATTCATAACTTTTTTACTAATTGAGTTATATGAACAAGTTTGGTATCCACGCTCTTAGAATCATGAGTTCTTGACATGACAATATAAAATAAAGCTATAGGACTGTTTTGAAAAATCAGTTTGTGGTACCTACTGGCATGTTATACAACTAATTTAGTTGACCATAGGTCAAAAGGATAGAATAATAAAAAGAAACACATTTTTGTTTCCCTTCAAAATTAACAAATATTTTGTAAAATTGACAGAGTCATCAGTAACTATTATTTCACATGATTAATTTGACTAATTCTAAGGATGTAATAATATTATTAAGTAATTTTTAAACAGTTTCAGTTCTCACTACTTGTAAGAGCGAAATGTACTTAAACTTATTCTCACATATCATATCCACAATCTCATAGCCAACATGTTTTCCTTAAAAACCATGCCATTCTCTTCGTCCTTGACACCCACAACATTTTTCTTAACCCCGCCTCTCATTATTTTCAGAGGAGATCGGAATCTATGATATTTCCTTGTGCAAAGCCATATCCACACTACCCCTCCCACTTTAGGACTAAGCCATATGGACGCAGCTGTTGTAAAATTTGCCCCTTTGTCATTCAGACTCAACACATTCTGAGAACTTTTCTCTCCCATGTGTTTAATAGATTTTCTGCCATTTTTGTTAGGGTCCAAGTTTCACTTGCATATGTTACAACTGGTCTGATTAAAGTTTTATAAATAGTTTTCTTTGTTTCTCTTGTAATGTTTTTACTCTTGAGTATTTTCTGACTACCGAAGTATGCCCTGTTTCCAGCTAATATTCTTTGTTTTATTTCTGTTAGTAATTCGTTTCTTTCATTTAAAATTATAGAAATAATTATCATATTAATTTAGTGAAATGTCATTTCAAATGACAGAAATAATTATTAAAGAAGTACAGCATCATATAGAGAACTTTAAAAGTAAAAAATAAAACCCAAATCAACTTCCTTAGTAGTTTATCTAGCTATGAATTATGAATTTTTTAAGTACCGGTTCATTTGTCCTTTTTTAAACCAACGTCGTATCCCCACATTCTGCGACCCAGTTCTGCTGTTTGCATCAAGCCAAGCGTTATAGTTATAGCTCTTTTTGAACACAGCGGAATTGGGTCACAGAATGTGGAGATGTGGTCCATGTTAAAAAAGGAGAAATGAAGTCATACTTTAAAAATTCATAACTTTAAAATTACAACAACTAAAACTATGATTTTGGTGTCATAATTCTGTGTAAAAAAATTAGCGATGCCGCTGATGTGTAGTTGTTTATCCGTGAGGTCATTTGCGTGGATTCACTCCCCTTATTTTTTAAATATTTTTTTAAATAGAGTTACATTTTCATTAATATGACGGTGGCAAATTTTTATTGGTTGATTAATTATAATTTTTAAAATTTCATTGGTTGGCCTATTAAATATGTTAATAAGCTCCACCATTTTTTAAGATAATCTTAGAGGGTGACCACGCTGTGTTTTATTAATTTTTGGATATTCTTTTCGTTGGAACCTGAAATAAAGTGTGTAAAAGTGTATTCCATGAAAATGTAAGTTGGGTTTTCATTACTTCTTTCTTTTATAATTAATTTTGGCCACTTTTCTTTGTTTTTTTTTTAATTTTCCTACTTCTCAGGGTCAAAACCCAGCGCCACGTTAGGCTAAGGAGAGTGTCAAAACGCTGGTTCTGATAGGGTCAAAACCCTGTTAGGGAGAGGGTCAAAACCCTGTTAGGGAGAGGGTCAAAACCCTGTTATGGAGAGGGTCAAAACCCAGTTAGGGAGAGGGTCAAAACCCTGTTAGTAGGGATAACAATACATGCCCGCGCACGGTTCTGCGCAGGTCTCAAAATGAGGCATAAGCCTTTGACCTACTTTTTGAAGAATGCTTTCGTTGACATCGTTAAATAGCCTCGAGCATCAAAATTTGCATAAAAAAGCCGTGTTTTACGTCACCATTGTTGTGTTGATTGGTTTCTGCACACGACACTATAAGTTACATTACGGTTTCATACTGCTACACTATGCTGTTGTCAAAAAACCACCGGTAAGTGAATAAAAGCTTAAATACTTTTTTTATAGAAACGAGACGACTAAAAGAACATAATGGACAATATTCTAAAATATTAATTGATTTTTATAGCTTATTATAATTAAGGAGACTGCGCTCAAGTAACCGCAAAAAAGTCCCTAAATTGGTGACCAAAACTCCTAATTCTCTTTTTGCCCATTTTCCCGCCTCAAGAAGGCGGTGCAGTTATCAATAGTGGCGGACATTAAATAATTAATATTTCGGAAATACCTGTATTTGTTATTATTATTCAATACTTTAAACAGTTAATTGTATCAAATCAGAGCAGAATTTGAAATATTTATTCATAAACATTTAATTTACTGTTATTTTTTAATTAAAATTAATTAAATAAAATTAGTCGTTCAGACTTCAATTCAGTTAATTTACTAAGACTAAGGCCTAAGGTAATACTAATACTAATGCTACTAATACTAATAAAAACTTAATGTTAGTCTTAGTAATACTACTAAGTAATAGTAATTATACTAGTAATATTACTAGTATTAATTAGTTAATAATAAAATACGTTTTTTTGTAGGTTTGTCATTTATTCTACATTTAATATTATTATTCATTTATTGTTTATAATTTTATTGCTAAGATTGTTAATGTTATTGAATTTGTAAATAAATTAACAAAATAAAATAAACAATCATATAAATTATTATAAATATAGTGTAAGTATAGGCTAATTGAAATATAATATAAATAATAAATAATTATAAAATTGAAATATAAACATTTTCATTATAATTATACTATACTATATTTATATTGACAGTTATAGTTATAAGTTAATAAATACAAATGGTCTGCACATTTTGTTAATTTTATTTGTTTTTTTTCTTTTCAGTTTGACTTTGTAATTTCTAGAAATGTCAGTGACAATGAGGATTATAACCTGTGTCTAGCAAGCTTTTTCCAGATTGCAGCCGCATTTGTGAAAAGAAATGGCTATGCTATCTATCTGTATAGTAGCATACCAAACAAGACAGAGGGCATGAAATGAAAGCGTCTGTTTCTGCTCTTGATGAGGCCTTCCAACAAGAGGATAGCAATTATGTTTCTTACAAGGTAAGATAATGTACACATCTCAAAATCATTCATTGTACGCCAAATGGTAAGAGTAAACAGGTCTGTATATGTGTCAAGATTATATAAAAAGCTTTCTATTTTTTAGAAAGGAATTGAAACTAATTGGAATAGAAGCCAAAATCTTTTGTTGCAGCCAGTTGTAGTGCCTGTTAACAAGAAGAAGAATCTGTTGCCTTCCAAAAGTATTGATGCTACAACTATTTTAACACACAATGATTGTTTCCTTCCACAAGTATTTGAGCACCAGGCAACTCCAGGGACTCAAGATGTAACCAATGCTATAATTAACACAGCATTGATTTAGTATTTGTTGGGTATAATTAGTTTAAATGTATAAACCTCTGACTTTTTCTTTTGGAATAAAATTATTTTACCCCTTTTTTTCTTTTCAAGTCATAATATTTTAAATTCTTCATCTCATACTGGCAAATGTTAATATTATTAGTATTGGTTTAACATTTATTGTCTGTAATTTATTTACAAACTAAGTAAGAACCATTTTGTCTATATTTGAATAATTTATTAACATTTCTATTTCTATATTTCTTTTCAGGACGTTATATTTGAATAATTTATTAATAACATATCTATATTTCATTTCAGAGTCCCATCAATAGCACTGATTTATTTCATGTAATTAGTTAATTGTATGGACCTTTGATTTTAAAAAAATGAGTTTAACATTTTAATTATTTTTCTTTTCAGGTATTTTCAAATTCCATACAGAACATAAAATTACTATAATTAAAATATAAATTTGATTTGATGTTGTTGTTACTTTAAAATGGAATAGACCTGCAATTTGTTTGTTTTTCGTGTAAAAAAAACAATACATTTGACCAAAAAAATATTTTTTTTACAGATATTTTTTTAATTTCTCTGCAAAAACATTTTTCAAAATAAATATTTATTATATAATGTGAAACTTTTGTTGTTCATTGTGTTGTATATTGCATTGAGAATATCTACTGAAAATTTGGTTCCATTATCTTTGAAAATAAAAAAGTTATGGGTCAAAAAGTGAAAAAATTTCAAAAGTGGGTCACAAGTTTTTTGGGTCAAATATATAGCTTATGCTTATATAAGGGGCATAAAAAATTTGACAAAAAAATTAATAACTCAAGTTATATAAAAGATAGAAAGATGAAATTGGTGTTGTTATAAAGCTTATAGCTAGCCCTTTAAAATGATGTATCATTCATGGCAATCGGACAATATTTAAATTTTGTGTCAAAGTACCTACTGTTAGGGAGAATCTCAAAACCCTGTTAGGGAGAGGGTCAAAACCGGGTTAGGGAGGAATTTAGGGTTCAGGTTAGGGTGAGGGATAGATTTAGATCATTTTTTCATTTTATTATGAAGTTATTTTATTTTTCCTCGGCCGCCATTTTGGTTGTCCCGACCCGTGAACACGTAAAAGTTCGCGGGTCGGGGCAACCAAGATGGCGGCCATGGTAAAAAAACGCGGACACATAACTACACATTTACCAGCGATGCTATATTCCACATAGCCTCAAATTTTTTGTTTACCTAAGTCAAGTACCTTGCCTAATGTGAAAGGGTGGAGTCAGACCTTAATTAGGGATCAAAAGGACTCTTGTATTACTGTATTATTAAAATTACGCTCACATAAACAAATTAAAAACTTGGATTCCATTGCACTGACGCTCATTTCTGATTCAAATTACACAGTCGTCTCCGCCTACGGCCTAGGCCCGAAGTCAAGTATGCCGCCACTGAATTGCAACTATCTATGCAACATAAAATTCGTTTACTAAACTAATCTTTACATTAATAGGCCTGTAGTTATAATTTGTTTTTTAATGTTGTAACATTTTGCTTATTATTACTTATTTTAAATAATTACTTTGACTTCCTAATAAGTTTTAAGTGAAAATTAAGTTATCGACTACGTGACTGACGTGTAGCCTACCTACCTGACAATTCTTGTCTTTGCTGTTTTTGTTAGTTTCTGCCGAACAGTATGTCACTGACGCTAGACCAGGTAAATAAAATGCATTGAGCATCTGCCAAAGATTGGCAGCTAATATAAGCTTTAAAGCAAACATTCTTGAATAAATGGGATGCCAACTAAATACTATATTTTTCTATCCAGATAAACTATAAAATTGTATACGTTAGGAAGTGGCTGGGAACAAACACGTCATTTGATGCATTTCGGGAAGACATGCAGGGGAAATAATGCTTACTAAAAATATATTTTATTGAAGGCACAATTCCGCACAATGGGTTTAGTAACTTGCGTTCTTACTATTTCAATATGTTAACTTTAATACGATTAATGAAATGGAAAAAAAATCAGCTAATAATATCAATGAGGGTGTAAAAAATTGTGAATCAATCAATCATTTAAAATTGATCATTTGGAGTACCCTCCGAATTGTGAAACGATTTCTCAAAAAAAAAAAAAAAAGGGGGGTAGCCGAGCATGTAATCAGTATTTCTTTTCGGCCAAAAAAAAATTTGCAGTTTTAATATGTCGGTTATGATTAGAGGTCTTTTCTTCTCTCAAATCCATGAGATATCTTTTATATTTAATTTTTATTGCGGCAGTTTATCACTTCAAACATATGTAAATTAATAGGTCCTACATCATCTCTAAATATTATGTTTGGTCGTATATACTAAAGATTGGAATCGAACACAACACACCGAATTCGAACCCGGATGTTAACCGAAATGAACCGAACTTCGTACGAACCGAAGAGAGGGAACCTATCGAAAACTTATTAAACCCGAAAATGTTATACGTATGTGGCGACTCACCACAAATACTACACCAAAAATGCTTATATATTTGTAATTAAAACTAGAAAACACTATAGCAAAGCGATTTTTTTTTTTTAAATTAATCTTTCTTATCATTACCTTAACCCAGCGGCTCTCAACCTGTGGGTCGCGGCTACTTTGGGAGTCGAACGACCCTTTGCCAGGGGTCGCCTAAGACCATCGGAAAACACATATACTCTACAGTTATGAAGTATCAAAGAAAATAGTTTTGTGGTTGGGGGTCGCCACAACATGAGGAACTTTGTTAAAGGGTCGCGGCATTAGGAAGGTTGAGAACCACTGCCTTAATCTATCAACTCTCTCCGCCAACACGGTTTCGCACAGAAGTGTCATTTGTTTTAATGCCCCCAAAATTAAACAACACATTGTAGCCGACTCCTTTTCATCCAGTGTGATCAACGTGTATCATGCAAAAACAAACAAAATAACATGTTTATGTTTCCTCACTTTTTCATTAAAGTTTAAACACCCATGCGTTTATTTTCACAAATAATAATTTTCTAGTATATTATGTATGGCTATAACTCTGTGTTCAATAGGTGCGCAAAATAAAATGCCCAGAAGTAAGCACTAATCAGTGACGCAGCGAGGGGGGGGGGTGCATAGATAATCAGATGTACCTGGTTGCCAGGTTAGGTAGGGACGCCAAAATGGGCGTTGATAGCGTTTCATTGGTAAAAATTGTGGGTTTCGGATTTGAAGGGGGCGTAAAAATGAATCGTCTCCCCTGGTGCCAAACACTAGCTACGCATTGCCACCACCGCTTTAGCGGGTTATTTCTAGTAGGTAAATATATCCCGACTTAGTATGATAGTTACAGAAAATGTCTTTTTATTATTTTAGTGTGTTTCTATATAAATGTTCATGTTTCCAAAATTTAATACCTATTTTATTCTTTTTAATAAAAACCAATCTATTTCACATTTTGATAGTGAACGAACGCGTCTAACTTCAGTGCATGGTCACCGAACCCGAACTTATGTTGTTACCGAACGTCTACAAGAGGGTTTGATTCCAATCTGTGGTCTAAATTATACCCAACCGAACTTAAGTTGTTATCAAACTTTTAAAAGAGGGTTCGATTACAATCTCTAGTATAAATTCAACGAAACCATCGTTCCCATATGTTCATATGTGCAGCATTGAAATAGCTAGGACTTTGCGGGAGAGCATTGGTGATGTCAAGTCATGGATGGCACTCAGCAAGTTGAAGCTTAATGGAGACAAACCGGAAGCACTCCTTATTTACGATCACAAATTATCCTCTCACTCAGCTCTCCCCATTTTATTTCAAGTAGGTAACTCCGACATACAGTTTACATCCTCCTCTAGGAATCTTGGATATATTCTGTCTAACAACATGTCTCTCGATAATCATATCTCTCACATTTGTCGTTCTGCATACACCGCTATCGGCCTCATCAGGTCCATCCGCCACTACCTCACAATTAGTGCAACAAAAACCCTAGTCTATGCTTTTGTTCTCTCTCGTCTTGACTATTGCAACCCTCTTCTGTCATGTTCACCAAAACACTTCTTAGAAAAACTACAAAAGGTTCAAAACTCAGCTGCTAGGCTAGTTTTAAAGGCAAAAAACGTGATCACGTCACACCACTACTTCATTCACTTCATTGGCTCCCTGTACAAACACGAATTGATTACAAACTCTCTGTCCTCTGCCACTACTTTTTCTCGAATTCTTCCTGCACTTCCTATCTAACCAAATTTCTCTCTGTCTATTCACCCCTTCGACAGATTCGCTCCTCCACAGACGCGCGTATTCTTTCTGTCCCCAAGACTCGCACAAAAACATATGGTGAAAGATCTTTCTCTTTCTGTGCTCCCAAACAATAGAATTATCTTCCGCTACACATCCGCAATATACCAACCATCACATCCTTCAAAACTGCACTCAAAACACATCTTTTTAAACTCTACTATCCTGACTGATTCCCCTCCTCCTACCGATAAACGATGCTGCTGGATGCCGTCCATGGCTTGACATTTAAAAAGTTATGGAATAGTTGGGCGAATACACATTTGTTTTGTTTTATTTAATTAATGTATGTTCGTTTTTAAGTTCATGGATATGTTTGTTAAATTGTATGTAAAGCGTGGTAAAAAAAGCGCAAACTTGAATGGTAAGGCCACGTGACCAGAAAACAAGGGCTCGCCAAAGAAATCTTGCAGGGCACAACTAGAGGAGAAAGAAGAAGAGGAAGACAGAGAAAAAGATGGGAAGATAACATCAAAGAATGGACGGGATTACAACTAGGCGATGCTATGCATAGGGCAGGAGACCGAGAGGAATTAAGAAGAATAGTTTTTATGTCATCTGTGGCGCCCCAACGGTCGAAAGACTACGGGACATGATGCTGGTGATGATGATGAAAGCGCGGTGAGCCCAGCCGTAGGTTGGGGTACTACGCTATAAAAAAACTTCTTTTAATAATAATAATTAACGCCGCAGAGACGCCAAGATTTTTGCCGCTCTCGCTCTATGCGCTACCCCCCCCCCCTTTTCCAACCTCATTAAAACAAAACTCTGCAGTTTAGCCCCAAATTCTGCCCCTCAATATTTATATATAAAGTTCCGCCCGGTCCTGCCACCGCAGGCAGAGGCGTTTCTCCTTCACATTTCAAGAGCCATCGCGTAGGCCCTTGGACCCCTGCGGCTGCATGTGGCTTCGCTAAGGGGCCCAAAGTGGTGATGTGGTAACACTATTTAAATGACAACCTTGAAGGGGCACACGAACGGCTCTTCACGCACCCTTCATGTGCTACCTCCTCGAACTACTTGTGTCCCGATCTCATTGCTTTTTAGTTCGCTGCACCGAAATGTCATCACAAATTGTAAAGGGTGTCTATTACTCCTTTGTAGGATTGCCAGGACAACGTTGTGCAGGATGTCTTTTACTCCTATGTAAGATTGCCAGGACAACGTTGTGCAGGACGTCTATAACTCCTTTGTAGGATTGCCAGGACAAGATGTCTTTTACTCCTATGTATGAATGTCAACACGTTAAAAAGAAACCACTGAATATAATAATTGATCATAGAAAAAAGTCAGATAGTGGGTATTCATTAGATCACTATAACATTTGTTGCATATCCTTGTAACATATCATGGAACTCATCAAAATGGAATGGTGGCCAACAAAGGACGTCATTTCAGGGTTTTTTTTCTAAAAGGGGGGAGGAGGCAAAACTTGGTCGGCTTGGTAAGTAATTACTGGAGGCGCCACAGTACGTAGCAATTTAGATAAAACCTGCAAATTCCGGGTGGGAGGGGGGCAAATGCCCCAGCCTGCTACAACCAATATGACGCCCCTGGTGGCCAGCGGTGGGCCAACAATCAAGCAACAGCCCGTTCGGAACTTGGTGGTCTTAGAAAAATAAATCAATGTACTGGTATATTTTTAGAACTCGTTTGACAACATGTTAAGCAGAATAGTCAGCAATTTAAAATTGGTTCGCCCGAACCGGCCCCAGAACACCGCTGATGGTAGCTCGTAACATGTTCAGCAGAATAGGCATAGCAATTAAAAACTGGTTCGCCCGAACCGGCTCCAGCACACCACAGATGGCCAGCACACACCGCAGATGGCCAGCACACCACTGATGGCCAGCACACCGCTGCACGTCTATGAGAACAACAAAATGTATTTAAAATATGCGACCAAATTTCCGTTCAAGCAATTTCCATTCGATACAATTTCCGTTCGACCAAACTTCAGTGCGACCGAAATTCCGTTGGACGAAATTTCTTTTTAACTTTAACTGCCGTACACGGTTTTATTTAATGGGCACACTTGTTACTTTTTGTGACGTCATTACCAGAGTTTTGCAGAGAAAGAGGTGGGAGGGGATAGGCATTGGGGACTACGGAACGAAAAAATTAATTTGTGCATGTGTTTGATTTAAAGGGTTAAATTGATGACTTGTTAAGTTATAAAGATAATGTTTATAATTTTAATCAACTATAAAGTCGTTTGATTTTTTTTCGAAAATAAATAAAATGAATAGTAGAACCGCAGAAAAATGTTCGTTGCATGTTACAAAAGCTTTTATTGTATGGTATTTTTAAACGAATGACGACAATTACATTTGGGTTTTAAATAATTTAATATCGCTTATGCTCACTAAATAAAAAAATATAAAACAGCATGGATATTTTAAATTATCTTTAATAATGGACCGATAATACAATTAAATTGTTAAAATAATATTATTATCAATAAGGGTACGATTTTTTTAACCAATAGAAATCCGTCTTATAAAATTCGCCAAAGCATGACCAAGGCAGACATTTCTAAGGGGTGAAAGTAGCCTTTAGAAAAACGAAGTTTAAAATTTCTGTTATTTTTTATTGAGTCAAAGAATAAATTGAAAAAAATAAATCATGAATCTAGATCCGTCAGGTAAAGCTAGAACGGTTATGTTCAAGAACAAAGGAAAAGATGCCGATGTAAGTATATAATGTATTTATTTCAGTGTCCACCTCACCCAAAAATGACAAAATTTAGTGAGTACCTCAATTACAATTGCGCTATTGAAGGCCTTTATTCTCATTGGTAATAAACATTCACACCATTAGAATTTACACGATAAAGGACCTGAATTATTCTAGCATCTCTCATAAATTAAGCCATTTAGGCTTATTATTATCATTTGCTACACTTTTTTTGTCATTTGTTTGACACATTCGATGATTAACTGCTTGTGACTGATCTGATTTTGAGTCTTGAGACCCCACTTGAGTGTTTTGTTATAGATTGTAGGAAACAAATTAACAGAGAATCTTTTTATTAACCATAATTTTATTTGTAAGTCCATATAAAGGTAAATTTGCATAGATCGTACCGCGTTTTTTACCATACCCGTCATCTTGATTGCCGTGACCCGTAAAATTAAGAATAAAACGTTAAAAAATAATGAAAACATTTCCTAAATGTATCCCTAAACCTAATCTTAACCCTAAATCTATCCCTAAACCTAACCTGAACCCTAAATCTATCCCTAAACCTAACCTAATGAAATGAGGTACGATCTATTTGAATTAGCCCATATAATAGGGATATCGAAGGTCTCACGCGCACGAGGTCTGCGCATAACGAAAAATAACGCAAAACTTGTGCTGCCATTTTAACATTCGTCTCGGTGATTATCTCGTTTTTTATGATTTACGTCACAGTTTGCTAATAATAGTACTTAAATTTTCGGTGACGTAGAGCGCATATTTTTCCAAACACGGGGATACCGTAATTGCTGCATTTAGTTCGTGAATAGTAACGCATTTAATTGTTTACATCGGTATGTACGTTAATTGCTTATTATTTTTTAATGTAGAATTCAAACACATAGTGTTTAACTCAACTACTGCCTCATTTATTCACAAATTAATAACTTTACTTCATTAATAATAGCAACAACGAACAAAAGTTATGCCCTTCGGACTGTGAGGTGTAAGAAAATAAAATTGTTAGTAGTCACCCGAGTCACCCCCCCTCACAAAAAAAAGTGGGTTGTCGGAAATGGTTCTTGTTACCAATTTAATTTTAGTACATTTTAGTATTTTAGGATATTTTCATTATAGTTCATCTTTAATAATCTGTGGAAGTCTAACCAGTTAATAAAGGGGAAACCATTTTAAAACATTATGAGAAATTAATACAACCTAATAAATTAAATAATTTTAAATAATTGTAGTTCGTGTAGTCCGGGGAATTTCGGACTTGTTTTGTCCCTTGATTTATATATAATTATAATATGTAGTATAGAGCAAGTTATTACTGGTATTTATAAATTATAATTAATGGAATAATAACACAATGAAAGAAGTTGCTACTAATACTAATATTAAAAATATACTATTATCAAATATATATGCATTAGAAATCTGTTAACATTTATATCAACAAAATATATTTTTAATTAAATACATTTAATAAACAAAAAAGAAATACATTTAACAAACACATCACTTGAATAATATTAAAAAGAAACAAAAAATTGTATAGATTCAGAATTATGATTAGTTGTTAATGTCAGTTAGGCTTCTTTTGGGTGCAAGAGAAAATTTTAATTTTCTGTTGCAAAACTTGGAATTCCTTCCATATCCAATAAGGCGGAATGTTTATATGCAGATGGCGGTGACAAAGTTTATGAAGGAGAGATTTATGGGCTTCATCAACAAGACAAAGTAGTCACTGTAGGGCATTCTACCCGGAAAATGACAGGCAGAAGATCCCCATTACCTTTTAAAATTTAATGACATACCCCGGTACGGGTATGCTTGTAATAGTTTTATGGGTGATATTAGTAGTTTTTATTTATACATCTCATGCATTCAATTATTTTTAAAAAGACTTCTACTTACCTTTAATAAATATAAGAATTGATTTAAAATTTAACTCAAGAATATAATTCATTAAATTATAAATAAACTTGTAATTTTTTATTTTTTTCCTTTAAAAAATTGTGATTTTTCCAACTTTTCTGTTCGTGTTTTTTCTAACAAACGCTCAAATAAAATTTTCCAAAATACAAAGACTTAATTTGATGTAAAGGTTTTCTTGTCCTTTGTGTTGTATATTGCATTTAGAATGTCTCCAGAAAATCTGGTGGCATTATCTTTTAAAATAAAAAAGTTGTGGACAAAATAAGGCAGAAATATGGAATGTTGGTCACTACTTTTTTTCGTTAAATACAAAGATAAATAAGGGGGGTTAAAAAATTCACCAAAAAAATCATAACTTCATTTCTATAAAAGATAGAAAGATGAAATTGGTGTTTTTGCAAAGCTTATAGCTAGCCCTTTAAAATGATGTATCATTTGTGGCAATTGGACAATATTTAAAAATTTTGTCAAAGTACCTACATATAAAGTTTATTATATTTTTTTTCTTCTCACCCTGTGTTCACTACTCAGACCTCATCACTTTACTGACTTTACTGCTTTACTACTTTACTTTTAACTTTTTAAAGTGATTTATTTAGTCCTTGAATCGTCTTTACTGACACTATAAAATGGAGTTAAACTTGACTTGTTCTTTTATACTGTCGTCTCAAGTCATTCACTGAATCGGATATCTTTCTGAGTTGACAAGGGTTGGTTAACTACAGCCCGGTCTTTAAATCAGACCTGTGCCTGTCACTTATTTTTTTATATTATTATGGCAAATTATGGCCTGCCAGTACTGCTAGTAAATATTTTAAGTTATAAAATAGGCCCAAGAATGAATTTTTAAAAACAATTTTTACACACTTAAGGCAGTAATGATAATTGTCATTGGAACAATATTCAATATAATGCTTTTCTAGTCCTATGTCCTATGCCTATAGTTTTTCATTTTCAAACTGCTTGATGGCTGACCTCTGATGTGATGGCAGCACCTGACTTCTAATGTGATGGCATTGCTTACACTTGTATGTTAGCACTGTTCTGACCTTGTTGAACGGTATAGAGAATGAAGTCTTTTTCATGACAGTTTTAGTGAAAAGGTCTTCCTTAACAAATTAAGACAGATTTATGACTAGGTTGAGGCTGCTTCTTGCTGCACGTTAAAGGGTTTCAATAAAGACTAAAGACAGTTGCTATGTTCACCTATGTTTAGAAAACAAGCTGGAAGCTATGTATATAAAAGTAGTGCTCAACATGGCTTCCATATATACAGAACTATAAGAAATTACCCCAGTATTTGATACCCCTCACCAAATTTCAATTGTCTCTTCCCCTCTCATATCAGCTTCTATTTATGGTTTAAACACCCATTTCAAGCCGAGCACTAACAACATACATTTAAGTATTCTTTTAAGCCTAAGCTATATGTAATCTGTCCAGGCGTTGATAACAGGCTAATGACTACTTGACTACATAACATGACAATTAGTGTTGTTCATTTGGTTTTTTTTATCTTTTGGTAAATAGATTATCAGTTGTACAAATTTTATTTAGAAATACATTGGGTACTTTCATATAAAATTGAATACTCCAAGGGAAGGTTTTCCCTGTCACAGACCTGTTTACTCTTACGATTTTGGCATACAATGTACAATTTTGATGTGTATGCATTATATATACTATATACTGTATGTTTATTTTTTACTATTAAGATAATGTATTAGTCTTGAATGATTTTGTGGTAATATTGTACGATTTTAAGAGTTTGATGGTAAACAGGTCTGCTGTCATGTTTCCCTAATTTAAAAATCATTATTTTAAATGATTAAATATAGAATTTAAAGTTATGCAGTATTTTATCAAAGATCAAATATTAATTTAATGTATGATAACTGGAAACTGTAGGATATAAGATAAGATTACCTTATTGATCCAAATAAATGAAAAAAGAGTCTTCATTGCATTATAAATTATACTATTTCACTTTAAGCATATTAATTTTTTTTTAAAATACTGTGACAAACATTAACATAAGATCTTATGTCGTAAAACTTAACTTACCTATTGACTTATATGAATTTATGACAGCTGGAGAAAATTTATATATTCTATCAGATTGGGAAACAAATTGTTAATCTGCCTAATCAGGGATGGCTTCGCAAATATATATATTCTATAATATATATTTATACACAAATTTTTTTTTGAAAAATTGCGATTTTGGCACCTTATGAAAAGGGCACCTTATGAAAAGGGCACCCAATACTGCAGGCTGCCCCTTAAACACCCCTCCCTTTTTTTTTTTTCTTGCATGTTCTTGGGTGTGAGGTTCAATATTCAGTCAAATGGACTGCTATTTCTTTAACTGGTAAAAATCATTATGGTTTACCTACAGACATGCTTCATGCCCCAACTAGTCACTTACAAATTAAAAAGTTTCTCTATCGGAGCAGCTAAAATAAGAAAGACATCTTGTCCGGCTCTGCCTTAAAACCCTATCTCTCAGTGTTAATATGTCTCACATAATCAGAAGATTGGCGCCCACTGGGGTACAAACCCATATATATAATATAGTTAGTCCTATATGCTAATTGTGAACTTGACTCATCAGCTATCTGTTCAGCCACTGTGTAGACCCTAACGCAACCTTAAATGAAATAGAAGCTCTATATTTTTGATTAACGTTAATTTTTATCATATGTTGTAATTTATTACACATTTTCTAAAATAATGTCCTAAATTAGGCCACCTCAATTTATAATTAGACCCCTATAATAAGCATTTCAAATCTATATATAAAATAATTAATCAGTGGCAGATTAATCAGCATCTGCCAGAGTGCTAATCGGTGTAATCCTACTTTAAATTTTGATAAACTTTTTCTGTCAAATTCAGGTTCCTGAAACAAGCCTCCTATAAATTTTGCCATACCAAACCATTTTGCCATACCAAACCAGAGTACTGAATACAAACCCATATAGGGGATATAGTTTATCAATCAACAAAATAAAATTGTGTCTACCCATTCTGTTATCTGCCAGTTTCTTTCATTAATATTGTAGCACCTGCAAATACAAACATTTTGTACCCAAAGTCAGTTAAAATTTTATACTGAAAGTGACATTGCCTATGGAGATCTAAAATTTTATATATTATATATATACATTTTGAAGATTTATAAGTTATGTTTGAACATTAAAAAGATACAAACTATTTTAACTGTGAACCCTAAGAGCCACATGTAAATTCTCTCCTCAAAGTGAAGAGCCTTGATGTTAAAATAGATACTCTGGAAGTGAAGATGTTAAAAGGGTGTTGAGCTGGAGAATCCTACATTAAAATATTAATTGCACTTTTAGGTTAATTATTTAATTATTCTATCTTTTATTTAGGAAATGCGACGTCGGAGAACAGAAGTTACTATTGAATTAAGAAAGGTAAATATTGTATGTTTCTATTATAATTTTTTTATTAATTTTTTGTTGTTGATTTTTTTAAAACTTAGGTCATTAATAAATGTTTTAAGTGACTTCATGTATTTAAAACATGCAATTTAATATTTTGGTGACTGTATGTTTTCAACTAGAATAAAAGAGAGGAGCATATGTTGAAGAGGCGAAATGTACCCACTCAAGATAGCACAGATTCTGAAGATAACGAAAAGCCTACGACTCAATCTTTAGAGTCTATCGTTGCCAATGCAAACAGTTCAGAACCAGAAATTCAGTTAGGAGCTGTGCAAGCTGCTAGGCAAGTTATACAATATATTTTGGAGATAAAGGTCAAATTTAATTATTAATGGCATATCGGATGTGTTGATTTATGGGTAAAACAATTTCCTTGTTCCCAGACATAAACCAAGATTATTAGGAATTTTATTAGATTTTTTTTTTATTAGGCTTATAATTTTTATGAAGTTTGTAATACGTATTTCTTCTAATTTTGTAATTTATCAATTATGTTGTTAAATCACCACTTTCTAATGTAGTCATAATAGTCGATAGATTACTTGTATACTTCATACATTATTTTTTGTCTTATACAATTTCAGAAAGTTGTTATCCAGTGACCGCAATCCTCCAATTGATGACCTTATTGCCTCTGGTATTCTTCCTATTCTTGTCAATTGCTTATCAAAAGATGACAACCCTTCTTTACAGTTTGAAGCTGCTTGGGCATTAACAAATATTGCGTCTGGCACATCACAACAAACACAAGCTGTTGTAAATGCAGGTAAGTGTAATAAACTTTTTTTTCAAAATATTTTACTGTTGGTAAGCTACGACATCACAGAATATTTTCAATTTAGCAGTGGTTCTGGAAATTTGTGACAGGTAATCATTTTAAATGTGTATTATTCAACATTTGTTGCAGAATTTAAAAAACAGTTTTTTAAAAGTTATTCAAAAATGTTTTTTTTTAAACATGAAGATGCATCTTGTTTTGATTTCAATCTATGTTTGCTTTAGTATGGTGAGTCTATTTCTAGCACATGTTCATCCGAAAGTATGGAAGACTCTTGTTTAATAATACTTAAAACTTATTAACTGAGATTTCTCTTTTCTTTTTAAACTTAGGTGCAGTTCCATACTTCCTTCAACTTTTAAGATCCCCCCATCAAAATGTCTGTGAACAAGCAGTTTGGGCATTGGGTAACATTATAGGTAAGTTTTATTTATTTAACATTTTAATTTTGAAAGTTCAAATCATATTTCAGGAATACTAAATTAAAATTAATTTTTTTAATGAAGATGTAAAGAATGTTGAGATGAATGGTTCTTTGAAATAATTTTTTTGCATAATTTTCACTTCAGGTGATGGTCCTCAATGCAGAAATTATGTAATTAGCCTTGGAGCAGTTCAACATTTGTTGACTTTCATAAACCCAAATATCCCATTGCCATTTTTAAGAAATGTTGCTTGGGTCATAGTTAACTTGTGCAGGAACAAAGATCCACCCCCACCAGCAGAAACAATTGAAGAAATTCTTCCTGCCTTGTGTCAACTTATCCATCACTCAGATGTCAATGTAAGTATTTTTTCAAGTATAATGGTGCCAATATCAGTATGCTTTCATATTAATAAAGCTATTTAACACCATATGAGGTTTTTATTCTAGCAAGTTGTTACCACAATCTATCTCTAAAACCTTCAGGGTATCATATTATGTATTGAATTTATTCTATTTTAACGGACAGTTTGGAACTGGAAATTCAAGATCAGGCTTATATATCATTGGTTATCGATGATCACCCATAAAATTCAAATCTTTGTTTTTCTGTTTCAGATCCTGGTGGACACAGTCTGGGCCTTGTCTTATCTCACAGATGGTGGTAATGAACAGATACAGATGGTGATTGACTGTGGTGTTGTTCCTTTCCTTGTTCCATTACTTAGTCACCAGGATGTCAAAGTTCAGGTAAATTTGCAAATTCAATTCTATTTATCTCCAAGACATTGGACAGTTAAATAATTCCATTCCATACAGTCTGAGCAAATTCCTTTCTGCACTCCCAAGCAAAGGGTATTAGGGTATTATATATATATATATATATATATATATATATTACTTTTAAAAAGCTTGATACAAAAAAATATTGATTAGGATTAGAAACAAATAATTGTGTATCAATATGTTGATAATTAAAATCATTTGTTAGATACTATTCTATGTGAAGCAAGGTAAGGGTATAAAAGCTTTAACTCTCATACAGTTATTCACTAACCTTCCCCCAATGTTCTTTTTTTAAAAATGCCTTAACATTTAGGGGAAGGTATGTTTATTTTTAGCTGTGATATATAACTCTGTACTGGACTATCTTATCCTAAAGAATAGATTTGCTTGTAAGCTGTATGCCTAATGTGAGTGAGAAAGTTTCTGAAATTTGATGTATACATTTCAGACTGCTGCCCTAAGAGCTGTTGGTAACATAGTTACAGGTACAGACGAACAGACTCAAGCAGTGCTCAACTGTAATGCTCTCCAGCATTTTCCGTCTCTTCTCACACACCCTAAAGAGAAAATTAATAAGGTATTTAATATACATGTTTGTTAAAATTCATATGGAAATAACTTTTGTCATTTCAATATCCTGAAGCTCAAAGCCGTTGTTAAGCGAGGACTCAACCAAAACTCATCATCCTCTGTTCATTTTCAGGGAAAATATTTTATTTTACTTTCAAGAAAGCAATATTAATTTAGGTTGAGACATTTAATTGATATTTAAGTTTATGACATAATTGTGCTTGTAAATCAGGTGGTACATTTTCTTTCTTCAGGAAGCTGTTTGGTTTTTGTCTAACATTACAGCAGGAAATCAGCACCAAGTGCAGGCTGTTATGGATGCAGGTCTCATTCCTTTGATTATTCATCATCTGAATAGGGTGAGTGCTTTGTCTTTTTAATCACAACTTTTAGATTGTAATTTTTTTGTTTTAGTATAATCAGTGATTAGGCAGACTTTATTTGAGGTTTGCACACTTTTAGGCCCTTGGTAAATTTTGGTAGATGTAATTATATTTGGATAATTCTTTTTTTACAAAAAGGAACTTTAACCCTATCACTATCATAACGGCAGATGATCAGCTGTTGTATACGTTTTTGTGGTGTCACTGCCAATATAATTGGCCGCTAGTGAAATTGTCATTACAAACTCAAATGATCTTAATGTATATTGGTTAAGGGAAAATCAGGCATGTGTGCTTAGTATTCTCCTATATGGCAGTGAAGTGTGGACCACATTTTACGCATTCGATGGCAGGACAAGGTGCCTAAATCAGAGGTCTTGGAATGTGCAAAAATGTTTAGCATTTTCTCTGCTCTTAGCAAGAGGTGCCTTCGCTGGTTAGACCATGTAATGAGAATGGAGGAAGGCCGTATCAGAAAGATGCTGCTGTATGGAGAGTTGGAAGAAGGACAAGACTTATTGGACGGCCACTTCTGAGATTCATGGACGTTTGCAAAAGGAGCATGAGGGAAGCCAACATTGAAATCAACAAATGGGAGATCATTGCCGAACAACGTTCCAGCTGGCGAACAGCAGTGTATGAAGGAGTAAAAAAGCCAGAAGATGCGCAAAACGAAGCCCTTGCAACAAAAAGAACAATTCGGAAGGCCAAATCTAACCAGAAATCAATATTCTCCTACGAGAAATGCGGCCGAGATTGTCATTCCAGGCATGGGCTAGTGAGCCACTTGTCGAAGTGTAGGAATACATAGCTACTCCATCGTCTCGCGAAGACGGAAGGATACCATATATTAGGGGAAATGAGTTTGCCTACTATTTCCATTTCCATCAGTGTGTTTACATGCTTTTATCATGGCTTGTTTTGTTTAATCAGGTGTACAATGGGTTCAATTGTTTTTGAAGGCCATTGTGTCTGATACTGGAGAGGGTCTCCCTCTAGATTGCAAAATTAACTCAAACTTTCTTTATTGGAATTATTTCAAATGGATTAAAATGTAGCGATGATTTCAGATGCTAGTAATAACAGTATTAGCTTTAGCAATCATGGTGACTTAAGAATCAGAAATCAACATTTTTGCCCTAAGCTTGGTTGTATTGTAAGAGACAGATTGGTTCAGGAAATGGTTGAAATTGAATAGAAAAGTCAGATTGGATCTTAAGAGATTTAAAGACATTTATGTTTGTGATAGCTCTGGAATATTAATTAATAATTAAATAACCAGTAATAATTAAACAACCCCTAAAAAAGTTTTTAGTATAAAGCCTTTATATGCAGTTTTGTTTGCATTTTGTAATTGTACATGAATTATTATTTATGTGATTGTAGCAACTGATTTTTGGTAGCTACTGATTTTTGGTAGCTACTGATTTTTGGTATGGGAATGGTTTTATCAATATTGGTGAATGTAAAACCTAATAGTTTAAAGATATATTTGAACCCAAATATGTCACGAATACAAAGCACATTGCAACAGCTACACAATCTCCACACCAAAACCTAGCAACTATTGAACAAATCATGAACATTCATCCCCCTTGAAAAACTGGAAAAACTGATTGTTGGGGATGGGGCTGAAAATTTGATGGAATGTATTGTCAATGGCAATGAGTCTATGTGCCATGTTTCAGCTCGATCGGATGATAAGAAGTGGGTCAATTAACATTCCAAAGATTATGCCATAAAGAAACACAAAAAGCTAATTTAATATATAGGATGTTAAAAAAGGATTTAATAACTTCAATTGAAAGGGAATATTGTAAACTCATTTCAGTTTTTTTCCCTTGTATTTTGTATAACAGAAATTTGAAGGAAGTGAAAAAGTTCACCAATATTATGATTTTAATTATAAGTATATATAGCTTGACATTTTCTGAAAGAATATTGATTCTATTGTGTCAAAAACTTAATTTTTTTACAATTTAGCAATTTAAGAAAAATCCATTTTATGTTTTAAATTTTTATTTTTTATTTTGGTTGAGATTTGTTGAGAAAAATGCACATTGACAATTATAGGGTTAAAGAAATACTTTTATAATTTTATAATGCAGTTTTATTTTTGAGCTACATTTAACTTCATACCAGAAAAAGGAGTTAGTTTTTGTGTGTGCTAAAGAAGTAATATTTTTGACAGGGAGACTTTCAGACCCAGAAAGAAGCAGCTTGGGCTATCAGCAATCTCACCATCAGTGGCAAGAAGGAACAGGTAGCCTATGTTGTTGAGATGGGAGTACTTCCACCATTCTGCAATCTCCTTTCTGTTAAAGATGCCCAGGTTGTCAATGTGGTCCTCGATGGCATCAACAACATCCTGAAAATGGCTGGCGAGGAAGTAGAACACATTTGCCAGATAATTGAAGAGTGTGGAGGTAAGCTTAGTCAGTTCACATATTGCTTTGTTGAAAATAGTGTGCATATATATCCACATTTTTTTCTGTCATGATTTTAGAATGTTATTTAGTTGTTTTTTTTCCTTTCTCGCGCTACTTATTAATTTACTGACTGAAAGGGTAATTAATCCAACATTTGAATTAGAGCAATGAACAAAGCACTGTAAATATATGTATATCCCAATCTGCAGGTCTTGACAAAATTGAAAGTCTACAGAATCATGAAAATGAGGAGATCTACAAATTGTCGTATGAAATTATTGATGGTTATTTCCAAGATGAGGTAAATATTTTGATATATTGAAAAAAGTTTTCACTTTTGACTTTTCTAGAGTTCAAGTAAGCTAAACACTTCTAAATATAAAACAGTTAGAACCGTAAAGCCTTACTTATAAGCTGTCTTTTAGATTTTAGAATGTATTTTCTCCGAGTTTAAGAATTTGTGCAATTCCCCAAAATTAAAGGAGTTAAATCAAACCAAAAATTTGAAATAAACACTATTCATAATATTTTTAATTGAAACTAGCAAATAATTAATTCATCGATCCTATAAAATTCTAGGAATACACCGTCACCATATTGCAGTTAATCTTTAAAATTTTGCTGGAACTCAGACCTCAATTATTGTTTTAATAAAAGTTCATCAAGTAAAGGGATCTTTTTTTTCTGTATTTCATGTTTTATGCTTTCTGTTCAAGCAAAGTGTAGTAAGTGTTTAGGTTATCAGGATCAACCAATGAACAAAGAAAGTACTTTCCATTGGTTCTGTCAAACAGTAGTTGGTAAATTGAATAAACCCTATTTTCCCCCCAGAATGATGAGGAATCTCTTCTCCCTCAAGCGTCCAGAGATGGCTATCAGTTTGACCCTAATGCACAGATTCCCCAGGAAGGCTTCAAGTTTTGATGACAGCTCCAGAAGCTCTTGTTTAAAAGACAATGTACAAAGTAGTGACACATATGGACTCAACAAACTGGACATACAGTGGAGCTTGAAACAAGTTCTGTCAATCCAACACAAAATCCCCCAATCCCTGCAGTGCTTTGCCCACTCAAGGGACAGATGATACTTACCTTGATCATCGCCTTTATCATCGGATCACCAACTGCCTTCCAAACAACACAAAGATCGGATTACTAATATCGTTAAACCCCCTGTTGGATATCAGCTCAAGTGCTGCATATTAACTGCAGCAGGCTATGATGGGATCTCACATCCCCCACCTAACAACTAAAACTTTAGCATGCACAATGCTAGATTTCTGGCTGGCTTAATGTGCTTCAATGTTTGGACAACTTATGTCATATTTGCTGAGGAAAATTTTTTGTGTGGTGCAAACATGTACCCTTTGATTATTGTGTTGGAACAATAGTTGACCGACAAACTGACATTGTGGTCACTACATCACAGACTATATGACAGGACTCAACTACAAGACAATGTAAAGGGCGCTGTTATATGTGTACTGACTTTTTGACAGTTCTTTACAGATCGGAAGCCACTATTGGCACTTGCATGTCTTCTCTGCAGACTTATCCCCCTTAGTAATTTATGTAGGGTATTGGGAGGTCAACAGTCAGTGTCCCCTCCCCACCCCTTCTTTGGTTATAGAGGAAAGTCAACGCTACTTGAAAGGGAAACTTATGTCATTACAAAGTTTGATTAATTTACTTGGTTGAGACTTCATCGAAATAAGTTTTAAATACATCTTATCTTAAAACTCATGGTGAAAGAGTTTTGTATGAAAAATAATATATTTCAAGCAACAGGTATTATATATATATATACTTGAAGTGTTGCCAAAGTAAAACTTTGTAAAGGCATAATTTAATAAAACCGCTAATGCCATTTTTGTTCAATATGTGATTGTCACTGCAGGTCCTTGACTCCTGAATTGGTTTATGACACTGGACTGTCTTTATGCCTGCTGAAAATGTTTTTTCCCCTCAATTTTTAATGAAAATATAATTAGAATTAAATTTGTTTCAGAAAACATAAGTGTCTAACTGAATTTTTTTCTAAAATACCGGTTGTCCTTTTCAAAACAAAATTCATACCTTCTGAATTGTTACAAGTTAAAAACTTTGTTTAGTTTACTCTAAAGAAATGTGGTTAATCGGTACAGCTATAACAAAAGTATGTAATAAATTTCTTTTTAAAAGTACCGGATTGTTTAATATTTGAAACAATTACCTGGACAAATATTTTATAAGAAAAGTTATGATTACACAGTTTATCAAAAACTTTTTTTTTTATTGACTCAATTCACACATTTCATTAACTGTATTCCAGTTACGTTGTGAGTTTTAAGAAATACTTAAATTCTGCACCAACTAAGATGAAGTTATTTGTTACTATTCTAAAAGACTTCCAAGCAGTCAAAATAATGCAGCAATAGGTTTAAAAAAAATCTTACTTTGAATAAGTACCGTAATTCTTTACTTTAATTTAAATCATGGCCCAAAGGCCAATCAACATTGTATTTTTTAAAAAATAAGACAAGTTTAAAGAAGTCACAAGTAAAAGACTTTCATGCAACTAAAGTGCTTAGT
Organism: Omphiscola glabra; assembly: GCA_964017045.1. NCBI lineage: Eukaryota > Metazoa > Mollusca > Gastropoda > Lymnaeidae > Omphiscola > Omphiscola glabra. The sequence continues at coordinate 2,039,994 of OZ024809.1, read as the reverse complement.
CCAAAAAGTGTGAAAGTTGTTATATATAGTAAGGGAAAATTATTTTTGTTGTCTTTTCTTTTTTTTTTTTAAATAAAAAATAAAGTAAACTGTACTGTATTATTTTGCTTATGTATTCTATTTCATTTTCAATGTTTTAAACCAGTCTGAATTTTGAATAATTTGTGTTCTATGCCACATTGCCTGGATAATAATTAGTCCATTAAAATGGTTATTAAGCAAACCATACACTAAAAAATATAACAGTGGTCAGGTTTTAATTGATGAAGACCAATATATAACACAATTAATTTTTTATTTACACACATGCTTCTGTTTTTAAACTTGTCAACGTTTTAGATATAACCACTCCATCAATAATTGGCTGGGGATGTGTGCTTGTTTATCTTGTCTACACCCTGGACTTGATCAGGTACAGCATGTGTTGCTTTAAACAAGGGTTTGTTTGGTTTGGGACAGCACTGATCAATTGATAAGAAACCATCAGTGAAAGTGTCTTAATGTTGTGTCTGGTGACATAAAGCTGCCTGACATATAAACCTAATCATAAACCAATCTTACATATAAAAGAAAACAAGCCGGCTCATCCAAGATTTATTTTGTGTATAAATATAAAGAAAATTGGCATCGCTGACCTCGAGGGTTCCACATCGTAAAATAATTTTGCTTAAATTTGCTCATATTTGCCTTTCCTTCCTAGTACACATTGGAATGTAAAGGGCATCATTTGTTTGTACATAATAATGCTGAACACATGGTCCTGATAAGACTTCTTAACTTACTGGGAGACCAGGAACAAAAAATGTAATGGAAAGCTCTCCCCATAATCAACATGGAAACTTACAATTACTTTGTTGAGCCTGGTCATGGCAAGCTCTGTGAGGGAGTCAGTGGTTCAATACTTACTTTGAGCCTGGTCATGGCAAGCTCTGTGAGGGAGTCAGTGGTTCAATACTTACTTTGAGCCTGGTCATGGCAAGCTCTGTGAGGGAGTCGGTGGTTCATTCACACCCAATTTTACAGGTATTTATTAGTCATGAAGAAGCTCAATGGATTATTATTCCCCCCCCCCCCCCCCCCCCCCCCCCGCACCTTTTCCAAGAAGGGTAGTGTTATTTATTCCTTTCAGCTTTTAATGCTTGTCATAGAACACAAGGCTGAGACATATTTTCTCTCTCTCTCTCTAGCTTCTTGTAAATTTCATAGTCCTAGTTATCCTTATGTACATACTGATTATGTGATGTTAGCATGTAGAAAAGGACTTTTATCTTTATAGACCTTCGCATAACTTAGCACCCAAAATGTTCAAAAACTGAACCTGTTTTGAAATGAATGTTAAAATCCTTAAATAACTGTGCCATTTAGCTTTATAACAGAGTTTTTTTGGGGAGTGGGGTGGGGTGAAGAAAGTGAAATAGATTTCCAATACTAAAACTAAAACTAGTATTTTATTTTTTATGTTTAAATTAAGAAACCATTTTTTGTTGATTTGTTCAGTGCAAATTTTGTGATAGCTTTTTTCTGAAGCTTCGTTACTTACTAAGTTAATAATGCCTAATATTTAGCTTATTATTAAACTTAAACTATTAATACAGTGGTTCTGAACAGGGGGAGAGGGTGGATTTAATGAAGTATAATTATAATATAAACCCAGAACCAGTTAATGTTAATAAAAAAGGTTGGGCTAAACACAATATGTGCCTACTCAACTGTGGTAGGACTGACTATAAAGGTGGGGCTAAAAGGGCATAATATCATTTTAAATTTAAAATATGTTCAGAAGCACTGTACTAAAATGATATTAATATCCCTTTATTATATATAATAATATTGAATAACATCTGCATTGATTATTCTTTCCTTGATTCACATCTGCTGGTGAATGCAAATAATAAAAATGTTTTAGAAGTCCCCCAATGCTTTATCTTTTCAATCATTGCTTACAGTTTGGAGATGATTCTGGTAGGTTCAGCCCTCCCCCTATGCCACTGATTGCAGTACATGATTTATTTTAAACTAAAACATATCCATTCCTATAGATAACAATGCATAAGGCTAATCAACTGCAGGCTTATTTGAATAAGTGCAACATTAGGTATACATATATGAGACTAGGTAGGGGCTCTCCAAGGCTAGGCTTGTGAGGTTGGACATTTCTGTTGTATAAAAATTACCCTCATTAGATTTTTCAAAAAAAAATTGTAATTGGGTGATTGGTCAAATATTTCATTGAAGGAGTTTAAATAATGGATTTTTAAAGTTTGATCAAATGTGTTTTGATTTAACTGGCACAAAATTTCAAACAAATTAACATTAAAAAACACACAATATAATAGAAATAAAACTTGTATTATTATTAATTTATTATGAAATGATAACACAAGAAAAACACAGCTTTTTTTATCTAATTTTTCTATCACGAATGACATGTTATTTTGACAGATGATTCATTAGTCAATATCAGCATTGGATGGCAAGGGTTGGTAAAGAAGGTCAATACCAGCAGTAGTTCATCATTTGTTTACACTGGTTGACATCAGCAGTTCGTATCATAGGTCAAAATAAGTCAAAGTCAATAACTGTAATTGATACCCTGGGTGGACATCACTAGCTGGAAGAAAAAAATTACAAATTGTTAACCTTGGAAAGAAGTCAAAATTTAATTTAAACTCACTTTCAACCAGAGAACCAATACAGGTATTCAAATTAATAACTGCCTAAATTTATTGGCTTTTGATCAGCTGATCTTGTTAATAATTTCATAAATATCAATTTCGTTATATCCTTGGTTTAATATTTTTAAATACATATTAGTATTAGTAAAACAATTTAAAGTTATATTTTTTTTTATATCAAAGGCGAACCTTCTACTTCTGGTGTTAAGAGTTAGAGCCCTTTGGTTTCCGACTAGGCCCTTCTCATAAATTTTAATAAGCAGAATCAAGACACGTACATAAGAACAAAGACACATGGTGTGACAGAGCTCAAGGCTGCATTTTTTAATATATATATTTTTTTTAAAAGTATTTTTCCTCACATGATGAAAATGCTCAAATTTGAGATCTTTACAATTGACACGCAGCAGGTGTGGTTCTAGATGATGGCAGGTGTATGGCGCTAGATGATGGCAGGTGTGTGGTGCTAGATGATGGCAGGTGTATGGCGCTAGATGATGGCAGGTGTGTGGTGCTAGATGATGGCAGGTGTGTGGTGCTAGATGATGGCAGGTGTATGGCGCTAGATGATGGCAGGTGTATGGTGCTAGATGATGGCAGGTGTGTGGCGCTAGATGATGGCAGGTGTATGGTGCTAGATGATGGCAGGTGTGTGGCGCTAGATGATGGCAGGTGTGTGGTGCTAGATGATGGCAGGTGTATGGCGCTAGATGATGGCAGGTGTGTGTTGCTAGATGATGGCAGGTGTATGGCGCTAGATGATGGCAGGTGTGTGGTGCTAGATACCAGATGTGTGGTGCTAGATACCAGATGTGTGGTGCTAGATGGCAGATGTGTGGTGCTAGATGATGACAGGTGTGTGGTGCTAGATGATGGCGTGGTGCTAGATGATGGCAGGTGTGTATTGCTAGATACCAGCTGTGTGGTGCTAGATGGCAGGTGTGTGGTGCTAGATACCAGGTGTGTGGTGCTAGATGGCAGGTGTGTGGTGCTAGATGGCAGGTGTGTGGTGCTAGATGGCAGATGTGTGGTGCTAGATGATGGCGTGGTGCTAGATGATGGCAGGTGTGTATTGCTAGATACCAGCTGTGTGGTGCTAGATGGCAGGTGTGTGGTGCTAGATACCAGGTGTGTGGTGCTAGATGGCAGGTGTGTGGTGCTAGATGGCAGGTGTGTGGTGCTAGATGGCAGGTGTGTGGTGCTAGATGGCAGGTGTGTGGTGCTAGATGGCAGATGTGTGGTGCTAGATGATGGCGTGGTGCTAGATGATGGCAGGTGTGTATTGCTAGATACCAGCTGTGTGGTGCTAGATGGCAGGTGTGTGGTGCTAGATACCAGGTGTGTGGTGCTAGATGGCAGGTGTGTGGTGCTAGATGGCAGGTGTGTGGTGCTAGATGGCAGGTGTGTGGTGCTAGATGCATCAAAGAGGTTATATCGAGCCTCATTGAAAGAATAAAACCCTACTAATACATGAGAAACCTTATTTCCAAACTGCCAAACACTGCGGCTCTGCTGCTTCAAACATGTGTCCAATAGGGGTCGTTAATGTGGAAAAGTACGGTAATCTGATAATACTGATATCTTTTGAGTAATATATGAATGTTAACTAGATCATATTATTTTGTATATATATATATATATATATTTGCTTGTGATGTGTAGCGGAATTCTGGGAAAGGCCTGGGGTATGACGCCCATTTAAAAAAAGGTAGAGCTAAATTTTACATCATTGTTTAAAAAAAAAAAAGAAGAAAGATATTTCTGGCACCGTATGATGACCACAATATTTTTCTTAATAAAATAAGAGTACCGGGTATACAAGAACATACTACTGACTACAGTCCATCCTAATCAGTCGACGTTATATAAGAATTATAACACATGTAACCATGTTTGGCATCTGCTATTATTTGATCCTTCACTTCAACTTTAAACTACATTTTTCTACCTTTCATTCTGGGGGGAAAAGGGTTGGGGGTACCATGCTGGTTTGGTGGGTGCGACCACAGGGATTCTTTCATGAATGATTTCTGGTCGAGGCCTTCAGGAAGATGGATATATAAGCCATGTGAAAGCGTCCTATGTTGTGGTTGTTTTAAACAAACGAATTTGGGTTTGTGCGTCAAAGGACCATCTTGGCGACTGAGAGGAAAAACAGCTGAGCTTAACACAGGACAGAGGAAGGCGGGGTAACTCCACTATTTGAAGTGGCCATATGCATTTGGTATTTGTTTCCCCTTTTATGGTACAAAAAAAAAAAAAAAAAAGTCTTCCATAAAAAAATGAGAGAGAGAAAGAAAGTGAGGGAGAAATATGAACTTATAAATTATAGGCCTACTTCAAATATGTAACGTGAATACATGAGCATTTTTTATTAGGTGCCCCCTCAACTCCACCTCATTTTTTGTCATTTGATATCTGGCTGGGGTACGCCTCTGACAGATTATTTAATTATTTTCAAGCAAATTCCCATCTCGGATTTCCGCCAACGACCACGAGTTGAGTTAATAACAATTATGCCAGACAACACGGGATGGAAGAAGAAAATGTCGCTTTAAGTCAACTAATTAGCTACAGCAGCCTACCCTAGACTAATGACGACACCACGCTGGGCGAACTCCCAAATTGCACTCCCTAACAAGCTCGCATTATAATTTTTAAATATTTTATATTATAATTACATCCCCCCACCAACCAAAGTGCATACTAGGGCGTTGGATCCCTTCGTATTCCCTATATACGCCACTGAGTTGTTCAGTATTAAAATTCAGATAAACTCAAATCTTCCACGATCGCATTTCAGCAATGCCTAGACTAGAAGGGAAAGACGCCTCACCCTCTTGTTGTAATCAAGACCAACTATTTGGCAGTGGCCAGACTCAGGCGCATGCGCACGAGACTAACGCGCACAGAAAAATCCGCACAAACATAACTGCGCACACCGATATTTGCACACCGAAAAATAGGTACACCGAAAATCCCGCACAGAGACGATTGCGAATATCATGTGCGCGTTTGTGACTAAACCCGTCTATGGACTAAACCCTAATAGAGAAGTGGAGTAACTCTCCTTTTTTTTTTTTTAAACGCCGGCGCAGTTACCTCCTTGATCCATAGACATAGAGATATATAGACTGCGAGCTGATCATGCGCCAAGAAGGAAAGTGTGAAGCTAGCACGCAGAGTGAATGCCCTTGAGCACGCACCCCTCATCTTTGTTTCCCGTCTGCAGAAGTAGAAGAAAATACCTTGCTGTGCTGCATATAATTGTGCCACAAACGACACAAAACAATCAAGAAAGCAAGGAAACACCGGTAAGTTGATAGTTTGTGTTTCATTTAATTTACCTTGAATAGGATTTAATTTTTAAGATCCAGCTGAATTAAATAATGTACAGAAATTCACGGACAAGACTGATAAAATTAAAAGCAGCTCTCAATTCAAGTTCAAGCCTAAGCCTAGTATTTATTTATTTATGTCAGGCTAACATACTAACAAAACACCAGTGATAAATAATCGAGTAGTTCAAAATAATAGGCATATTATTAAGACTAACTCACTAGACCGAGTTAATACTATAATATATGAGTATTAACATTAGTATTAGCAGTACACCTACTGGTGTTTTGTTAGCCAGACATAAATAAATATGCCTTTGTACTTTGTCTTTGTAAAATAATTCGTATTAGTATTTAGTACAGTATTTAGTATTAGAATTAGAAATAGAATTTTTCAACTCAAAATCAAATACTTTAATCTTAGTATTATTACTATTAGTATTAGCCTAATTCATATATTTTATCAGCATCATACAATATTAATAATAGTAATAGCCAAATTACTTTTATTTTTATGATATAATTATGGCTATCATTATCATTTTCTTATTTGTAAAATCATTTCATTAGACTAATAAAAAAATACTAGTAATAATAAAATAAATATTTAGTTAAGCAATCCTACTCATCAAAATAAGAGTAAGAGGCTAATTGATATCAATTTCCAATAACTTATTTGCTAATTAATGTTTATTTCATTTTTTAAATTCCATTCCAGCCCTGAAAAAAGTATGACCGAGCAGAGCAAAAGTTAAGTCTTCAGTGACAAGAATTCAACAGAGTGACCACTAAAAAAATGAATTGGATATGATCATAATACAAAGCTTTTACCAATTTTCTTCTGTCTGCAGGGGGATGGACAAATTGCAGAAACCATAACAGCTGATTGCAAAATTAAAATAGTAAATTCTATCAATATAAAAATTCTTTGACTAGATTGTGAGTGGTTAGATTTTGTTCATATCCACAACTGGATAACCAATTCATTATCAATCAAAGGCTGGAAGGACTATGGCGTGAGTTATGAAAAGTTGCAATCTATGATTTGCATTATAAACTTAAAAACCCAGCAGCACCTCAACATTTATTACCAGCATAAAGTATAAAAAACTGCGCTATGCCGAAAACATATAACAGTTATGAGCAAGTGTTATCTGCCCAATTATTACATTTCTAAAAGACACATAACTTTGTCATCTCTGGTATGAGGAACATCTTTGCTGAAAGAGGTACACAGACTAGTTACAACAGTTTCAACATAGCATTGCTGCCATGGAACTACTTATTTATGCTTCAATTTCAGTGATGGTGACAGCAACATAACCTTGTCATCTAAATATGGTTAAAAAGGATCATGGACAATCTGTGTTATACTAGAATGCTGAGCAACAAATAAGCTTTAATCAAGCGGAAATTGAAAGTTCGTTAAAAAATTGTGACTTTGACGAAAGCACCGGAGTGAAGTTCTAGAAGGTGCAACTGTGAAACCTATGTTCCTGATGCATTCAACAGTTAAATAATATTCTAAACCACGATGTCCATGTTGCTGAACAAAAAAAACTAATTAAAAGAACTTCATTTTCCTAATAAACTTACACTTTTTCACTTTTTAAGTTTAAAATTGATTTTTTTCTGTTGTTTTGTAAGGTAGAATCCTAAAATTGCAGCTAATATACAAGCGATAGTGATAAAATTTGGTGTGTATCTTCCTTTAACTATTTTGTGGGAAATGAGCTATACAAAAGTCAATTTTGTTCTATTACTTTTTAAAAATAATTTTTTACTTTCCTAGGATGATAAATTTTAAGCGTTTTCTGCCGAGGCAAATTTTGGAAAATTTAAAAAAAAGTTTGAAGGAAAGTAAACTAGCTCAGTTTATGAAGTTTATGAATCAATGTTTTAAGCAATATGTAAGTTTGTTTGTAAAATTGCGCAACAGAGTAGATAACATTAATAATAATAATATTAAAACTTCTTACTTGGTAAGACATTTTTACATTTAAATAGATAACTTTTAAACTAATAAAGCTACTGCTATAAAATTTCCAGTAATAATAGTTTGTGAAAATCCAAATGTAACAGAATATTCAAATATTGCAAAAGCAATTAAAATCATGCTAAAAAAATTGTCAACGTGAATAGTATAGCCTAGGTCTATGTTAAAATCTTAGCCTTTAGTTTGTCACAATTGACAATGAGTCACAATAGTCAACGTGAATAGCCTAGTTTAAAAACTTGGCCTATAATTATAAAATAGTAATATAAATAAATAATTTTTAAAAAATAATATACCGGCGATATCGGTATTATTAATTTTATATATAATAATTTATATACTAAATAATAATGCTCTGTTGATCATAGCCATTTGAGAATCCCTTTGTGTGGGACTAACACTTAAAAAAAAAAGCTATGCCATGCAAATCATTTATTTGTGTATAGTTATAATGTTAATGGTTAATCACTCTGAAATAATTGAAATCTACTGAGGACGCTCTGTTAGCGAGACATATCTCTATGTCTATGCCTTGATCACCCGTCCTTATCCTGCGGCGAGAGGTTGTCATGCGCAGCTGGAACTGGCAGATGCTTCGCGTCCGTTCATACCTTCAATAACCTGCGCGCCATTGTAATTGTACACCTGATTTTAACTGAAACATTATATCTTGCACTTTAAATTTAATTTCACACAACGGCAAGGACGCGGAAGTTTTTAAACTCAGAGGTCGACATGACCTTTACAGCAGCTGCAAAGTTTCGTGTCCCCCACCCCCCCTCTCCGCCCTTTTAAATGTAATTATGAAATTTTGATTGCGCTCTGTAACGCCACACTACCACAGGAGAAATAACAGGACCGGATTAGAGAACCTGTAGCTGCAGTCGACGGAGTGAGGTTTAGGATACGCTTACAAGTATTACAAGTAAGTAAGTATCTATGCAGGGCCGGACCTACCGTGGCTTGCACCCCGGGCAAGCTTAACTTTGGCGCCCCTTTAAAGTATAATCACATACAAATTTATTCAAGGGAAAAAAAACTGGGTTTAGATAATGAATTTATCACCTATGTTGTTTCTTTTAAAACAAACAATGAACAATAAAATTATTTTCTTAACTTGTATTTGGACAGAATAAACAATTGGCCTGTCGTGGGCAGTATGAACAATTAGCCTGTCGTGGGCAGTATGAACAATTAGCCTGTCGTGGGCAGTATGAACAATTGGCCTGTCGTGGGCAGTATGAACAATTGGCCTGTCGTGGGCAGTATGAACAATTAGCCTGTCGTGGGCAGTATGAACAAGTAGCCTACCGTGGGCAGTATGAAGAATTAGCCTACCGTGGGCAGTATGAAGAATTAGCCTACCGTGGGCAGTATGAAGAATAAGCCTACCGTGGGCAGTATGAACAATGAGCCTATCATGGACAGTATGAACAATTAGTCTACTATCGATGACATTTTTTTCCCTAGCCTTAAGATCAGCTGATAATGCACTTTCTATTTCTCTTCCTTTGCGTCCACATTCAATGATTTTTGTTCTACTTTGGAAGATCCTTGATGGCACCCTAAGCACATGGCGCCCCGGACATGCCGGTGCCTTGAGCCAGCCTGACTCTATGCGTATCCGGAAATTTGATCGAAAGAAATTTCGTCGACGGAAAATTGATCGACGGAAATTTAGTCGAATCTATTTTTTAGTTTACACGTTAAAATTTTGCATCAAATTTCTTTTTGAACGCATTATTTTGTTTTACTGTATAGTATAGTGAGTTCAACAAGAAATTTGACGAAAATTTTAACGTGTTAAGTAAAAAAAAGATTCGACCAAATTTCCGTTCGATCAAATTTCCGTCGATCAATTTTCTGTCGACGAAATTTCTTTCGATCAAATTTCCGGTAACCGGCTCTATGTCGTCAATCATCAGTTCATTATTTCGTCCACAATGACGTCATATGCCAGAGTATGACGTCATATGCCAGAGTAAACTTAAAATCTGCACAGAGTTGATATGATAACATTGAGATGCCCGCCTCATCAAACACCGTCTTCATCATACACCGTCTTCATACCCCGTCATCATACAACATCTTCATGCACCTTTCATACACCGTCACCATACACCGTCATCAAACACCGTCTTCATACACCATCTTTATAAATCCCACCATACACTCTCCATGATGTAACCCCCCCCCCTTTCAATCGTTTAACCACATCTAAAAACTCCATCATACACCACCACCATACATCAACCATGATACACCAAGGGCCATCCTACATCAACCATTATTCACCCCCATCATAACCAACCATCATACACCACCCATCGCCCCGTCAATCCCTTCCCCCAACGTGGGTACCTCTAACCCCCTCCCCCCCACACACGACAAAAAACCAACAAAAAAAAAAACAACAAAAAACCCGGAGCATATCAAATAGTTCTCAAGTTGTGATCACACTCGTTGCTATAGCAACCAATCATGTCTCAACGGACCCCCGAACCCAATTTTATTTTCTACCCGTCCTCTCACTTAAGTTTTCAAGGATTTAGCAGACATGGCAATTAAGCAAAGATCATTCCTACAGCCTAAAGCTCTAATTAAGCAAAGATCATTCCTACAGCTCTAATTAAGCAAAATTCAGTCCTACAGCTCTAACTAAGCAAAGATCAGTGCTACAGCTCTAATTAATTATGCAAAGAAATTGTTAGAGCTAGCGACACTGCACCCTTCTAGACTTTTCCCAGTGCTTTCTACAGCTTGGCCTTCGTCCAGTTGTCCGCTTCAGCAGTGTTTGAGAATCTTGAAATTTTCAAAGTATCACGATAGACTGCAGGTCGGCATTAAACCCACCCGTCTTTGTGTGCGCCCTGGACCAGCTGGTCGATAGCTTGCTCGGGTCGCCCAACCCGCCACCCCTCCGTTCTTTCAATGAACTCTTCGGATCAATAAAGCAGCCAATGGTCTAACGGGTATTCCACGACTGGCGGTTATTCCCCAGGGGTGCTGGCATATGGAATATAACTAACGCGAAAGCTCTCCCCCCTCCAGCCCACCCTACCCCCATCACCCACTCTCCCTTTTGTGTTGCTTTTAAAATACTTTCAACTCACATCACCCCTTCCCCACGAACCAATGTTAGTCGTCCTTCGATGGACCAAATTTATGCGTGAGTGTGTTTGGCCCTGTGTGTGTGTGGCCATGTGTGAGTGGCTCTCTGTGTGTGTGTGCGGCTCTGTGTGTGTGTGTGTGCGGCTCTGTGTTCTGTGTTGGGAAGGTATAAGAAGGGTGCGCGTGTGTGTGTGTGAGGGGGAGGTAGGGAATACAAGGACGTGTTTCCACGTGTTTGTGTATGTGTGTGAGGGGCACAAGGCCACATTTCCAATTGAGCTCTGCCTCGAAAAAAAAGAGTCTGAGATTTGAGGCTTCTGATCCCCCCCCCCCCCCCCCCCAAACGACCCCCCACCCCTTATTGCAAATTTAATCCCCGAATTATGTCCCCCTTTATTTTTCAACAAGGTTTTAAAACCGACATGCAACTGCACCCCCTCCCAATCCCCACCCAACCCACTCGGCATTTCTTATTTCCTGCCCCCCCCCCCCCCCAACCCTTGACATGTTTGAGGTCCGCATCAGTTGGTGCCGTCCAGTGGTTGTCATGTGGAGCGATTTTTTTTCAGTGTTCAATAGTTTGACAGCAAACACCCACACTGGCCCACACACACACTGTAGGGATATATACAGCACATGGGATACGTTTAAACTCCAGCCAAAGGCCGTGTTTGAATAGTAAGGATATTATGTCTAACATGCTAAATAATGAATTGACACTTCCGGTTGAACTCGAACTTTGCACCACAGCTCAGAACACGACTTGCTTTTAAGCTTGTTGTGTGTATATATATATTGTGGGTTTATGGGCATATGCTAACTTGTATATAGGGTATATATTGTGGGTCTATGGGCATATGCTAACTTGTATATATACATATTGTGGGTCTATGGGCCTATGCTAACTTGTTTATATATATTGTGGGTCTATGGGCATATGCTAACTTGTATATATATATATTGTGGGTCTATGGGCATATGCTAACTTGTATATATATATATTGTGGGTCTATGGGCCTATGCTAACTTGTAGGATTATTATTATTATTGTTTGTTTGCCGTGGAAGGCGTTTAGCCGAAACGTCGGCTGTTTTCCCTCTCTTCAAGTTTACCCACTACTGCCACTACCATATGTGCCATCTTATCTACTGCCACTATCATGTGTGCCATCTTATCTACTGCCACTGCCACGTGTACCATCTTATCTACTGCCAAAACCACGTGTGCCATCTTATCTACTGCCACTACCACGCGTGCCATCTTATCTACTGCCACTGCCACGTGTACCATCTTATATACTGCCAAAACCACGTGTGCCATCTTATCTACTGCCACTACGACGTGTGTCATCTTATCTACTGCCACTACCATGTGCGCCATCTTATCTACTGCCACTACAACGTGTGCCATCTTATCTACTGCCACTACCATGTGCGCCATCTTATCTACTGCCACTGCCACGTGTGCCATCTTATCTACTGCCACTACCATGTGCGCCATCTTATCTATTGCCACTGCCACGTGTGCCATCTTATCTACTGCCACTGCCACGTGTGCCATCTTATCTACTGCCACTGCCACGTGTACCATCTTATCTACATACACAAAGCTTACAAAATAAAAGTTGTTATATTGCTAAATGTCAGGCATGATAGTGATAGGTCAAGGACAAGACATGTTAAAAACATCGAAGCAAGAAGCGAATCGCCTACAGAAAGCACATTTCCAGATTGCTTCCCTTTGATTCCCTAGTGTTTGTGTCTCCGCTCTAAGAGTGTCCACAAGTCACATGATATGAGTGAGTTGGAGAGAGAGTTAGATAGAGAGAAAGAAAGAGAGTGAGAAATGCAGTGAGAAAAAGAGACACAGAGAGAGAGAGAGAGAGAGCGAGAGAGAGAGAGGTGCGAGAGAGATAGAAGACAGAGATATAATGAGACAGAAAGAGACAGATATAGAGAGAGATGGAGAGAGAGAGAGAAAGAGAGAGAGTGAATGAACGAACGAGACAGAGAAAACAAAATAGAGAAATTGAGAGACAGAGAAAGAAACAGGGAGAGAAATGGGAATAGATAAAGAGAAAGAGAGAGGGGTAAAAAGAGATACGGCTATAGAGAGGGGACAGAGAGACAGAGTGTGAGTGAGACACATATAAAGAGAGACATAGAGAAAGAGACACACACACAGAAAGAGACATACATTAGGACACACATACACAGAGATAGCATCGTAAGAAAGACACAAATAGAGACAGAGACAGGGACAGAGAGAGACAGGGACAGAGAGACATACATAGAGCGGGACACACACATATAGTTACGTCGTAAGAGAGACAAATAGAGAGACAGGGACAGAGAGAGAGACACGGAAAGAGAGAGAGACAGGGACAGAGAGAGACAGGGATAGAGAGAGAGCCATAGAGAGGGATAGGGAGACGGCGAGAGGGTTGGGGGCGGGTGACAAAAGCAGGCCAGGCCGGGGCCAGTTCGCGTGATTCATTCATCCCCCCACACAGGCGAACGTGAGTCGTGGGATATGCACCGGCACATGGGCGGGAGAGTGAGAGAGCGAGTCGGGGAGTGGGGATGAGAAGGAGAGACAGACAGCAACACAAGATGTTGACAAAGAAATAAACACTTTGATCCCATAGTGTGGTGTTATTTTCAACTTTTCCCTTCCGGTGTGAAACCCGTGTGTTTAAACGCCGGTTCAAAGCGGGAGCTGTGTTTTAACGCAGAAGTCTGTGGATAGTATCTGTGACTACATCGACATGTTATCATGAGACATGGACTCCGGAAACTGTAGGAAGTGTTCATTCCAAAATGGATTAAAAACAACAATTTATAGTTGGTTGCGTTCACGTAAAGAAAAGTAACTTATAGTTTTAAGTTCAGGTAGGTTGATGTACATGTCGCGGGTTCAAAGCTTGGATTTTCTTCGTTCAGGTTGAGTCGATACGAGGGACTCTGATCATTGTTGGTATCAGTGTGAATATGTAAGTGAATATGTAAGTGAATATGTAAGTGAATTTGTATGTGAATTTGTATTTGTAAGTGTATGTGTATTTGAACGGAATGTGTATGTGAATGTGTATTTGATTCGTGGGTCGATATTACTCGCAGAGTATGATTTGTTTATTTCTTTTACAAGACTTACCCTGCATTGTTTAAATAAGACTTATCTTGTAGTGTTTAGATACAACTTATCCTATTTAGTTTAGATAATACCTAACCTGTAGTGTTGCATGCTTCATCCTGTAGTGTTTAAAAAGACGTATCCTGTAGTGTTTAAAAAGACGTATCCTGTAGTGTTTAAAAAGACGTATCCTGCAGTGTTTAAAAAGACGTATCCTGCAGTGTTTAGGTGAGACTTACCCTGCTATACTATTTTAAATAGTATCTTTTCTAAAACGTTTGGATGATACTTAACTTATCATGATGTTTTATGACAAGACGTATGATACTTATCATGATGTTTTATGACAAAACGTCTGATACTTATCATGATGTGTTCTGATAAGACTTATCTTATAGGTTTGTGTTTTAAATAAGACCTACGGTGCTGTGGTTTGAAACAACTCAACCCGTTGTGCTATTGTAAGATACTTATCATCATGTTGTCGCTGGATAAAACTTCTCCTCGTGTGTTTGGATATTGCTGCTCCATCTGGATCTGGATCGACTATATACAGAGCTGATCAAACGCTTGGATAGATTGAAGGAAGGAAGGAATGAAAAAAGAAGGGAAGAAATAAAGGAAGAAAGGAAGGATGTACCAACCACAGTTTCTGGTAGGTTACGCTGTCTTTATAAGTCATGTTGACTTTGTTCACTGTTCTGTCTTTATAAGTCATGTTGACTTTGTTCACTGCTCTGTCTTTATAAGTCATGTTGACCTTGTTCACTGCTCTATTTTTTTTAAAGATGGCTTTCTCTCTCCTTAACTGTCGTTCTCTGACTCACACGGTCAGTATCTGTCTTTCTCTGACCTTCTCTATCTTTCTCTGACCCCCATCTTTCTCTTATCTTCTCTATCTTTCTCTGACCTTCTCTATCTTTCTCTGACCTTCTCTATCTTTTTCTGATCTCCCTCTTTCTCTGACCTTCTCTATATTTCTCTGACCTTCTCTATCTTTCTCTGACCTTCTCTATCTTTCTCTGACCTTCTCTATCTTTCTCTGACCTTCTCTATCTTTCTCTGTCTTTCTTTAAAGTTGATTGTCGCCAAGAAACATTTCAAATCTGGTTTCCTTCATCATTTATTTCACTCGTTCTTTTATTTAAATGTTGTACGTTGTATGTTGTACGTTGTATGTTGTATGCTGCTTGTTATATGTTTATGTTATGTTATCTAAAGCGTTTGGGCATGGGGCATGTTCGTATGTTAAGTGCTTTTGAAGTCTTGTTACATAATTATGTAAATATATACCAGGGTATTTGGGACAAATATGGCGGCTAACCAGGGTATATGGGACGATTATGGCTGTCAAACCAGGGTATTTGGGACGATTATGGTGGCCAAACCAGGGTATTTGGGACGATTATGGCGGCCAAACCAGGGTATTTGGGAAGATTATGGCGGCCAAACCAGGGTATTTGGGACGATTATGGCGGCCAAACCAGGGTATTTGGGACGTAGAATTCTAAAAAAAAAATACCCATTACTGCTCTCAGCTCTCAAATTCTTTGATTTGTCATTATAGGTGCTGTGACATTGACATCTACATTCCCACCCCAGTGTCAGTGTAAAGTTTCGTCCATTCCCGACCTGTCTATTTTGTCCTATTTCCCCTCCATCACGATTATCAGAGGCGTTTTTTGTTGAAAATGGGGAGGGGGAGGGGGGCAAAGGGCGTGTCCAGCCAAAATGACGATACACCCCTGGATGTTGACGCATTCTCAGCCTGGAATGACAGAAGTTGTTGTTTCTAATAAGGGGTGTACGATGGGTGGGTGTGGTGGCCGGGGTGGGTGTGGTGGCGGGGGGTGGTGGTGGTGGCGGGGTCGGTGAAAACAAATGATACTAGAAGGAAAGCGGGGTGACTCAATGAAATATACGGCGTGTAGCGTAAGTAACAAAGATATACATGCAACGTGTAACACATAATTATGTCACATAAGAGCAGTGATTCCCAAACTGGTCTATATCGACAACTTGCAAGGGGTCCATATCAGCGGGAAAAAAATTGGGGATTTATGAAAGTAAATTTTAATTTGGTTCGTTTTTATTTGAATTTAATTAATAAATGTATAAAACTTAACATGTTTTTTTAAAAAAGTTGTTCCCACTACACTTCACCACCGTTATAAAGTTAAATATTTCAAAGTAAGTAGCACTATACCGGCTGTCAAAAATACATTTGAAGTTAATGAATTTGCAAAAAAATCAATATCGGGTAGGCGGGGGTCTACCCAAAGCGAAAAACATGGCAAATGGTCTACGAGAAACAAAAGTTTGAGGACATCTGCATTAGAGCATACACCATACAAGACTTCACATCATCCAATCCAATTCATCAAACCCAACTCATCCAATCCATCCAATCCAACGTCTCTAATCCGACTCCTCTAATCCAACTTTGCAACATGGCCACCCATTCCCACGCTATTCGTCAAGGCGAAAGGTCCCACGTAACTGTTGGTAGGTCTAGAGCAGAGGTCACCAAACTACGGCCCGCGAGGCCAGTTCATCCGGCCCGCCGACGGTACTCGAATTGGCTTGATACATCGTACGCAACATGAGACTTTGTGATACAATTTAAATTTCAATATTATGTTTAGAATACTAGGAGATCTTTATAACGTGCCGAGACCTCCTGGCTGCTATGCGCCTTAATTTACCATTTTCAATTTGAAACAATTGTATCTAGATTTTCTTGTTGACTGCAGAACTGTCTAGATTTTCTTGTTGACTGCAGACCTGTCTAGATTTTCTTGTTGACTGCAGACCTGTCTAGATTTTCTTGTTGACTGCAGACCTGTCTAGATTTTCTTGTTGACTGCAGACCTGTCTAGGTTTTCTTGTTGACTGCATACCTGTCTAGGTTTTCTTGTTGACTGCATATCTGTCTAGGTTTTCTTGTTGACTTCAGACCTGTCTAGATTTTCTTGTTGACTGCAGACCTGTTTCCCCTCGAACTCTTTAAATCGAGTTAAGCTGGCACCAAAAATGTTAACTACTAAAAGTAGATGACCGACGTTTATAAAAGAATCTGCGTTCACTTTGTTCTGCAGACGTGTAATTGCTATAGATACTAATTTATATTGAGCGGACGTACAGATCACAGTCTGTGACTGGTAAATATAAATTTAATGGAGAAATTTAACGTGGTTCAAGCTCAGATCAGCATAAAACAAGATGTATTTAAATAAGATTTAATTAAAAAAATTATGACATTATTAGAAAAAAACACCAAATAATTTTTTTTTTTAAAAGTTAAAGGAAAAGCTGATTAAAAGAAATAGTAAAATAAGAATCAATATCTATTAAGCCTTTTCCTGCTAATATATTATAGTCTGATAACTACAACAAACTATAAGTAGGTGAAAGAAAGATGGGTGTTGAGAACATAGGGGGACATGAAAAATCGTAGTCGCCGTGGTTGGAACTGTCCACCTTTCGGCAAGTTCAGATGTGCGGAGATCAGAAGAACTTTGAGACATAATAAATGCTAGTGCTAGAATTTCAGAGACAACAAAAAATGTAAAAAAAACCCATCTAGTTCTGACTTTCCTGTACTCGATACCAAAACCGAGTCTACGATTCCGTGACTTGACGCTGGTTCAAACGCGTGGATGAAAATAAAATATTACTTTAACCTTTGACCCGTCCGATTAGGATTGAATTTCAAACATTTTTGCAATCATTTTGGATTCAATTTCAAACATTTTTGCAATCATTTTTAAAGGTCCGACTAAAAAGCTAAAATTGCAACAGCAACAATAAAAAATAAAAAGTTGATGTCGACTACAAGACTTCTGACTAGCATGTCGATTCTGCCATTGGCAGCCGTGGTTCCGTGCAGACGTATCGCGTTCCGGGATTTCCCAATAATGACAACGGTTGACTCCGCGAAGCAACAATGATGCACATTCATTGGGAGAACAATGGAGGCACAAAATGGCTGTGCAGTTAAAAAAAAACAAAGAAAATAAGTGTTGTACGTAAAAACGGTTATTATTCTTCTGTAAACCCCATGTCAAGTGGAGGATGATGGCGCCCCCATCCCCCAAGTTGAATTACAACTATCTATGATGTGAAGCACAAAGTCATGTTATCGGTCTCTCGTGACGTATGGATGTGTTTGTGAGGATGTCTATTTATAGCAACACGCCTGTCAGCGTCTCGCATGTCTCTCTGACCCATGCCCTAAGCTCTAACATTTGGCAAATAAAGACAGGAAAAAACTTGGTCATGGTAGCGACCTGGTCATTGGTTAATCTAAGGAACGTTGGTGTGGGGGGACAGTGACGAAAACGCCCCCCCCCCTTTTTTTTTTTTTTGAAAAGTAGATATTTTTTTATCTTTTAAATAAATTCGCTATCGCAACATGCTTTCTGGATCCTACATGCTTCATTTGTGGGGAGTTGTGGGGAATTTTGACTTCTTGTGAGCTGCACCTAAAATTTAAAAAAAACAACAAAATAATTCCTCCTCAGTTTCATACACCCTGAACTTTTTTATATAACCTCTCAGCAAGCCACACCCCACAAGCAAGCCCCACCCCACAAGCAAGCCACACCCCACAAGCAAGCCACACCCCACAAGCGAGCCACACCCCACAAGCAAGCCACACCCCACAAGCAAGCCACACCCCACAAGCGAGCACACCCCACAAGCAAGCCACACCACACAAGCGAGCCACACCCCACAAGAAAGCCACACCACACAAGCGAGCCACACCCCACAAGCGAGCCACACCCCACAAGCGAGCCACACCCCACAAGCAAGCCACATCCCACAAGCAAGCCACACCCCACAAGCGAGCACACCCCACAAGCAAGCCACACCACACAAGCGAGCCACACCCCACAAGAAAGCCACACCACACAAGCGAGCCACACCCCACAAGCGAGCCACACCCCACAAGCAAGCCACACCCCACAAGCAAGCCACACCCCACAAGCAAGCCACACCCCACAAGCAAGCCACAACCAAGCCACACCCACAATCAAGCCACACCTCACAAGCGAGCCGACACCCCGCCCCGCCTTAACCCCGCCCCGCCTTATCCCCGCCCCGCCTTACCCCCCACCCCACAGTGCACCAAATATCTGGACCGATTGCGATTATTAAGAATGATTGCGTCAATAATTCCATGCCGTCTGCTTGAGCTGAGCTCAAAACGTCGTCTTGTCGTGATTATCTCAAACCCAGATATCATAGTTCACCCCCACCCCACCCACACCCAATTTACTGTGCCGTCAGACCTCGTCCTCCCGTGCACATCTAAGCTCTCTGATTTATAGCTGATAGTTCACGGTATTGCTCCCGTGCACATCTAAGCTCTCTGATTTATAGCTGATAGTTCACGGTATTGCTCCCGTGCACATCTAAGCTCGCTGATTTATAGCTGATAGTTCACGGTATTGCTCCCGTGCACATCTAAGCTCTCTGATTTATAGCTGATAGTTCACGGTATTGCTCCCGTGCACATCTAAGCTCTCAGATTTATAGCTGATAGTTCACGGTATTGCTCCCGTGCACATCTAAGCTCTCTGATTTATAGCTGATAGTTCACGGTATTGCTCCCGTGCACATCTAAGCTCTCTGATTTATAGCTGATAGTTCACGGTATTGCTCCCGTGCACATCTAAGCTCTCTGATTTATAGCTGATAGTTCACGGTATTGCTCCCGTGCACATCTAAGCTCTCTGATTTATAGCTGATAGTTCACGGTATTGCTCCCGTGCACATCTAAGCTCTCTGATTTATAGCTGATAGTTCACGGTATTGCTCCCTTGCACATATCGTCTACTTAAATCTTCCTTTAAACTTCCTACAATCTTCCCTCAACCGTCTAATTTCTTCCCTCAATTTTCCTGCAATCATGATTTATTCTGCCATCAACATTCTTTAATTCTACAATCTTCCAATACTCCGCTACAATCGTCCAATGTCACCCATATCTACACACAGTCCAATGTTGCACACACACATCTACACACCAATATCTACGCACAGTCCACTTTTGCATACCCATATCTACACAGTCATAGTCCACTTTTGATGACAGGCTATTTCACTAGATCCCCCCTCCCTCCCCCCGTTCCAAATCTTTTGATGACAGGCTATTTCACTAGATCCCCCCTCCCTCCCCCCGTTCCAAATTTGTGACAAAAATGAGTTGCATGTACCACACTTCACCACACTTCACCACAACTTCACGAACCCCACCCCCTCAAAAAAATCCACAAAAAAACCAACAACAAACAACTTAAACACACACACACACACTTATCCTTAACGTGTGACGTCGGTATTGAAGGCGTCAAAGGCGAAATGGACTAAATATTACTGCTAGTGTAATATCTAGTGTGCTACTGTTACTACCGTACTGCTAGTGTAATATCTAGTGTGCTACTGTTGCTACCGTACTGCTAGTGTAATATCTAGTGTGCTACTGTTGCTACCGTACTGCTAGTGTCATATCTAGTGTGCTACTGTTGCTACCGTACTGCTAGTGTCATATCTAGTGTGCCACTGTTGCTACCGTACTGCTAGTGTCATATCTAGTGTGCAACTGTTGCTACCGTACTGCTAGTGTCATATCTAGTGTGCTACTGTTGCTACCGTACTGCTAGTGTAATATCTAGTGTGCTACTGTTGCTAAACAACACAATAAACAACACACGATCAGCCGAGGACCCCCCCCCCTTTCCACACACACACATTAAAAAAAATTTTCGGCCACACGAACACCTTCTAAAAATCTCCAAAATCGACAACCCCCCTGCACCACCCCCTCAGATCGTACCCACTTTATCTCTGATCCTCTTTCGTTATTACTCTCTCATGCTCTCTCTCTCTCTCTCCCTCCCCCTCTCACTTTTCCGATCTCATTTCTGTTTTTAGTTCACGTTCTTTCACACTATTCACCCCCACAACCCTTTACCAGTTTCCCCTCTGCATAAATCCCGCCCAACCTCAAGAAAAATATTTTAAACAACTCTCAGCGCCCCCCCCCCCTTTTTTTTTCTTCTGTAATTCCTAAGTTTCTTCTTTTATCTAAAAAGTCTAGCAGCCTCGTGCAGTGTGCAGAAATCTTGAAAATGGAGAAGATATAAAAATATATATATATATTTTAAAAAATGGAACAAATCGATTTATATTTGAGGATTTAAAAAAACAACAACAAAAAACAACTATACGTTTTCATATATTCGTCTTTTCATTTATCTTGTAATGATGTCTATGGATGTTGCTGTTCAAATGTTGAAAAGTAAAAATTAAAACAAGCAATCCTAAAAACTAATGAACAAGAAATGTTTAAAATCGTAACTTTATAACATTGACAAAAAAAAAACAAAATAGATGTGACAACAGTGACAGTCAGTGACAACTAGCTCATTGATGAAATATAAATGTTATGTCATACACCGGAATGACCTTGGTTTTCAGTGCCACCCCCCCCCCCCCCCCCCCCCCCCCGTTGATCTGAGTGCTGCCTACTCACGTTTGGTGCAGTTTACATTAGGTAACATGATATCATGGGAAACAACTCGGCCAGACTGTTCCCATCTCTAGTTCCCCCTAGTCGATGATCGCGACATAAAAGCCCCGCCCATTTGTTACTAATTTTAACCCGGTATGAAATCCCGATTATTGTCGTTTGCATTCATGGCGCCTCGATACTCGATCAATATACATGTTCATGGCACCTTCGGTCAGAAAAAATAAAATTTCAATATGAATAAATTAACAAAATATGTGCAAATTATTTTAAATAAAATACCATCTTACCATTCTTATTGTTGTATTTTGTATGTCCACACATAGAGTAGGTCAATGTTAAGTGGCCACACTGCAACCGGTCGACTCTCACACCTCACATCTCATCTTCTCTTCCGCTTAAGAGTTTGTGGTTTCCATTTCCTTTATCCATGAGTCCAACACAAAGATTTCAAGATACAAAATAATAATAATGATAATACTAATTATAATAGATCTAATAAAATAATTATGAAGATAAATAATGGAAAGCTATTTGCATGATGATATTATTTATATTTTATGATCATATTCCCCCTCTGTTATACTACACAACGTCCATGTGTGTTGGTGTGTGTGTCGGTTTGCTGGTTACAACTGCATGGAATAAAAGCTGATTTGTTGATCCTGACACTAAAAGCTTGCACGTGACTCAAGTACCACCCACTTCGTGTTCAATCACTTGTGTAGCTAGGTTTAGTGCCAGCCGGGGCAAGCCTAGATATTTGCCGCCCCCACGAAAAACCTCTGCCACCCTTCAATATATATAAAAGGGGCGCCCGGGGCTGAACCCCCCCCCCCCCACACACACTTCTTTTTCTTCTCCTACGCCAGTGTGTACAGTGTACATTCATACTTGTACCGGAAGACCTCACAACGAACCTAATCTGAGATTGTCTCGTTAAGGTCAACATTCTAGCAGTATAATGGGAATGTCGAGTCCAGAAGTCCTGGGATTGCAAACCTGACCAAACCTTGCCCCCCTCCCCCCAATCCCTCTCCCCAGTCCAACACCAATAACACAGTGTTGACATTTTCAATTTATTTTCTGAAGCTTTTCGTCTCTGACCCTTTATCGCATCTCCCTTTCTCTCTCTACCCCTCCCTCCCTCCCCTCCCCTCCCTAAATCCCTCCCTCCCACCCTATCTCTCTCTCTATATATATTTCTCTGTCTCTGCCTGTCTCTCTCCCTCTGTCTTTCTCAAGCTCTGTCTCTTTGTTTGTCTGTCTGTCTGTCAGTTTTCTCTCTCTCTGCATCCATATCTCCTTAATAACCCCTTAGAAACTTTATCACGTGTCATATCAGACACGTGATAAAGTGTCTACATCAAATGTTTGAGAACTACTGGTCAGTGGCCGGTGTTATCTGATGTAAAGCTATCACATTAATTTGTTACAGCCGTTAAGTGGGGTGATAGATTTACAGCCGGCGGACCGGAGCTCATTAACAGCACCAATTAGAGGTTCTCAAAAGACACGTTCGTGACACTGGGCTGAGTTTCCTACTTAACTTCTCTTTGATTTCATAAATTGTGGATTTAAAGAAAAAGAAATAAATACTCCCGTTAAATGTAGGATTATGCCGTATCCGGAAATTTGATGGAAAGAAATTTCGTCGACGGAAAATTGATCGACGGAAATATGATCGAACGGAAATTTGGGCGAATATTTTTTTTAAATCACGTTAAAATTTTGCGTCAAATTTCTGTTTGAACGCATTATTTTGTTTTACTTTAGTATTTATGCGCTATACCGAAAACAACTTAAAATAGAACTACTCTGTTTAGTACCAGAAGCTTCCAGAATGAGAGTCACCGGGTACTGTAGCAGGAACTTGCAGACGTTAATTAGCTCCGTTTAACAGAAAATGCCAGTGGCAAGCTTTCCTTATCCATCCTTTGTGTTCTGCGTGGCGTTGAACACCGCAGTTCATTCAGTTGTGATGCACGAGTATGAGGGGAATTACAGACGTGTGTGTTGCGTTTGAAACGGATGTGCGCATTGTTTATCGTGAC
Source organism: Omphiscola glabra (assembly GCA_964017045.1). NCBI lineage: Eukaryota > Metazoa > Mollusca > Gastropoda > Lymnaeidae > Omphiscola > Omphiscola glabra. Next base: position 2,016,151 of record OZ024809.1, on the reverse strand, counting down.
GCTGCGTGTGTATAATTAATGATGGCGTACAACTGTTTGTGGTCAAGACGACGTGACAACATCGGCTTCTTGGAGGGCTGTCTATCTGAACATCCTTAAGTCCAAGGTAAGCTACGCCACTAACCAGGTACAGATGTTAAGTTAGGGGATTTCACTGAAAACCTTTCAACCCCCTTCCCCCCACCACACATCGTTACTAAACATTTTATTATCTGTTACCAAATAGTATTATTATACAGTCGGGTTTTCGACTTGGTTTTTAAAGGGAAAGAGCGCCACCCGCAGATAATAACACGATTTCGAACGGCTAGTTTCACTCTCAGTGTCAGTGTGGTACTCAACTCTCTAGTTTAGTGGTCAGGAACCTACAGCCCCGGAAACTCATGTGTCTATGTGGCTCTTTGTGTGTCTATGTGGCTCTTTGTGTGTCTATGTGGCTCTTTGTGTGTCTATGTGGCTCTTTGTGTGTCTATGTGGCTCTTTGTGTGTCTATATGGCTCTTTGTGTGTCTATGTGGCTCTTTGTGTGTCTGTGTGGCTCTTTGTGTGTCTATATGGCTCTTTGTGTGTCTATGTGGCTCTTTGTGTGTCTATGTGGCTCTTTGTGTGTCTATGTGGCTCTGTGTGTGTTTATGTGGCTCTTTGTGCGTCTATGTGGCTCTTTGTGTGTCTATGTGGCTCTTTGTGTGTTTATGTGGCTCTTTGTGCGTCTATGTGGCTCTTTGTGTGTCTATGTGGCTCTTTGTGTGTCTATGTGGCTCTTTGTGTGTCTATGTGGCTCTTTGTGTGTCTGTGCGGCTCTTTGTGTGTCTATGTGGCTCTTTGTGTGTCTGTGTGGCTCTTTGTGTGTCTATATGGCTCTTTGTGTGTCTATGTGGCTCTTTGTGTGTCTATGTGGCTCTTTGTGTGTCTATGTGGCTCTGTGTGTGTTTATGTGGCTCTTTGTGCGTCTATGTGGCTCTTTGTGTGTCTATGTGGCTCTTTGTGTGTTTATGTGGCTCTTTGTGCGTTTATGTGGCTCTTTGTGTGTCTATGTGGCTCTTTGTGTGTCTATGTGGCTCTTTGTAGGACTAAATATGGCACTTTGTTGGACTAAATGTGGCTCTTTGTAGGACTAAATGAGACTCTTTGTAGGACTATATGTGGCTCTTTGTAGGACTATATGTGGCTCTTTGTGGGACTATATATGGCTCTTTATAGGACTAAATGTGTCTGTAGGAATGAATGTATCTATTTTTAGGAATGAATGTGTCTGTAGGATTGATTGTGTCTGTAGGAATGACTGTGTCTGTAGGAATGACTGTGTCTGTAGGAATGAATGTGTCTATTTGTTGGAATGAATATGTATCCTTGTAGGATTTATTGTCGCACCTTTAATTAAAAAAACATTTAAATATTTTAAACAATTATTTTAATTCCTGTAAAACGCTGTTAAATTGAAGGGGAATTTTATGAAGCTCAACACAAAAGACTCAATTAGAAAACAACAAGTTTCAATTATTTTCAAATAATTTTTCAGTGAGATTTGGCCAATGTTTGTAATGATCAAAGAAGAAAGTGAATGTTATTTATCTTATGTAAAAAGTGATGTAGGCACGTGTGAAACATGATGTAGGCACGTGTAAAACATGATGTAGGCACGTGTAAAACATGATGTAGGCACGAGTAAAACATGATGTAGGCACGTGTAAAACATGATGTAGGCACGTGTAAAACATGATGTAGGCACGTGTAAAACATGATGTAGGCACGTGTAAAACATGATGTAGGCACGTGTAAAACATGATGTAAGTTCGTGTGACATTCCATTGTGTTAGTGAATAAATCAGGCTCTAAAATTAATTTTATTAAAGACGTTTCTAACTTTCAAGTATCAAATGTAAACTATTACTCCAGGTATCATGTGCACACATTACTCCAGGTGTCATGTGCACATATGACTTCAGGTGTAAAGGGCACACATTACTCCAGGTACCATGTGCACATATAACTTCAGGTGTAAAGGGCCGTATCCGGAAATTTGATCGAACGGAAATTTGGTCAAATCTTTTTTTTTAGTTTATACGTTAAAATTGTGCGCCAAATTTCTTTTTCAACGCAATATTTTGTTTTACTGTATAGTATAGTGCGTTCAAAAAGAAATTTGACGAACATTTTAACGTCTGAACTGAAAAAAAGATTGGACCAAATTTCCGTCGATCAATTTTCCGTCGATGAAATTTCTTTCGATCAAATTTCCGGTAATCGTAAAGGAGGGCACATATTACTCCAGGTGTTATGTGCATACATTACTCCGGGTGTTATGTGCACAAATTACTCCAAGTGTCATGTGCACATATTACTCCAGGTGTTATGTGCACATAATACTCGAGATATCATGTGCACATATTACTTCAGATGTAAAGTGCACATATTACTCTAGGTGCAAAGTGCACATATTATTCCAGGTACAAAGTGCACATATTACTCCAGCTGTCACGTGCACATATTACTCCAGGTGTCATGGGCACATATTACTCCAGATGTCATGTGCACATATTACTCCAGGTGTTATGTGCACATTCGCTCTAACCCATCCCTCCATGCCCGCGGCTCCCCGAACTATTTCCTTAGCAGATATAAATTATAAAATGTCTCTTTGCTCCAGAGAAGTCGACCCCTTGCCGACCCCATGCCGACCCCTGATCTGGCTACACATAAAACCAAGTTAACTAACATTAAGTTAAAAGGAACACACTGGTTTCGGGGGTAAGGTTAGAGTTATGTTAAATGTTAACATCAGCCGTTTTTAGACTTCTGCTCTCTTATCTAAACCCTCTAATCCAGACCTGCACAACTCCCTCTAATCCAGACCTGCACAACTCCCTCTAATCCAGACCTGCACAACTCCCTCTAATCCAGACCTGCACAACTCAAAATGCAAGGCGCGCCGTAATGTCTTATGAAAAACTTGTGCGGGCCGAAAGAAAATAGGACGGGTGGGGGGGGGGGAGCTATTAAGAAAATAATAATAAAAAGAATATTACGTTACATCGCGGGCCGAAAAGTGGGTGAGGGTGGGCCGAAGGTGACCCGCGGGCCGTATGTCGTGCAGGCCAGTTCTAAAGCAATTGTTTCAGTTATTAATAACAAACTGTTCACTACCGTAAACATTTTTAAAAAAAATTATCTGCTGTAAAATTTGGCTCGTTAGACGAACAATCCGTCGTAACACAGGACGAACAATCCGTCGTAACAAAGGACGAACAATCCGTCGTAACAAAGGACGAACAATCCGTCGTAACAAAGGACGAACAATCCGTCGTAACAAAGGCCGAACAATCCGTCGTAACAAAGGACGAACAATCCGTCGTAACAAAGGACGAACAATCCGTCGTAACAAAGGCCGAACAATCCGTCGTAACACAGGACGAACAATCCGTCGTAACAAAGGACGAACAATCCGTCGTAACAAAGGACGAACAATCCGTCGTAACAAAGGACGAACAATCCGTAGTAACAAAGGACTAACAATCCGTAGTAACAAAGGACTAACAATCCGTAGTAACAAAGGACGAACAATCCGCCGTAACAAAGGACGAACAATCCGTCGTAACAAAGGACGAACAATCCGTCGTAACAAAGGACGAACAATCCGTCGTAACAAAGGACTAACAATCCGTAGTAACAAAGGACGAACAATCCGTCGTAACAAAGGACGAACAATCCGCCGTAACACAGGACTAGTATTTTCACTCAAGGCCAGAAGTTATTTAGCGACTTCGACCAATGCTGCACCACCACCCCCACCCCCCACAACCCGTCTACGTTACGTCAAAGAAACTGCCTGTCTCAACTATGTTTACCCGTCAAGACTTCAACTTTAATTTATTTTTCTTAACAATCATCACGTGATGTACTCCAGCTGTGGGTGACCATTTAATTTATGATCACGTGTTGGGTGTGGAAGGTGGGGTGGGGGGGGGGGAAAGGGGGGGGGGCACCACGTTTCCGGAAGTTAGTACGAAACCAATTTGTGCAACGGAATGTTCGAAATGAAAGCTAGTTGGAAAATCAATTTCTTAAATGGATTTAACCTTGTTGTTGTTATCATCATGGTTTTTAAAAAAGATAAGGTGCGATTGAGAATTGGGGAAATTGTACATTTGTTTAATGATTAAGGTTTGTGTTTTTTGGTTCTATTCCTTCCGTTCGAACAAACATTCCTTCGTACAAACTGTTTTCGTGTTCATTTCGGGAGACAAAAAAAATATCCGCTGTGTATGTTAATGACATATAAGAACAAGGTGTGCTGAACTTGAATTAATGACATATAAGAACGAGGTGTGCTGAACTTGAATTAATGACATATAAGAACGAGGTGTGCTGAACTTGAATTAATGACATATAAGAACGAGGTGTGCTGAGCTTGAATTAATGACATATAAGAACGAGGTGTGCTGAACTTCAATTAATGACAGGAAAAAATCTTTTGTCCTATCTATTAATTCAAGTGCAGGCGACCTTGTTCTTATATTTCATTAACAAAACTTGAATGCAGTCCATCAGTTAGTATGTGTATGTTAATCATTATTGCAGTCCATCAGTTAGTATGTGTATGTGAATCTAGTGTGTACACATGGGAAAATATGAGGCTAGTGTGTACACATGGTGAAATATGAGGATAGTGTGTACACATGGTGAAATATGAGGCTAGTGTGTACACATGGTGAAATATGAGGCTAGTGTGTACACATGGTGAAATATGAGGCTAGTGTGTACACATGGTGAAATATGAGGCTAGTGTGTACACATGGTGAAATATGAGGCTAGTGTGTACACATGGTGAAATATGAGGCTAGTGTGTACACATGGTGAAATATGAGGCTAGTGTGTACACATGGTGAAATATGAGGCTAGTGTGTACACATGGTGAAATATGAGGCTAGTGTGTACACTTGGTGAAATATGAGGCTAGTGTGTACACTTGGTGAAATATGAGGCTAGTGTGTAAACATGGTGAAATATGAGGCTAGTGTGTACACATGGTGAAATATGAGGCTAGTGTGTACACATGGTGAAATATGAGGCTAGTGTGTACACATGGTGAAATATGAGGCTAGTGTGTACACATGGTGAAATATGAGGCTAGTGTGTACACATGGTGAAATATGAGGCTAGTGTGTACACATGGTGAAATATGAGGCTAGTGTGTACACATGGTGAAATATGAGGCTAGTGTGTACACATGGTGAAATGTGAATCTAGTTTGTACACATGGGAAAATATGAGGCTAGTGTGTACACATGGTGAAATATGAGGCTAGTGTGTACACATAGTGAAATATGAGGCTAGTATGTACACATGGTGAAATATGAGGCTAGTGTGTACACATGGTGAAATATGAGGCTAGTGTGTACACATGGTGAAATATGAGGCTAGTGTGTACACATGGTGAAATGTGAATCTAGTTTGTACAAATGGGGAATATGAGGCTAGTGTGTACACATGGTGAAATATGAGGCTAGTGTGTACACTTGGTGAAATATGAGGCTAGTGTGTACACTTGGTGAAATATGAGGCTAGTGTGTACACATGGTGAAATATGAGGCTAGTGTGTACACATGGTGAAATATGAGACAAATTAGTACGAAACTCAAATAGGTATGGCTAGTCTTGTCAAATGGAACATTATGTAAGAAAAGTATTTGTGTTGGCATGTGTGTGTATGGGGGTGGTGTTTGTGTTGGCATGTGTGTGTATGGGGGTGGTGTTTGTGTTGGCATGTGTGTGTATGGGGGTGGTGTTTGTGTTGGCATGTGTGTGTATGGGGTGGTGTTTGTGTTGGCATGTGTGTGTATGGGGGTGATGTTTGTGTTGGTATGTGTGTGTATGGGGGTGGTGTTTGTGTTGGCATGTGTGTGTATGGGGTGGTGTTTGTGTTGGCATGTGTGTGTATGGGGGTGGTGTTTGTGTTGGCATGTGTGTGTATGGGGGTGGTGTTTGTGTTGGCATGTGTGTGTATGGGGGTGGTGTTTGTGTTGGCGTGTGTGTGTATGGGGGTGGTGTTTGTGTTGGCATGTGTGTGTATGGGGGTGGCGTTTGTGTTGGCATGTGTGTGTATGGGGGTGGTGTTTGTGTTGGCATGTGTGTGTATGGGAGTGGTGTTTGTGTCGGCATGTGTGTATGGGGGTGGTGTTTGTGTTGGCATGTGTGTGTATGGGGTGGTGTTTGTGTTGGCATGTGTGTGTATGGGGGTGGTGTTTGTGTTGGCATGTGTGTGTATGGGGGTGGTGTTTGTGTTGGCATGTGTGTGTATGGGGGTGGTGTTTGTGTTGGAATGTGTGTGTATGGGGGTGGTGTTTGTGTTGGCATGTGTGTGTATGGGAGTGGTGTTTGTGTTGGCATGTGTGTGTATGGGGGTGGTGTTTGTGTTGGCATGTGTGTGTATGGGGGTGGTGTACATTTTTATCATATTTATATAAGAATATGTTATAATGATAAGTCAAATTGTGGACTTACCTCCACACTCCCCTCACAGCACTGAGTCTACTATTTATACTGTCCAAACAGCACTTAGTCTACTGTTTATACTGTCCAAACAGCACTTAATCTACTGTTTATACTGTCCAAACAGCACTTAGTCTACTGTTTATACTGTCCAAACAGCACTTAGTCTACTGTTTATACTGTCCAAACAGCACTTAGTCTACTGTTTATACTGTCCAAACAGAACTTAGTCTACTGTTTATACTGTCCAAACAGCACTTAGTCTACTGTTTATACTGTCCAAACATCACTGAGTCTACTATTTATACTGTCCAAACAGCACTTAGTCTACTGTTTATACTGTCCAAACAGCACTTAATCTACTGTTTAAACTGTCCAAACAGCACTGAGTCTACTGTTTATACTGTCCAAACAGCACTTAGTCTACTGTTATACTGTCCAAACATCACTGAGTCTACTGTTTATACTGTCCAAACATCACTGAGTCTACTGTTTGTACTGTCCAAACAGCATCGATTCTACTGTTTATACAGTCACTAAATCCTACGAGAAACGACTTTTACCATTCAACGAGTGAGGACAAAAGTAAAAATGATAAAAAATAAATAAATCATAAAATAATTCTGCAAGATGGCGAGACAAACAGCGAGGGCTCGAAATTCGCCGAGTTTGTCCCTGTCTCTTTGCCGGTGAGCTCGGCGCTTTGCAGTGGAGAGCATGTAAAAGTGCATCACTACCTAAAAGTGCATGGGTTTTGTTCCCTCCTGATACGATTGGGAGTGTCACAAACAAAAAGTACACGTCTCTTCTAACACAGGGGTTCTCAACCCTTTTTGCAGCACCGCACCCCCCCCCTCTTCATTTCACAACAATTCCCGCACCCACATCTCGATTTCAAAACAAAATTTCCCGATAACAATGCTAATAAAGATAAATCTAAAATTTTTGGGAGGGCTAATTACACCCCTTTAAACGGCCTCTCGGACCCCAGGGTTTGCGGGCACCCCTGGTTAAGAGCCCCAGTACTAAAATCTTGACAGAACTTTCTGTGTCGCGGCCATTTTAATCTTTCTTAGAAATGGGAATGATGAACATAGGAGTCATCATAGGAGTCATCATATGTCATCATAGGAGTCATCATAGGAGTCATCATAGGAGTCATCATAGGAATCATCATAGGAATCATCATAGGAGTCCCACTCCCATGTATTTTTAGGGTGTCAACAGGAGATGTCATGTCACATGTAAACAAGAGATGTCAGGTCACATCCCAGGTATTTGTAGACAGTATATCAACAGGAGATGTCATGTCACATGTCAACAAGAGATGGCATGTCACATTCCCATGAATTTGTAGAGAGTGTGTCAACTGGAGATGGCATGTCACATGTCAACAGGAGATGTCATATAACATGTCAACAAGAAATGGCATGTCACATTCCCAGGTATTTGTAGACAGTATGTAAACAGTATGGCTTGTTTGAGGGGTTGTTGGTGGGTTGTTGGAGGGATTGCTGGTGTCTTGTTTGAGGGGTTGTTGGTGGGTTGTTGGAGGGATTGTTGGAATGGACCCATCAAAATGACGCCAATTGTTATTTTTGTTTTTTCCTAAATTTACGACAGCTGATCAATTATATATTTCTTCAAATAATACATGCTATTAATTTTAAATATAATTTAATTTCCAGTGCGGTTTGCGTTGAACTTAATAATTTAGAAGAAAAAACAACCAAGAACGATAATAAAAATAAATAAAAGGAGAATTGGAAAAAAATGTGGCTTTGCCCGGGTATTGAACCCATGACTTAAACGAGTTTTAACTCACCAACACCATCACAGTAGCAAGATTTTAAAGGAAAGAAAAATGAACGAAGCATGGCGGAGTGCAAAGGGAAACAACGATCAATTTCGGGATTTTCTTAGTAATTCGATAGACGAGCTCTTAAATAATTTACTTAGATTTCAGTTAACTATAACTATGTTAACAAAGAGTTGGTTAGAAAATACTCAAATGGTAAGACCGGGGGGAGGGGGGGGGGTCGGCTACCTTTTTTTTTTGAGCGAGGAGCCATTTTGTTTAAATAAATTATGTCTGTTATAAAAATATTTGAAAGCCGTAGCCGCTATAAATCAGTATTAAAAAAAAAAGAGCCCTCTATTTTTGAAAGAGCCACTTATCAAACTTTTAATTTATAAAAAAAAAAACATGTTTAGTCTGACTCCCTTCATATCTTCCCCACCTCTCTCTCTCTCTCCCCCCCCTCTCTCTCTTTCTCTCTCTGTCTCTCTCTCTCTCTCTCTCTCTCTCTCTCTCTTTCACTGATGTTATCTAATTTTAGACCAATTAATGGATTCGAGGCTACTACGTTCAAAATATCCAACACATTAATACGTCATCAAAACGTGTTTAAAAGAAAAATAATTTGTATTCTTCATAGCGGTTATCAAGATAAAAAATAATTTAAACACATGCATACAAAACAACAGAAAAACTCAACACAGTGGTTCCCAAACCTAAGTCATTCTTGGCCCCTTTAACGATTCCAGGTCAAAGTCATAAACTGCTGAACAGTGAATAATTTTGTTTAAAAATGAAATGGTCAAAATATTTCCATCAATATTTAGATCACAAAGCGCCATCTAGTGACGTTTTTTTAGTGGACTCTGCTAACAATTATTAAAAATTGAGTTTTTTGGTTTGCACCAGGTACGCTAAAGGTCACCTTATGTCATCTAGAACTGACATTGGAAATACGATTATGACAAAATAAGGGTAATATTTTGCGAGGCCCCTGTGCGGAATCCGCGACACCCCAGGGCACCGGGGCGCACATTTATGAACCACTTCATTACGACACACTAAGGCGACACACTAAGGCGATATACTTAGGCGACACACTAAGGCGACACACTAAGGCGAGATACTTAGGCGACACACTAAGGCGACACACTAAGGCGAGATACTTAGGCGACACACTAAGGCGAGATACTTAGGCGACAAACTAAGGCGACACACTAAGGCGACACACTAAGGCGACACACTAAGGCTAGATACTTAGGCGACACACTAAGGCGACACACTAAGGCGAGATACGTAGGCAACACACTAAGGCGAGATACTTAGGCGACACACTAAGGCGACACACTAAGGCGAGATACTTAGGCGACACACTAGGGCCTGTTCATTACACATTTGTTTTGACGCACCGTTCCATCAAGTATTTAAAATCTAAATCAGTAGCTTGTCAGTCATGTGTGACGTCCGACTAAGTTATGCATTGATGGATTAGATTAAATGGATTAGATTAAATGGATTAGATTAAAAGTGATTTTTGACCTCGTACTTATACATACTACAATATAATTATTAATTATAAAAAATGTTTTTGTTATCAAATTCTTGAGACATCTTTAAACTGTAGCCAGCATGGGCCTAATTGGGCCATCATGGGCCATGGGCTCAAGACACAATAGCCATCATGGGTCAGAGGATGTATGTTGAGACACTAGTTAAAAAAAACAATTTTTTTTTTTTAAAGCAAACCGTTCACTACAGATTAAACTCTAAACGTAATGAGCAACCAAAACAACTTACCATCTCAAGTCTGAACTTATCTCCAACTGGCGTCCGACCTCAGCAGAAGTCAACATTCACGCGATGTGCTGTTACCAACACAGCCGTCCGACCGACATTTCTGTTTGTCCATGAAGTTCCACTCTCAAAGCGACACAGAAGGTTTGATCTGGTTTGCTCTCACTGGCCGTTTCTCATGGGCATCTCTTGTTTCTAACCCAAAACCAAAAAAAATGGTTTCTCCCGCGCGGAGTATTCAGACAGACTGTCCTCTTAGGACAACAGGCAGACTACGGCGACGACCTGACCTAGTCTGAAAAGTCAAGGTCTTAAAGTGCAGACGACCTGGAGGCCCGTGGCACTGGAGCAGGCCAGGTTAAAAGTGCTGCTGGACTGGTGTCAGGCCCATTAAGAGTGCGAACCTTCGCGTTGACGGCAGATTTTGTACTGCTGAGAAGTGCGCGCATGCTACAAAAGTCTATCTTGCACTCTTAAGGACACGGCCCGAGAGTTCATTCCCCTCGTACTTTGCAGGCGGGAAGCGTTCGGAACACAAGACGAGCATGTACGAAACAAAGTAAAAATACATTTTGGTTGATTGAGAATGACGAGGGAGAGGCGAGGGCAGGATGATGTAGGTGATATGGTTTGGGAGGTGGAGGCAAAAGGGGGGGGGGGAAGACATTCTAGGATGTTGTAGGTGAAATGGTTTGGGATGTGGAGGCAGTCATCCTAGGATGATGTAGGTGATGTGGTGTGGGAGGTGGAGACAGAGGGGGGGGAGTCATCCTAGGATGATGTAGGTGATGTGGTGTGGGAGGTGGAGACAGAGGGGGGAAGTCATCCTAGGATGATGTAGGTGCTGTGGTGTAAGAGGTGGAGACAGTTGGGGAAGTGGTTGAAGGGAGTGAACATTTGGGAAATGGTTGGAGGGAATGAACATTTGGGAAGTGGTTGCAGGGAATGAACATTTGGGAAATGGTTGGAGGGAGTGAAAATTTGGGAAGTTTTTGGAGGAAGTGAACATTTGGGAAGTGGTTGCAGGGAATGAACATTTGGGAAGTGGTTGGAGGGAGTGAACATTTGGGAAGTGGTTGCAGGGAATGAACATTTGGGAAGTGGTTGGAGGGAGTGAAAATTTGGGAAGTTTTTGGAGGGAGTGAACATTTGGGAAGTGGTTGAGTAGAGAGGATTTTTTATTGGAGTTGTAGAAAAGTGTTGGGTGAAAGGTGCCAACATTATTTTATTACAAACCGCCCAAAGGGTCCATGCAGGAAATCTGTGGTAGCCAAACATTAATTAAGTTTTAAAACTTGTCTCTCAATGTAAGATTCCTAAATACCGCATGGAAATAGAGTCTGACAGTCCGCACGGGAAAACAGTCTGAAGGTCCGTACGGGAAAACAGCCTGAAGGTCCGCACGGGAAAACAGCCTGAACGTCCGCACGGGAAAACAGTCTGAAGATCCGTACGGGAAAACAGTCTGAACGTCCGCACGGGAAAACAGCCTGAAGGTCCGCACGGGAAAACAGCCTGAAGGTCCGCACGGGAAAACAGCCTGAACGTCCGCACGGAAAAACAGTCTGAAGGTCCGCACGGGAAGGCAGTCTGAAGGTCCGCACGGGAAGGCAGTCTGAAGGTCCGCACGGGAAGGCAGTCTGAAGGTCCGCACGGAAAAACAGTCTGAAGGTCCGCACGGGGAAAAGGTCTGGAGGACCGCATGTTGGCGATCCATTAAACCAGTTGCCATAAATTATTGCATTCAATACATAGGGGAGCGGTTCTCATAATCATAATGGATGGTCGATGACAGGGGGCTAATCATAGGGAAAAGTGTAAGTTGGTTCAGTTAAAAAAACATGGTCTATTTACCTCCCTCTTTGCGCCTGTCCCGCCTCTAAGTCTGGCCTGATGGCGTAAACAAGACAAAAGTACGCCAGAGATAACGCGGCAAAGCTGAACGGGGAAAAGTACAAACCATTGTTTTGGTGGAAATGTACTATAATATCTTGGACTTCACTATCGTGTACTCTGATGTCGTGTACTATAATATCTTGTTCAGGAAGTACTAATCACCTTACGTACCAGGTGTTTTCAAGACACGGCTAAAGCTCAACAAGACACCCCTACTTAGTTTAGTAGCAGAACAATAACAATAATTTAACACAGGGGCTTATAACCTACGGCTCGCGGGCCACAAACGGACCCCTGAAATGTTTAATCCGGTCCGCAAGACCTTCCGGTAACTGGATTAATGTTTTCTTAAAATATACAAACTGCGAAAGATGATCTGTACAAGCCTTTGAAAAGTGATCCTATCTTGTCTGAATCAAAAGTTGGGGAGTTGAACCTCACACATTTTTATTATTTTACTGCATTCGACCACACAAGATTGGAGATTTTCTATAGTAAACCACACTCCACCACAGAAAATTGAAGACACCATAATACAGAAAACGCCACCATAAGGCAAAACACCCCAACCCCTCCCTTTCCACACTTCCCCACCCCAATCAAGGTTTTAAATACCCCACACCACATGCAATGTGATCGCGTGTCACTTGCCGTCAATATCATGACCCCAAAGGGCCAACTTTGTCGCTGGTGTTTGTCGACAACACCTAAACTTGACCTATATACGTTGAAACGTGTCAACAGCCGGACCCCACTATCGCGTGCGGACCCCACTGTCGCGTGCGTTCAAACTGGGGGGAGCATTACTGTACCAGCAAGCAGCGGAGGGAAGGGGACGTAACTTAAGGTCACCTGCCCTAAAGTACACGGCCTGGTTCTGGCCACCCCGAGCTGTCTTAGTCGGTCGGAGGGATAAATTGGCCGACTTCTGCTAAATCTATTCTGGTCTTAATCCAGTCTCACGCATTTCTTGTCTTCTGGTACGGAAAAAAAAACTAATATGAGGGGGGTGTGGGGCGTTGGGCCCCGGTATTACGGGTCCGGGGTTATTTCACATTTGAACGCATGACAATTAGGCCAACTGACGACTACGCCTACAGAGTAAAAGACTCGGGGTGCTTTGAACGCCTACAGAGTAAAAGACTCTGGGTGCTTTGACCTTGACCTTGTTGTGACCCCGGAACAAAACCAAACAGTTTTGCCCTCCCAGAGGTTCTCAGAAATAAACAATAGCTTGAATGTCACAAGGGGCTCAAAACAGATGGGGGTGAGAATTTCTTAAGAAGGCTCTCAAATTATATTTTTGGAATATAAGCGGTCTTCAAAATGTTTTGCGGCCGCGTGGCTCTTAAACCAACATCGTAAAATCAACGCCAGATCAGCTCGTCTGCTTCTGGAACACCACGTGCACGGTTTTACTAACATCCATGGGTGCACCAGCACCTGCGTGCAGAACAACTGTCCCTAAAATCCGACAAAGAAATATTACAATTGAATAAAAGAATAACATCATCTTTTCGAAAACGCAGAGGTATCGTAATCGTACAATTTAGAAACCACGCAAAGTTATCGTGCGTTTAAAAAAAACGCATTCATATCAATACCGATCTTTCCCGTTGAACTTTTCTTGAGAATTGAACATTTCGTTTCTATTTCAAAGCTGCTAACATATTGAACATTTCGTTTCTATTTCAAAGCTGCTAACATGTTGAACATTTCGTTTCTATTTCTAAGCTGCTAACATGTTGAACATTTCGTTTCTATTTCAAAGCTGCTAACATATTGAACATTTCGTTTCTATTTCAAAGCTGCTTACATATTGAACATCGAAGACATCTTTTTCGAATTTAAACAATAAATAAATATTTATAATGTTTTTATTTTATAATGTTAATGGACGAGTCAAATCCACGGGGAGAGAACTCTTAACGACTTCCTGTCTTCTTCACGTTTGCTTCAGTTTGAAATGTCTTTTTTTTTAAATAAAAAAGACGTTGAACTACAATCATTGTTTTGTACCCTTAGGCCATTTTCCTATGAGGCTATCCGCCATCCCCCACCCCTCATCTTTTCTAAGGAAATTTGGATGTGGGGGAGGGGGGATGTCGATGGAGTTTGTAAAAGACATGAGACGGAAATGAGATCTAATTTATATCGGTGAGCAGGGGGAGAGAACTATAAGGGTTTGTTAGAGGAGCCGGTCCCGACGAGTCCAAGTTTGGATGCGGGTAAAACGGGTCAACTTTTGAGTAAAACAATGTGCTTTGAGAATAAAACATGTTGCTTTTGAAAATTAAACTGGTTGCTTTGAGAGTAAAACAGGTTGCATTGAGAGCAACGCAGGTTGCTTTGGGGGTAATACCGGTTGCTTAAAAGTAAAACGGGTTTATTTGAGAGTGAAAACAGGTTTCTTTGAGAGTAAAAACAGGTTTCTTTGAGAGTAAGAACAAGTTGCTTTGAGAGTAAGACGCAATGTTGTTACACGTAAACCGTTCAAATATGGAGATGTCCGAAACATTTGTAAGCTTAGAATAACCCATGGGCGTGGGAAGAGGGTAGGGTGAAATGGGGTGGTGAAGGAAAAGTGTGTGTGCTTGGCTATACAATTTTAGGACCGTTATTTGAACAGTGAATAAAATACTAAACAGTTGTAACTCTGTTTTAAAAAACCCATTTGAAAAAACAACATCCATTTGATCCATTATATCCAGACAGGGCCAGGTCAATAGCCAAAATGGTTGCCATCCATTTCATTCATCATATCCACACATTGCCAGCGTCAATAGTAGCCAACATGGTTGCCATCCATTTCATTCATCATATCCACACATTGCCAGCGTCAATAGCCAACATGGTTGCCATCCATTTCATCCATCATATCCACACATTGCCAGCGTCAATAGCCAACATGGTTGCCATCCATTTCATTCATCATATCCACACATTGCCAGCCTCAATAGCCAACATGGTTGCCATCCATTTCATTCATCATATCCACACATTGCCAGCGTCAATAGCTTGACGGCATAGGTGAAGATTTAGACAAGGTTTAGTCCAAATTAGATCAGCTGAGTCCGATACCAAGAAGTTTGCTTGAATCCATTGCGGGAAGTCAAGAAGAAGGAAAAGGAGAAGAAGAAGGAGTAGAAGAAGTGGAAGGAGAAGAAGAAGGAGTAGAAGAAGTGGAAGGAGAAGAAGAAGGAGTAGAAGAAGTAGAAGGAGAAGAAGAAGGAGTAGAAGAAGTGGAAAAAGACGGAAAATAAAAAGAAGAAGGAAAAGGAGGAGAAGGAGGAGCTGGAGGAGGAGAAGGAGGAGAAGAATAAGAAAGAATAACGTCATAAGTTTTATAGATGTTCATCTAAAAATAATAAAGAACATATTTTTATATATAATAGCTAAACCGAAGTCAAGCAGAAACCATATCGGGCACCCCCCCCCCTGAATTCGCAGGCTTTATTTATTTTGATATGTACTGTGGCCACTCCAGTAATAAACAACTTAAACCGACCAAGATTTGGTTTTGCTCCCACCCCACCTGAAAAAAAAACCTGAAATGACGCCCCTGTCAGCAGACAACCAGCAATGTCTTTCATTTAATTGGAATTCCGATGAATGGGGTTCAAAGTTTTGTGGTCAGTTGGATCTGTTAAGTTTTGTGGTCAGTTGGATCTGTTGAGTTTTGTGGTCAGTTGGATCTGTTGAGTTTTGTGGTCAGTTGGATCTGTTGAGTTTTGTGGTCAATTGGATCTGTTAAGTTTTGTGGTCAGTTGGATCTGTTGAGTTTTGTGGTCAGTTGGATCTGTTGTGTCCATGACACAAATACAGACCCTTAAATAAACAGGTGTCCATGACACAAATACAAACCCTTAAATAAACAGGTGTCCATGACACAAATACAAACCCTTAAATAAACAGGTGTCCATGACACAAATACAAACCCTTAAATAAACAAGTGTCCATGACACAAATACAAACCCTTAAATAAACAGGTGTCGAGGACACAAATACAGACCCTTAAATAAACAGGTGTCCATGACACAAATACAAACCCTTAAATAAACAAGTGTCCATGACACAAATACAGACCCTTAAATAAACAGGTGTCCATGACACAAATTCAGACCCTTAAATAAACAGGTGTCCATGACACAAATATAAACCTTTAAATAAACAGGTGTCCATGACACAAATATTAATAATGTAAACTTTCTAAAATACCCGGTTCTAGGGTGGGAGCGGGGGGGGGGTGTTGTTGATAGACCGGATTTAAATCCTGCATTACAGGAAGACAACAATTCTCGCGCGTTTCGCTTATCGGCTTGTTATAGATTTATTCCCTCCCCCTTTCAGACCAGTCCATTATCAATATCACAAGAAGACATTTTTTAAAGGCGATTCCATTAATCAACTCCCGATGGAGCACAATGGTGCAATGGATGAGAGCAAGGGAAAACCCCAACCCATTCGCGTTCTTCATTTCACTGATACAAATGGCACGGACGAGTCTATTGTGGTGTGTTGGTGATGAGAGGGGTGTCAGGTCTCACTTCGGTACTATTGTACTTAATCATGTACTTAATCTTGGTTTAGAGTTTAGACAACAAAATGAGGGCTTTTATACAAACATCCAAAGGCGTATTTGTGCGACAAGTCCGGTGGCATAGCAAGGGTGAATACCGCCAGGGGGCGGGCCAACAGTTTTGAGGCCATCCCCCACGAAAAAACGCCCCAGTTGGCCGAAAATGCCCCCCCCCTTCAATATAAAGAAAATAATAATCCTCCCAGGACGGACCATCCCTCTACCCCTCTTCCTACGCCCCTGATTCAGTCACACGGGGCAAGCGCTCTCATCTTTATAAAGTTTAGATTAACTTCCGGAAATAAACTTATCAGTGTATAGCCTATAAATAGACTCACACATAGCATTTATTATTATTATAATTACTGTTATGAATACTTTTGCAAAGGATGAAACGCATTAAGTTATATACTATATTTGTAAACCTCACGTATCATTTGTATTCCCATGTATTATTTAATCCATGCACCGCCCCTGCACAAACACAACCTTTTAATGTCAAGAATAAACAAAAGTATATTTTCAGTCTCAGTTCTTGGCCCAACATGCGGAGGTGCGCGTGTCACAACTGAAATTCCCAGAAGTCAATGGGCTCTGAATTGGCTAGAGTAGACTAGATTGTCATCGTTAAAATGCAAACAGACAAACATTTCAAAATAGGATGACAAAAAGATCGACTAAGTGACGACAAAATGGTCTGCTAAATGACGCCAAAAGGGTGTGCTAAGTGACGCGAAAAGGGTGTGCTAAGTAACGCCAAAATGGTGTGCTAAGTGCAGTGATGTATTGTAACGTTACAGTTGTAGCATTGCATTTCTGATACAAATACCACCGTTATATTTTGTTACCGCTTCATCATGACATTGTTGGGGGTTTTCCTCGTGAAAATCCGAGCACTGTGGTGGCATTGCAATACATGTAAAAGAAAGATCTTTTTATCGAGGGTTGTACGAAACAAATATTGAAGTTTTAGAAATGACACAATCTATCTTGAACAAATCAACTTTGAACAAATGAATGTTGAACAAATCAATCTCGAACAAATCAATCTTAAACAAATACATCTTGAACAAATACATCTTGAACAAATACATCTTGAAAAATTATATTTTGAACTTGAACAAATCAGTCTTCAACATTAAATTAAACACATTTTGAGATTGAAACAAAACAAACAAATATCTGCGGATAAAGCGATTCATGCAGCTTATGCCCTTATGACCTTATGACGTTATGACCTTATGACGTTATGACCTTATGAGGTTATCACGTTATGACGTTATCACGTTATGATCTTATGACATTATGACCTAATGACGTTTTGACCTTATGACGTTATGACCATATGACCTTATGACCCTATGACCCTATGACGTTATGGCACTGAGGCTTTATGATGTTACGACCTATGACGTCAGCGATCGCGAGCAAGTCGGGTTTCAATGTTTCTTGTGCAAACTCACAAAGCAATGATCTGACTTTGTCACGTGAGACTTGTCCATTCGTACTTTTAATTAATTGTTATTGAACGAAGCGAAAACAAAGTACCAGGTACCAAATACCAAGTACTAAATACCAATTACCACGCACAAAATACCAAGTACCAAGTGAAGACCACAGGGGAAAAAACGGCAGGGTCACATATTTGTTGTTTTGAGATATTCCATTTTTAAAGTTCAAAACTATGTACATTAAAAACTTGTTAACATAATGTAATTTTTTCAATGCATTTCACAAGTGTGTCCACTTTCCTGAGTTATTAAATAGATAAAGTAATTCAATCTTGAATGTAACATGCTTAATTTCATTATAGTAGAGAGTAGGGTCAAAATGGACTCTGCCGTTTTTTCCCTTTTAGTAGTTTATAAAGGTTTTATCATTGCTACCTATCTATATAAAACTATTTTATAAGTCAATATTCACGTTTAGGCAAGTCCCTTTTGTTTACTATAAGTATAAGAGCGTGGATCATGCCAATAATTATCATTTTTAAAAAAAAAATTATTAATACTTTAACCTGACAATCGGGTTTAAAACCATTCTTTCTAAGTTTCTGGTGTGCTTCTTACAATTTTGACCCAATATTAGTTGTTTTTTCTCTAGCAGTAGCTATAGGAACTAAAGAGTAAAGTAAAGAGAGTAACAGACAGAGATAGCAAGACAGAAACTCGAAGATAGAGAGTTCAGGCGAGTCAGAGCGACAGAGAGAGAGACAGACCTATAAAAAAATGGAGAGAGACAGACCTATAAAAAAAACAGGGAGAGAGACAGACCTATAAAAAACAGAGATAGATCGACTGGGAGAGACAGACCTATAGCAACAGAGATAGAGAGACAGACATAGAACAAAAACAGAGATAAAGTGACGGGGTAGAAGTAGAAGTAAAGAAATAGACGCAAACATTAATGAACTGAATATAACAAAACAAGGGTATAATCTGATAAAAAAATACAAATTTTATTTTTTAAATCCAATTTATTGAGATTATAATAATTTGCTTTGTTTTTTAAGGTAGGAAATTAAAAAATTCAGCTCCGTTTGTTAACTTTTTCTTCCGTTTGTCAGTTAAGCGAATATCATCAGTCGCCATCTTGAAAATTTGTTTACCCTAACGCTGCCTCTCATTGGACCTTTAAGTCACGTGACTATAAATGTCACATGATATTAGTGACTTTACCTTCTTTTCCATTGTAAACATTGGACTATGCTCCTTTTTCCATTGTAAACGGATTTTTCGTTTCCCTTTTTCTTATGGACTTAGCCATATTTTCTACTTTAAACTTAATTCAGCACCTTCTATTTTCAATTGTCTATTAGCCAGGGGCGATAACTAAAAAAAATTAAAAATGTGACTCTGCCGTTTTTTCCCTTGAGGTCTTCAAGTGCCAAATACCAAATACATTATAAAGACAGACTTGTACTTGTAGATATATAGGATTAAAAATTAGATTATCCCCTTTGTCTCCCCTACTTTTAACAAATATGTAATGACTCAGTCTGTCTTAAGATAATCTCAGTCTGTCTTAAGATAATCTCAGTGTGTCTTAATGTAATCTCAGTTTCCACCTTGTGTGCTGACCGCACAAATTAAATGTCCCGGGCCGCATGTCCCGCTGCGGGTCGAAGTTGGTTAATTCCTAAATATTATTTATGATTTCATTTATTCTCCTGCGTCCCCCCCCCACCTTCATCCCCCACCTTCATCCACCACCTTCAAACCCGCACATTGGACCCCCCACCTCCCCCCCCCCCAAATTCCTCTCACATCTTCCCAAATGCTTTCTTGATTTATTATAATTGGGCGAATTCATTTCTGGTCAGCGTAATAACCTTCCACCCCTACACCACAATGGGGTATCACTGCAATGCTCTAACTGTTGTTTATTTTCTAGCGGTTGGAGGTGCACTTTAAAAAACATTTCAATTAATTTATGGGATAAAGTGCAGGGCATTTACATACTGTGAAGGGCATTTCCATACAGTGCAGGGCATTTACATACCATGCAGGGCATGTCATACAGAGGGGGTAGGGGAGAAGGGGAGAATGGGAGGGGCATAAGGGGAGAATGGGAGGGGCATAAGGGGAGAGAGGGGCGGGGGAGGAGGGGAGGGGGTAGTTTAACTTGAGTGTGTCCCTGTCTGTCGTTGCCTCTCTTTCATTCAATTCATTAGAGATGATGTAATAAAGGGCATCATAGGGAATGAAAGGGTATTTGAAAGCGATAGGACATGGTTAGCAATAGGACATTGGTTAGCAATAGGACATTGGCTAGCAATAGGACATTGGCTAGCAATATGACAATGGCTAGCTATAGGAGAATGGCTAGCTATAGGACATTGGTTAGATATAGGACATTGGTTAGCTATAGGACATTCGTTAGCTATTAGGACATTGGTTAGAGACAGGACATAACATTTTCTCTAATTCACGCACTTCCCGAGGTCCTGTCCAAAGACCACCAGTGGTTCCCGAGGTCCTGTCCAAAGACCCCCAGTGGGCCGTAAACACTAAGTTTGAAGTCGATACCTACAGCATGCAGCTGTATGGCCATAACATATGACATATGTGGTCGGCAATTCCACTCAGTATTAGTAGAGACAAATTTGTTTTTATTTATTCAACAAAAGCTTTAACTAAAATATGCATTGATATTTTGACTTTTGAGTAGCATAAAGCAATGTGTGGGATTAATATGAACATCTTTGACACTAATCTCATCTACTTAAGAAAATCAGCAACAATGTGTGGGATTAATATGAACATCTTTGACACTAATCTCATCTACTTAAGAAAATCAGCAACAATGTGTGGGATTAATATGAACATCTTTGACACTAATCTCATATACTTAAGAAAATCAGCAACAATGTGTGGGATTAATATCAACATCTTTGACACTAATCTCATATACTTAAGAAAATCAGCAACAATGTGTGGGATTAATATGAACATCTTTGACACTAATCTCATATACTTAAGAAAATCAGCAACAATGTGTGGGATTAATATGAACATCTTTGACACTAATCTAATCTACTTAAGACAATCAGCAACAATGTGTGGGATTAATATCAACATCTTTGACACTAATCTCATATACTTAAGAAAATCAGCAACAATGTGTGGGATTAATATGAACATCTTTGACACTAATCTAATCTACTTAAGAAAATCAGCAACAATGTGTGGGATTAATATGAACATCTTTGACACTAATCTAATCTACTTAAGAAAATCAGCAACAATGTGTGGGATTAATATGAACATCTTTGACACTAATCTCATCTACTTAAGACAATCAGCAACAATGTGTGGGATTAATATGAACATCTTTGACACTAATCTCATCTACTTAAGACAATCAGCAACAATGTGTGGGATTAATATGAACATCTTTGACACTAATCTAATCTACTTAAGAAAATCAGCAACAATGTGTGGGATTAATATCAACATCTTTGACACTAATCTCATATACTTAAGAAAATCAGCAACAATGTGTGGGATTAATATGAACATCTTTGACACTAATCTAATCTACTTCAGAAATTCAGCAACAATGTGTGGGATTAATATGAACATCTTTGACACTAATCTAATCTACTTAAGAAAATCAGCAACAATGTGTGGGATTAATATGAACATCTTTGAAACTAATCTCATCTACGTAAGAAAATCAGCAACAATGTGTGGGATTAATATGAACATCTTTGACACTAATCTCATCTACTTAAGACAATCAGCAACAATGTGTGGGATTAATATGAACATCTTTGACACTCATCTCATCTACTTAAGACAATCAGCAACAATGTGTGGGATTAATATGAACATCTTTGACACTAATCTCATCTACTTAAGAAAATCAGCAACAATGTGTGGGATTAATATGAACATCTTTGACACTAATCTCATCTACTTAAGACAATCAGCAACAATGTGTGGGATTAATATGAACATCTTTGACACTAATCTCATCTACTTAAGACAATCAGCAACAATGTGTGGGATTAATATGAACATCTTTGACACTAATCTAATCTACTTAAGACAATCAGCAACAATGTGTGGGATTAATATGAACATCTTTGACACTAATCTAATCTACTTAAGACAATCAGCAACAATGTGTTGGATTAATATGAACATCTTTGACACTAATCTCATCTACTTAAGACAATCAGCAACAATGTGTGGGATTAATATGAACATCTTTGACACTAATCTAATCTACTTAAGAAAATCAGCAAACTAACGAGCCGAAGCTCATGAAGTCTTCCCCAGCGCACCCCCGTCACTCCCAACCGGCATTCAACCACTCCCCCAGTGGTTCTCTATTCCAGTCAGGCGCGAAGCGGCACGCCGGAGGATTTCCGCCCCTGAGACAGACTCACCCACCCTTCCACTCGATTGACTATGCGAGTGAGGCGGCATCACAGAGGGAACAGCTGGCCGGGGTTATGCTTTAACACAGCAACCGGGCCGGACTTTCTTGGGCTGGGGTGGATATATTTTACGTCTCAAATGTCCCCCCTTCCCAACCCGGGGAGACGCGTAGTATTACAGACGCCCTCTGATAGGGTTTACGTGGTTGTCTGCGGTGTGACTAATTCACGCCGCAGCTGGGAGAGAAAAGAGGTTGCCTAGGAGCAGTACCTTCAAAGACTGCATATTTAGATTCATCGGCCAGGGTCGCCACGTTCCCTCTCCTATTATCCACACGGCAACTGTAATCATGTCCCGACCTGTACGGCAACTGTAATCATGTCCCGACCTGTACGGCAACTGTAATCATGTCCCGACCTGTTTCTACGTTATTTTCAACTGCATTTGATAGGAAACCATGCAGCTGTCCTCTTTATAACACAGTTTCCGTGCGTTACCTCTGCCATTCAGCGCAGGTCCCCTACACGGTGATCCTGTACCCCCGTAACGTTTCAGGGGGTATGTGGCAAACGCCTCTTTATCGACATGCCATTTTTGGGACGGACATGCCGACTAGAGCCCCCGGGGGAGGGGGGCATCTTTGATACTAAAGTATTGGAAAATGACAGATTTTCTTTTCATCAAATTATAGTTATTTGATATGCAAGTATGAGCAGCGATTTGGATAACTACGCTTGAGAATTTAAACGGAAACTCGTTTTTTAGCACACAATTAAGGATTGGTGCAGGGGCGTAAGGACAGTTGTTTGTCAGTGGTGGTGACAGGTCGGTAATTATGAAGGATGCTGTGAAATGTGTTTTGATAGGATGTGTTGATCCTGAGATTGTGAAGGGTGGAAGAAACGCATTGCGGGCCACGGGGAATACCTTGATCCGGAGGTTTGGGGGGGTCCAAGGAAAGTGTATGGGATGTGAAAAGGTTTAAGGAGATGACACGTGTTTCTTGCGGCAAATCGGGAATTCACCGAGACGCAACTGACACATCATAGTCAGAAGATGGACGCACCACGATGAGGCTCGGCGCGGGACGAACGACTGCTGCTACTGAACGCATTGTCAGACATTAGTCTGTCTTACAAAAGGGACATTGACCTCGATTTCGATATTCACAGAAAGAATTATCTCAAGGGTTCTTATGTTGCCGACTTGACGCCTCGTCCTGGTTTATTTTAATTGCAATCATTTTCGTCAGCGAGTTTCCCAAAATTAAGCTCCTCCAAGCAAGGTCAGTCTATTTTTAGGGTAGTGAACTTTAAGGCCACGTGTCACACAAGTCATTGAGATTCACCAAAGATTCAGCTCTTTAGGACATGGGGAAGTTAACTCGCGCCCGGGGCACAATACCTTTTTAGCGCCCCCCAATACCTTTTTAGCGCCCCCTATTCGAAAACCATACAATATTATAGTAAAATATACAATTTGGCGCCCCCTTGTGAGTAGCGCCCGGGGCATGATGCCCCCCTTGCCCTCCCCCTACGCCACTGCGTCTGCAAATATAAAAATGAACATTTATTTTTAGAAACTAAGGTTGAGCAGCAAAATAAAATCAGTTGACCCAAAGAACCTTTTGATGGTTACGGTATCAATAAATGTTTGATGTTTACTGTATCAATAAAGGTATGATGGGTACCGTACACAAAACACTGACAAATAAGGCACCATAAGACATAAACTTATTTAAATGTTTTGTGGTTTTTTTGTACTGAAGAAGGCATTTACCGAAACGCCTACATTTGTATTTTGTAAACTCATCCATTGAGCTGACCGTATATTGTTTTATTGACACGAATTATCTGTGTCTAATTTATCTGACACAACAAAAGAATATGTTGTATTACATGGCGTAAACTCTTTAACGTGATCTTCCCGTGAGAGAGTTCGGCTATACGAGAAATAAGTTATCGAAAACAAGTCCCATAGAGTTATGATAATCGACTGTCTACTATAACAATATGTGGTGAATTATGTGAGATAACATTTTGAAAACCAAAGAGATCAAAGACATCAATTTTTATCCTTTATTATATTAAAAAAATGTTCCTATAGTATATTCAATAATTATCCTATCTTATTAGTATTACGTCACACATTGTAGATTTCTTTCTTTTTTTTTTGAGGGGGGCAAGAGAAGACAAATCGGTTTTTTGATTAATCCCGAGTTACTTTTTCTTATTTTATTAAAATATCTAGACCATGGTTAATGATGTCATTAAAATGTTGTACCAAAAATTAAACAGCCACACACACACAAATAAAATAAAATAAATACAAATAATAATAAAATAATGAAAAATAAAAACGATCACGTCGTTTATGTTTAAAACAATCACGTCGTTTATGTGTACAATTTATGACACATGAGACAATGTTGGCAGACATATTTATGTCCTCAACCGAAATGCGAAAACAGATCTCAATTTTTGTTTATTCTGAGCCAAGCGTATGACTTTCAAAAAAGTAAAAAAAAGGATGAGAACCACTGGGGTAAATACATTACACAAAGACGATTAAGTGTAAGTTACAATTAAAATTCTAAAATGAACATAAGGGCTCTCGTGTGGAGTTTGTTGGGTCCTAGTGTATAGTATCTGGGATGCGGGCCGCCTATGGACTGAGCTAGCTGGAAACGTTTGGGATCCACTGTGTAGTCAAAATTAGCCGCAGGCCAGCGAGCTTCGACCACAAGACTTTGTGAGTCACCATCAGTTGGAGCTAATTGCAAATAGGATTATTGGTTAGGGACATAACGGGAGGTGGGAAGGGGAGGGTGGGGTTTGACTGAATGCACGAGAGGTCGTGTGGTGATGAATGCAAGGAAGTAGAGGTCATGTGGTGTTAGAAGATGAATGCAAGGAAGTAGAGGTCATGTGGTGTTAGAAGATGAATGCAAGGAAGTAGAGGTCATGTGGTGTTAGAAGATGAATGCAAGGAAGTAGAATGTGAAACGAGCAGAAGTTGGGTGGAATGTGTCTCAGATTCTTGCAAAGTCTCCGTGGACAGGTTTGTGTTGCTGCGTAAAAATGGGACATGGTTGTGTGGCTGGGCACAGATGTCACATGGTTGTGTGGCTGGGCACAGATGTCACTTGTTTGTATGCAAGTGTCATTTGTTATTTTGTATTTGTCATGTGAGGCGAGAGTGCTTTAAAAGTCCAAATGAGATTCCCTTAAATTGACCAGTCGGGGAATGGGTGCTATTGTGACCATGCCGGGGAATGGGTGCTATTTTTTCACTCTGGTGATGGGTGTCAGGCAAAGAAATGAAGAACACATTTTGAAAGCACTCAATGTTTCTTTTGATGTAATTTGACTTTTTTTGTGTGGCTCTTATAATACAAGACTGAAAAACTTTATAAAAAGAAGTTACTATACACGCTAAAATTCAGTGAGATAAGCTGCTGCTGTATTTGTCATTGCTGCTGTATTGCTGCTGTATTGCTGCTGTATTGCTGCTGTATTTTTCATTGCTGCTGTATTGCTGTTGTATTGCTGCTGTATTAGCCATAGCTGCTGTATTTGTCATTGATGCTGTATTTGTCATTGCTGTTGTATTGCTGATGTTTTGCTGCTGTATTGCTGCTGTATTTGTCATTGCTGCTGTATTGCTGCTGTATTGCTGCTGTATTGCTGCTGTATTGCTGCTGTATTGCTGCTGTATTGCTGCTGTATTGCTGCTGTATTGCTGCTGTATTGCTGCTGTATTGCTGCTGTATTGCTGCTGTATTGCTGCTGTATTGCTGCTGTATTTTTCATTGCTGCCGTATTGCTGTTGTATTGCTGCTGTATTGCTGCTGTATTAGCCATTGCTGATGTATTGCTGCTGTATTGCTGCTGTATTTTTCATTGCTGCTGTATTGCTGATGTTTTGCTGCTGTATTGCTGCTGTATTGCTGCTGTATTTGTCACTGCTGCTGTATTGCTGATGTATTGCTGCTGTATTTGTCATTGCTGCTGTATTGCTGATGTCTTGCTGCTGTATTGCTGCTGTATTGCTGCTGTATTGCTGCTGTATTTGTCATTGCTGCTGTATTGCTGATGTCTTGCTGCTGTATTGCTGCTGTATTGCTGCTGTATTGCTGCTGTATTTGTCATTGCTGCTGTATTGATGATGTCTTGCTGATGTCTTGCTGCTGTATTGCTGCTGTATTGCTGCTGTATTTGTCATTGCTGCTAAAATGTAACCTTTGTTAAGTTTGTAGATCCAAAATTGATACGTCTTAAAAAAAAAGAATCCTTTCTATATGAAAAAAAAAACAAACAAGAAAAGAAAATAAATCACAAAAAAAGAAAATGAAAATCTAAAGTTTGAGCTTGTCCAAGCATTCAGCAACAATCATTAGGATTGGCATAAAACAATCATTCAGATTTTATAAGCTAAATAACAAAAATTGTAATCTTTACTATTGAAAAAAACTTTTGCTGCCTCAACTGTTGGATGTAAAGTGCAAATGTAATTTAACATTATAACGTCATTTGATGGGGCTTAAAATAAAACAAAACATGTGTGTGTGTGTGTGCGTGTGTGTGTGTGCGTGTGAAGTATTTCAAAAAGCCAATTCATCTGATGACAAAACAAATTTTAATTTTTAATCTGTTATGAAAATAAAAAGAATTTTTGCTTCATATTTTTATACTACTCCACATGTGGCGGGTAACAAAGAGCAGACTCCTCAGTAAACCTATTCTATACGGGTGGACGAATCACTAGTTACATGAAGAAATACAATTAAATATCTATGTATATAACTTCCTAGTTAATAATATTGACCCCAAATAACTTAAAATAGTGTTTTTAACATTGTTTAGTAATCAGATTACTTAAAATTTAAACATGATTTGCTGATGTGGATAGGAGAAAATGTCCCCCCCCCCATCTTGACAATGGTATCCAGGGAGGAAACACCTTTGAGGTACTGCTTTGAAAATAATTTTTGCCGTAGGGTGGGGGGGGGGGGGAATTTCTTTGCTCTTTCCTTTACGATAACTGGATGCTTTGAACAGTGGTTAGCATGTAACGCATGGCTGATGGAGAATGTCCAAGAATGAGTAGACTCAGCTGAGCTCAACGTGATCCATTTTCAAAAAAAAAAAAATCATGCTAAAAATCGTAAAACTCCGTCTTGTTCAGCACACACTTCTCTTTAAAGCAGTGGTTCTCATCCTGTGGGTCGCGATCCCTTTGGGGGGAGGGGTCGAATGACCCTTTCACAGGGGTCGCCTAAGACATCAGAAAACACATGAACTCTACAGTTATGAAGTAGCAACGAAAATAATTGTGTGGCTGTGAAAACCGTTTTAAAGGGTCGTGGCATTAGGAAGGTCGAGAACCACTGCTTTAAAGGGATACATCACACAAACTTTTTAACAATGAAATTACTGCAAACCGCACCCACATCCCCTTCCGACGCCTATGCAATTTTTACATTTTCAAGTAGACTAAAAGTTGAACAAGGGGCACGTATCTCTGCAACGATTTGTAACTAGCAGAAAACTGATTTATCCAAATACCTTGATAATATGGGACCCCCCCCCTACACAAATACACACACTTACAAACACACACACATACACACTCAAACCCACACACGCTAGAAAACTGTTTCTGTTCCAAAATAAAAATAAAATTAAGGAATAAATAAAATTGCAAATGTTTATTACTTTTCAGATGTGTTTTCTCAAAAGTTTAAATCAGCAGTCACTGTCCTAATGGAAATTCTTTTCAGTTTCAAAGTGATTTTAGAAAGTTTCAACCTATTTAAATTCGTTTGGGAACCACTGGATTCCCATCGCAGTGTCGAAGATAAACACCCAAATGAGGGTTCCATTCCAACATGTTGGATTAATAATACAGAAATTTAACATAAAATGGAAGTAATGAAAAAATCAACCGATAAGTCTGTGCACCATCATCATGTACTTTAGGCATTTATATGGCCAATGTGTCTTGGAATACGCCCCTGCCTGGGAGTGTCTGATACCCTCATCTCACGGGGTGACATCTGCCGCTTCTTAGCCCGTCTTAACCCATGTGACATTTCTTCCTAAAAAACTGTGTACATATAATCATCTTACTTAAATGATGTGACAGCTGGATGTTTTTGATGGGGCATTTTGTGGAACTGTTCTGTCCTGTCCTGTCCTGGTCACGCAACTCGTTATGCAACCAATGACCCCAAAAGACCATACTTTCAGCCTAACGGGCAAAACCAACACCATTGTGTCTTCGCCCGCCCCACCAACAATCACGTCACCACATGTCCCATGGCCATACACCATCACGTCCCCCCTTATGTCCCATGGCCATACACCATCACGTCCCCCTTATGTCCCATGGCCATACACCATCACGTCCCCCCTTATGTCCCATGGCCATACACCATCACGTCCCTCCTTATGTCCCATGGCCATACACCATCACGGCCCCCCGTATGTCCCATGGCCATACACCATCACGTCCCTCCTTATGTCCCATGGCCAAACACCATCACGTCCCCCCTTATGTCCCATGGCCATACACCATCACGCCCCCCCTTATGTCCCATGGCCATACACCATCACGTCCCCCCTTATGTCCCATGGCCATACACCATCACGTCCCCCCTTATGTCCCATGGCCATACACCATCACGTCCCCCCTTATGTCCCATGGCCATACACCGCAGTCTAACATTCGCGCTAAAGTCGTTCATCACAATAAAATAATTTACATTTCTCCAACAGCAACACGACTATCCCAAAACCTATTTTCGATCACACCACGACCAAATCATACAAATCCCATAACAACACAGTAACACCTATTTATACTAGCACCAACTATTTACCCCAGCACCACCTATTCACCCCAGCACCACCTATTCACCCCAGCACCACCTATTCACCCCAGCACCACCTATTCACCCCAGCACCACCTATTCACCCCAGCACCACCTATTCACCCCAGCACCACCTATTTACTGTAACAAAACTCAAGTTTAATCTGTACTAAAGATATTGATGTTGTATTTCATCGCCCGCCACAGTCCTACACGCACAGTCCTACACGCACAGTCCTACACGCACAGTCCTACACGCACATTCCTACACGCACATTCCTAAACGCACAGTCCTACACGCACAGTCCTACACGCACAGTCCTACACGCACAGTCCTGCACGCACAGTCCTGCACGCACAGTCCTGCACGCACAGTCCTACACGCACAGTCCTACACGCACAGTCTTGACAGTGACGACAAGATTCTTTACAACCCCTCAAATCACGTTGTTTGCAGTCCATGCACCAGGAAAGTTTCGGCACTACTTTGCCGTGCTGTATTAATGCGCAAATTGTTTTTGTGGTCACGGGTAGCAATCAGCTCAAAGTTATCAATATTTATATAATCACGGGTGGCAATCAGCTCAAAGTTATCAATATTTATATAATCACAGGTGGCAATCAGTTCAAAGTTATCAATATTTATATAATCACAGGTGGCAATCAGCTCAAAGTTATCAATATTTATATAATCACAGGTGGCAATCAGCTCAAAGTTATCAATATTTATATAATCACGGGTAGCAATCAGCTCAAAGTTATTAATATTTATAATCACATGTAGCAATCAGCTCAAATTTATCAATATTTATAATCACTGGTAGCAATCAGCTCAAAGTTATCAATATTTATAATCACTGGTAGCAATCAGCTCAATTGATAAGAACATCTATCTCAATCCTTATACAGGCTAGGGGTGGCAGAGGGTGGTGAAGGGATTGGGAGATGGAAAGAAGGGTTGCAGGGAAGGGGTCTAAGAGGGGACTCTTCTCCGATCCTCCGTGACCCGGTCACGATTGATTTTTCATCTTTCTCGGCATTGTTCTAGGGTGGTGGCCCTTTATCACCGAGTTCCTGCCCTTGCGCAGGAGAGACAGAGTCGTCTCCCCCGTCGTTATTTCCTGTGTGAAACTATGTAGCACGCTATCGACCCACACAACTTCATCTCTCGTGAGTAGACAATCTTAGTGGTAATGATTGTCAGAGAATCTCAGTGGTAATGATTGTCAGAGAATCTCTGTCGTAATGATTGTCAGGGAATCTCTGTCGTAATGATTGTCAGAGAATCTCTGTCGCTATTATTGTCAGAGAATCTCTGTCATAATGATTGTCAGAGAATCTCAGTGGTAATGATTGTCAAAGAATCTCTGTCGTAATGATTGTCAGAGAATCTCAGTGGTAATGATTGTCAGAGAATCTCTGTCGCTATGATTGTCAGAGAATCTCAGTGGTAATGATTGTCAGAGAATCTCTGTCATAATGATTGTCAGAGAATCTCTGTCATAATGATTGTCAGAGAATCTCTGTCATAATGATTGTCAGAGAATCTCTGTCATAATGATTGTCAGAGAATCTCTGTCATAATGATTGTCAGAGAATCTCTGTCATAATGATTGTCAGAGAATCTCTGTCATAATGATTGTCAGAGAATCTCTGTCATAATGATTGTCAGAGAATCTCTGTCATAATGATTGTCAGAGAATCTCTGTCATAATGATTGTCAGAGAATCTCTGTCATAATGATTGTCAGAGAATCTCTGTCATAATGATTGTCAGAGAATCTCTGTCATAATGATTGTCAGAGAATCTCTGTCATAATGATTGTCAGAGAATCTCTGTCATAATGATTGTCAGAGAATCTCTGTCATAATGATTGTCAGAGAATCTCTGTCATAATGATTGTCAGAGAATCTCTGTCATAATGATTGTCAGAGAATCTCTGTCATAATGATTGTCAGAGAATCTCTGTCATAATGATTGTCAGAGAATCTCTGTCATAATGATTGTCAGAGAATCTCTGTCATAATGATTGTCAGAGAATCTCTGTCATAATGATTGTCAGAGAATCTCTGTCATAATGATTGTCAGAGAATCTCTGTCATAATGATTGTCAGAGAATCTCTGTCATAATGATTGTCAGAGAATCTCTGTCATAATGATTGTCAGAGAATCTCTGTCATAATGATTGTCAGAGAATCTCTGTCATAATGATTGTCAGAGAATCTCTGTCATAATGATTGTCAGAGAATCTCTGTCATAATGATTGTCAGAGAATCTCTGTCATAATGATTGTCAGAGAATCTCTGACGTAATTATTGTCGCATCTGGACACCATCAGACAATGTGGGAGCCTTGTTTGACTGTCTTAAAGTGTCTTCATGTTATCAACACGCTTAAGGGTGTCCTGGATACACTATTAATGGATCTGTCCCATATGTGTCCAATGTCGTTTATCAGTGTGTCATGGTGTGTCGACCAGTCATTCTGATCCTCACTGACCGACCATGAAGAACTAGAGTTACGTGTCTTAATCTATGGCGAGGTCACACATACTGACATGTCCAGTCTGCTCGCTACGTCTTCCCTTAAGCCACTTGCTTACTAAACACGTAGCATATTATACGCCTTTTGAAATCTAAATCTGTTCACCTGGTGACCACTGGTCAGGTCAGATTTTGATACCAGTGGCGGATCCAGCAATAAGAGATAGATCGTAGGGAGGGTTAAACAAGAAGCGATTAGTGTGGTAGCGTTGTAACCACTGGTCAGGTCAGATTTTGATACCAGTGGCGGATCCAGCAATAAGAGATAGATCGTAGGGAGGGCTAAACAAGAAGCGATTAGTGTGGTATGATGAACATAAAATGATTCAATCCTGAAAGGATTTCGAGTTTTTTTTTAAATCCTCCATTGACAGAAACGTTGTGACCACGGGTCATCGTTGTGACCACTGGTCATCGTGTTAAATCAGTCGCGATGGAAGGAGCGTGACATCTGGCCGACGGGGCGGACTCCCTTTAATAATTGATCCATCACGTCCGGCCGGTGACTCGACAAAGGGGTCAAGAATATTACAAGAAATGTAGCCATATCTCATGACTGGACAGTGGTCAAGTAGAATATAACTGCTGTAAGCCACTTTGTCTCAAGACTGAACAAAGGTCAAATATACTATTAAAATAAGTTGTATAGACACCATCATCATATATAAAAAGATTGATTTCAAAACTCATATTTGTGTGCTTATATCCAGCATATACCCAGCATATATCCATCCGGTGGATGGAACTCGCTAGCCATTGACGGCAACTCCCCCTGAATTCAAACCAGGATCAAGAAATTGATCGTGTGCCCTCAAATATTAGAAAAAAAAGTTATTTTGTCCGTTTCTGTACATAAACATTTACCCATAAGTGCTTTAAATTCTCGTTTGTCACTGAATTCCCCGAATTCCCCGACTTCCCCCCTTCCAAAATCTTCACCCAAACCTCTGACCCATGGATAGTTATGAAACTACGTGTGTAGTACTTGGTGTATGGCATCTTGTAGGACTTCACGTAGGACTTCATGATAGGACTTCACGTTGAACTTCACTTAGGAATTCATGCAGGTCTTCATGTAGGACTTCGCATTGGACTTCACGTAGGGCTTCACATAGGAATTCGTGTAGGACCTCATATATGACTTCATGTAGGACTTCGTGTAGGACTTCACTTAGGACTTTATTAGGACTTCATGTAGGGTTTCATGTACAACTTCATGTATGACTTCACGAAGGACTTTAAGGAGGACTTTAAATAGGACTACATGTAGGACGTCACGTAGGACGTCATGTAGGACTTCATGTAGGACTTCATGTAGGACAACTTTAGCAATGACTACCAGAATGCCGCTTACAATAATCGACTCCAACTTTAACAGACGCTTTTGGGCGGAAATCGTGGGCGGAATAACTTTTAAAAAAGTGTGTGGGGGAGTACTAAACCTAATTACCACGTGGATCCACAAACTCTTCTGTCCAGAAGTTCTTTTTAAAGACGCCCCTTTATTACGTCATGGAGGAACTAGATTTTATGTGTTAAGGATAGACAACATGCTGACGGCTGATAGACAACATGCTGACAGCTGATAGACAATGTGTTGACAGCTGATAGACAACATGCTGACAGCTGATAGACAACGTGCTGACGGCTGATAAACAACATGTTGACGGCTGATAGACAACATGCTTAAGGCTGATGGAAAGACAACATACTGACGGCTGATAGACAACATGATGACGGCTGCCAATTCACTACTGCTCACTTTCTCCCAATTCACTACTGCTCACTTTCTCCCCATTCACTACTGCACATTGTCTGACAATTCACTACTAATCAATCAAGTCACTGGACGCTGTCCCAACTTTGGTCGAGATACAGCCAGCAATCAGTCAAATGTCCAATGGCAAAGTACCTGGCTCCGACATGATTCCTGCCGATATGTACTAAGAGGGTGGACCAGCGCTGACGGATAAGCTATTGCGTCGATTCCAGATCATCTGGCAGACGGAAACTGTACCACAGGACCTCAAAGATGCCTCAATTATCCACTTGTACAAACACAAAGGAAACGTCAATCACAGGCAAGATCTTGGCCCGAGCTCTTCTTAACCGCATGAATGCACATCTGGCACTAGGTCTCCTACCCGAAAGTCAAAGCGGTTTCCGAAAAGTACGCGGACCTATCGCTATGGCGCCAAGAGAAATGTCAGGAGCAAAATACCTAAATTCCACATTTATCGACCTGAATAAGGCTTTTGACAGGGTCAATAGAGGTGGCCTGTCGAAAATCATGAAGAAGTACGGATTCCCAGACAAGTTCACCAACATCATCCGTCATCTGCATGTCAACGGTCAGTCATCTCAAGCATTTCCTGTCACAAACGGTGTGAAGTAGAGC
Organism: Omphiscola glabra; assembly: GCA_964017045.1. Taxonomy (NCBI): domain Eukaryota; kingdom Metazoa; phylum Mollusca; class Gastropoda; family Lymnaeidae; genus Omphiscola; species Omphiscola glabra. Next base: position 1,981,893 of record OZ024809.1, on the reverse strand, counting down.
TGTGTCCTGGCTCACACACTCTTCAGTATGATGTATTCTTCAATGCTGTCTGATGTTTTCAGGGACTCCGCAACGGGTTGCCAATCCGTTTCCACCCCAATTGATCAGCCTTCAACCTTAGGAGGCTTCAAGTTAAAACCAAGGTCAAACATAACACCATCAACGAGCTTCTGTTTGAGGACCATTGTGCCATCAATGCTGCCTCTGAAACCGCCATGCAACAAAGCGTTGATATCTTCTTTGAGGCTTGCTACAACTTTGGCCTCACAATCAACACAAAGAAGACTGAAGGGATGTATCAGCCAGCTCCCAGTAGGACATACGCTGAAACTAGCCTCACCATCAGCGGAGAGCGTCTAAACACGGTGGATAAATTTACTTACTTGGGCAGCACTCTCTCCAGAACTGTCGTTATGGATGACGATATGCATGCCAGACTCGCAAAAGCTAGGTCAATATTTGGGAGACTCCGAAGCACTGTAAGGGAGAGGAGAGGTATCAAACGAGAAACAAAGATCAAGGTCAAGAGCGCAGCAGCCCTCTGACTTTGCTATACGGATGTAAAACGTTGACAGTCTACGAGCACACAACCTGCCTCAGGAAACTCCTCGGCATCAGGTGGCAATACAAAGTGCCTGACACGGAGGTCCTTGCTAGAGCGAACCAAACCTAGCATCTTCACCACCCTGATGCAGTCTCAACTCCGTTGGACGGGAACGTAGTCCGTGTGAAAGACAACCGACTCCCTACACAGCTACTCTTCGGTGAGCTCACGCTAGGTAAGCGCTCCCAAGGAGGTCAAAAAAAGTGTTACAAGGACACACTGAAAGCGGCACTAAAGGCCTTCAGCAAAAACCCAATAGAATGGGTGCAGACAGCCCAGGACAGAGACAGGTGGAGATCAGCTGTCAAGAAGGGGGCTCAATCTCATGAAGCCAGTAGGAGAGCCACAGCTGAGACACGCAGGCTGGCCCCCAAAAAGCAACATTAGATCACCGACTACAGCAACTATCCCTGCTCGCGGTGCCAGAGACTTTTCTTAGCACGGATCGGACTAAGAAACCACCTACGAACTCACTGTGACCCACCCACCCCCCACAGGATGACTAGATGGTCATAGTGATCTTGACGGACGAGCAACAGAACTGTTCACTGTCTCCCAATTCACTACTGCTCATTGTCTGCCAAATCACCACTGCTGATTGTCTCCCTATTCACCCCTGCTCAATTTCTCCTTATTCTAAACATCTCATTGTCTCACTATTCACTACTGCTCATTGTCTCCCAATTCACCACTGCTAATTATCTCACTATTAACAACTGCTCCTTGTCTCACTATTTACAATTGCTCATTGTCTCACTATGCCCTGCTGCTCATTGTCATCCTATTCACTACTGCCCATTTTCTCACTATTCACTACTGCTCATTGTCTCACTATTAACCACTGCTCATTGTCTCTCTATTTACCACTGCTCATTGTCTCCCTATTCACCACTGCTCACTGTCTCACTATTCACCACTGCTCATTGTCTCACTATTCACTACTGCTCATTGTCTCCCTATTCACCACTGCTCATTGTCTCCCTATTCACCACTGCTCATTGTCTCTCTATTCACCATTGGTCATTGTCTCCTTATTCACCACTGCTCTTTGTCTCACTATTCACCATTGCTCATTGTCTCCCTATTCACCACTGCTCAGTTTTAAGTAAAGTAGTTGGAGCCATTAAAGTGAGACCGAAAAGGGGGGGGGGGGGGGATGAATCAAAAACAATTTCATCTCTGACGTCACTTGATATCTGGCAGACTTCGTATCGTCTGCTGGGAACCGTCCGTTAAAACACAACAGAAATTCAAGAAAGTTGTCTGTGTATGTACATGAAATCCAAAGTGGCCAGGTTTCACAGAGAGCATTTTTGTATAAAAAATGTAAGCCGTATTCCAACTTCACAAGAATATTTATTTCCTTTGATTACCTTCATACCCCCCCCCCCCCCATTCTCCATTTTGTTGTTTACAAGAAAAGTTCTGCACCATAATAAAAACTAAACAAAGCTGGATTCAGTTGAAGAAAAGACTGATGGAACAGTTTTTATAAAGGTTTTTTTTTAAAATTATTTTGTTTGACCCCAACCGCCACCAGTGAAGATAAATGACATGTAATTATAATGATATTTGTGATTTTTTTTAAATGTTTGAGTTGTGGTTAGGAAGAGAGGGTTTGGTGTGGGGGTGTTAAATGTTATAGGAAGAGAGGGTGTGATGGGGTGGGGTGTTTAATGTTATAGGAAGAGAGGGCGCGGTAGTGTGGGCTGTGTAATGTTATAGCGTCACACGTCCTAACAGCACCAGAGCAAATGGATAATGTTTACGTGCACTGACGTCATAGATGGGGTTTTAAAAACTTGAACGGGAAAAACAAATCTGAAAAATAAATTGTCAAAGAAAGTGAGGAGATAAAAATTGTAGGTAAATAATGGAATGAGAGATAATTGATGTCTTTGTGCCATAGCAGAGTTTTTTTTTGTTTTTTTTTAATGATAGTTGAAGAAAACAGGTAAGGATTATTTTTTGTCTTTATTTTTATCTCTAACGTCAAAGAGTTAACTGGCTGCATCCTAACCGAATGTTTTGCTGTTCACAGCGATTCTAAAGTTTTGCTGTCTTGTAAAAGTCCATGTTTTAACTTCCACCTGTGAGAGTCCGTGATTAAACTACTCAAAATTTAAGTTCTAAAATTTAAAGTGCTCTAACATGATGGGTGGATGTTTGTGTGTGTTTGTTTGTGTGTGTATGTTTGTGTGTGTATGAGTGTATGACTATGCGGCCGCAGTGGGCCTCGCACTTTCATAGGCCCCGCGCTAATTTATTTTCTAATACAAAATCTTACTTTTCACTTATTATCCTTATCTCAACCCAGACTGGGCCCCGCGCAATCCGTTTCGCATAGGGCCCCGCAATGGTTAGGGCCGGCCCTGGTGTATGATATATATATATATATAGAGAGAGAGAGGTATGGAGGGAGTGAGATAAGAGAGAGAGAGAGAGAGAATATATTTTATGCGTTCTTGATATCAAATCTATCTTTGAACCAGGGAAAGACGATCGGGAGGCACACAAAGTAATGGGAGTTAGCGCCCTGTCCATAAATCTCTTGTTTCCCCACGGAAATCATCGCTACATTCAACAGTGTAAACACTTGCCAGTTCAGCTCAGCAAGATGGCGGCCGCCGGAGAGCCAAACCAGCTGCCAGATTTTACATCAAGCAATTTTATGGTTTGGTTTATTTTTTTGGGATTTTTTGTGTGTCTGGCACTAAAGGCAGAATCCACAACAGTTGAGTCGGGGTGGGCTTGATGGGTGGGTTTAAGAGGTGGGTTTGATGCGTGGGTTTGATGGGTGGGTTTGATGGGTGGGTTTAAGAGGTGGGTTCGATGGGTGGGTTCTATGGGTGGGTTTGATGGATGGGTTTGATGGGTGGGTTTGTTGGGTGGGTTTGATGGGTGGGTTTTATGGGTGGGTTTGTTGGGTGGGTTTGATGGGTGGGTTTGATGGGTGGGTTTGTTGGGTGGGTTTGATGGGTGGGGTTTATGGTTGGGTTGTTGGGTGGGTTTGATGGGTGGGTTTGATGGGTTGGGTTTGAAGGGTTGGGTATTTTGGGTGGGTTTGATGGGTTGGGTTTGATGGGTGGGTTTGATGGGTTGGGTTTGAAGGGTTGGGTTTGTTGGGTGGTTTGATGGGTTGGGTTTGAAGGGTTGGGTTTGTTGGGTGGGTTTGATGGGTTGGGTTTGAAAGGTTGTGTTTGTTGGGTGGGTTTGATGGGTTGGGTTTGAAGGGTTGGGTTTGTTTGATGGGTTGGGTTTGAAGGGTTGGGTTTGTTGGGTGGGTTTGATGAGTTGGGTTTGAAGGGTTGGGTCTGTTGGGTGGGTTTGATGGGTTAGGTTTGAAGGGTTGGGTTTGATGGGTTGGGTTTGAAGGGTTGGGTTTGTTTGGTGGGTTTGATGGGTTGGGTATGAAGGGTTGGGTTTGTTGGGTGGGTTTGATGGGTGGGTTTGATGGGTGGGTTTGTTGGGTGGGTTTGATGGGTGGGTTTGTTGGGTGGGTTTGATGGGTGGGTTTGATGGGTGGGTTTGATGGGTGGGTTTGATGGGTGGGTTTGATGGGTGGGTTTGAAGGATTGGGTTTGATGGGTGGATTTGATGGGTGGGTTTGATGGGTGGGTTTGATGGGTGGGTTTGATGGGTGGGTTTGATGGGTGGGTTTGATGGGTGGGTTTGATGGGTGGGTATGATGGGTGGGTTTGATGGGTGGGTTTGATGGGTGGGTTTGTTGAGTGGGTTTGATGGGTGGGTTTGATGGGTGGGTTTTATGGGTGGGTTTGAAGGATTGGGTTTGAGGGTTGGGTTTGAAAAATGTATCCATGACATGCAAGTGAAAGATGTCCACTCATTTGATGACATTGTTCTGAGGGTGTAGTCCAACCCTCTCTTACTGTTCAACAGCGACATCGTTTTCAGCACTACGGTGATGCGTTAAGACCTCTATCTTGTCTACTTTGTTGGATTGCGCTTTAGTTGGTCGGCCGTTCTCTCAATTAAAGCAGACGTTCAGATTGTGACGACATAACCCACATGTACTCGTCAACATTAACCCAGTGATTTCACGTCAGGACAGACGATCAATTAAGACAGTGGTTCCCAATCTATTTTCAAGTCACGGCGCCCTTGGCAACGTATCTCAAATTCTAAGAAGTGCACAATAGCTAAGTTTAAATGAATTTCTCCCTACTTCGCGGCGCCCCTGTGATGAAATCCCCGGCTCCCCGAGCCGACACGCCCCACAGTTTGGAAATTCTTAATAAAGGGATACAAAGATTGGGAGCAAGGAAGAGCGCTAGGAGAGGAAGAGTATTAAAGATGGGGACAAGAACTGATGAGAGAGAAAGAGAGAGGGAGGTAGCCATAGAGATGGAGGAGGAAAGAATGAGTGCTTAGGGTAACGTTCAAGTAAAAATATTCAAACAGAGGAGACGATAAAAGCTTTCCATCCATTATATTAATTCCAATATATTATATTGACTGGACCAGTGTCAACACGTTTCTTGACCGAGTGTTTCGGAGGAGTAGGGACACGAGAAGGGAGTCCACGTTCAATATTTCTGCAGGAGGGGGGAAAGGGAACAACCTCCCTCAACCCGACATATCTATTATAAACTGACTGGTTTTGTTGACGTCATGTAGGTCAATATCCCCCGTGAACTGACCACAGCCGGACTGGTCTATATACATGAACCCTGGGATTAAGGGAGCTAACCCATCTACCGCTTGTTGAATCAACACAACAATGAAAGACAGGATAATCCCCCCCCCCTATTTTTAATATGAACAAATCTAATTCCGGTCTTTAACACTTACTGACACCCTAAAAAAAACCAACAACTCTAACACATACACAAACACACGCGCCGACTCACTTAAAAATATTCAAATATATGATCTGGCCCGTTATTCTGGATGCTTTTCTTCCTGTCACATCATTGCTTTCTGTCACATCATTGCTTTCTGTCACATCATTGCTTTCTGTCACATCAATGCTTTCTGTCAAATCATTGCTTTCTGTCACATCATTGCTTTCTGTCACGTCATTGCTTTCTGTCACATCATTGCTTCCTGTCACATCATTGCTTTCTGTCACATCATTGCTTTCTGTCACATCATTGCTTCCTGTCACATCATTGCTTCCTGTCACATCATTGCTTTCTGTCACATCATTGCTTTCTGTCACATCATTGCTTTCTGTCACATCATTGCTTTCTGTCACATCATTGCTTCCTGTCACATCATTGCTTTCTGTCACATCATTGCTTTCTGTCACATTCTTTTGCTGTCATTTCGGATACTACTTCTAAGCTATTTGCTACTTTTTAAAATTTAATTAAGCTTTTTCTGTTGTTTGTTCGTTGAAGGCTTTCTGCCGACACGTTCATTGTTTTGTTGCGTTAATATTTTCAGGTTTGACCATACTTTGTTTTACTCATTTCCGTTTTCGACAAAATAATCTGTTGACCTACTTGGACAAGAAGATCTGTTGACATACTTTGACAAGAAGATCTGTTGACATACTTTGACAAGAAGATCTGTTGACCTACTTGGACAAGAAGATCTGTTGACCTACTTTGACAAGAAGATCTGTTGACCTACTTTGAGAAGATCTGTTGACATACTTTGACAAGAAGGTCTGTTGACCTACTTTGACAAGAAGATCTGTTGACCTACTTTGAGAAGATCTGTTGACCTACTTTGAACTTAGGCTTAATCGTAAATACGTATGGACAAATTATCCTTTAACAATTTCACGCAACGTCATAGATATTTTCTAAAAATGTAAAAAAATAAATTCGATTTGTTTTCCTTCCAAATTTACTTTTTACAGCCCCAACCCACATTTTTCAACCAAAAAAATAAACAAAATTTTAAAATTAAGAATCCCTATAAAAATGAGTGAATATGACGTGCATTAAAGTGAAGTGGGGGATACAATGGGTGGGGGAATACAATGGGTGCGGGGAATACAATGGGTGGGGGGAGTTTCCCTGGGGGAATACCTGCAATGAACGATCTCTGTCTGCTGTGTTGGGGGTAGTGGGACTCTGCTGTGTTGGGGGTAGTGGGACTCTGCTGTGTTGGGGGTAGTGGGACTCTGCTGTGTTGGGGGTAAGGGGACTCTGCTGTGTTGGGGGTAGTGGGACTCTGCTGTGTTGGGGGTAGTGGGACTCTGCTGTGTTGGGGGTAGTGGGACTGCTGTGTTGGGGTAGTGGGACTCTGCTGTGTTGGGGGTAAGGGGACTCTGCTGTGTTGGGGGTAAGGGGACTCTGCTGTGTTGGGGGTAGTGGGACTCTGCTGTGTTGGGGGTAGTGGGACTCTGCTGTGTTGGGGGTAGTGGGACTCTGCTGTGTTGGGGGTAAGGGGACTCTGCTGTGTTGGGGGTAGTGGGACTCTGCTGTGTTGGGGGTAGTGGGACTCTGCTGTGTTGGGGGTAGTGGGACTCTGCTGTGTTGGGGGTAAGGGGACTCTGCTGTGTTGGTGGTAGTGGGACTCTGCTGTGTTGGGGGTAGTGGGACTCTGCTGTGTTGGGGGTAAGGGGACTCTGCTGTGTTGGGGGTAGTGGGACTCTGCTGTGTTGGGGGTAGTGGGACTCTGCTGTGTTGGGGGTAGCTCTGCTGTGCTGGATCGTAGGGGGACATGAAGAAACATGAACAAGAATGTGGTGCCAGACTGGAAGCTGTGAGACAATACAGGAATAAATGGACGGCTGGGGAGGCCAAAGTGTGGGTGTCTGAGTGCCGGTGTGTGGGTGACGGTGTGTGGGCGCTGGTGTGTGGGTGCCGGTGTGTGCGTGCCGGTGTGTGGGCGCTGGTGTGTGGGTGCCGGTGTGTGGTTTCAGTCATGTGGAAGCCGATGTGTGGTTATTAAATAGTGAGCACTGGTGGGAGGTATTGATGAGTGGGCACTAGTGTGTGTGGGTAGTGGTGTGTAGGTAGTATTGTCTGGTAGTGGTGTGAAGGTCGTGTGGTCTGTGGGCACTAATGTGTGTGTGTGCTGATGTATGGGTAGAAGTGCGTGAGTAGTGGTGTGTGGGTAGTATTGTGTGTGTAGTATTGTGTTGACGCTGGTATATGGTACCGGTAAGTGGTACCGGTGTGTTGTACCGGTGTGTGGTACTAGTGTGCGGGTAGTGTGACCACTTGTGGGTCGATTTAAATACGTAAACATCCCCTCTTCATTGCGTTGGTATCCTTAGTGTTGTCATTAGCAACAACATGGTCACATAACTGGTCGCGAGTGACTTCCTGGTTTGTTTATTCAGGGGAGATCACCATATTTTCATTTATTTTTCTTGTATCTGTCGCTTCCGCCTTCAAGTCATTTTTCATTCTTTTTTTTTTAATTGCGGAATGTCAACAATTCTCAAACTGTATAATTGTGATGTAAGCATTTTTTAAAAAATCTAAATAATGCTTGGCCGTTAGGAATTTTTGTTGTTGCGTTCTCTGGTTTTTCTTCAAAAAATAATTTGTTTCTAAATTTAACACTTTTCAAAACTCTTACACAATACGCAAACCGAATTACTTAAATTCTTTGATTCCCTATTTAAATTCTAAGCATTATAAATAACATTAGATTGTTTATAGGACAGTTGCCATCTGAAACCAAAATATATCTAGCAGTCCCCAACATTTTAGGAGAATTGCACAAAAACAATTTAAATATTTTATTAATAAAATAAACAGATTTTAGACAAAATAATTTTTATAGTTGTCGGCTAAATCGGAAATTTCCATTTCTCTTTAAAAAACATACATTGCCTTGTTGCACTGTTTCAAGTGTTTCCCGCTTGATCGCTTCCACATCACTACAGTGACTCCGACTCACCAACAGACTCCAGCCAAAAATACACAACAAATCAGGAGTAATGGGCTTTTGTTGTACAGGGTCCCAATGACTGAGAATCGGACATTGATTTCATGAATATTATCATTCCGTACGAATGTCTGTCTTTCTCTCCATTAGTGACGTCTAATCAGCAGAAGTGTGGCTACAGTTTTTGTGGCGCCCTTGGCGCTCTTTAACTTTGCCACCTCCTCCCTACCACAAAGCTTATCAAACGTATGTTGCAGTGGTCCAATAAATGCGGACCCCCCCACTTGGACGTCAACAAATTATTGACGCACTGTGCTGACCAGACACTTTAAACCCCTCTTCTTAAGTCAGTAACCACTAAGTCTGTAGCCACTAAGTCTGTAGCCATTTTGTAAGCCACCACTAAGTCAGCAGCCACTAGGTCAGTAACCACTAAGTCTGTAGCCATTAAGTAAGCCACCACTAAGTCAGCAGCCACTAGGTCAGTAACCACTAAGTCTGTAGTCATTAAGTCAGCAGCCACTAAGTCGGTAGTCAGCAGGTCAGCCCCCCTACACGTGCTGCCCCCTACCCGTGCTGCCCCCTACCCGTCCTGCCCCCTACCCGTCCTGCCCCCTACCCGTCCTGCCCCCTTCCCATGCTGCCCCTACCCGCTCTGCCCCCTACCCGCATTGCCCCCTCCCATCCTGCCCCCACCCCACATCCTTATATAAAAAAGTCTAAGATATAACTATTACTTGTTATCGTTTGCGTCTCATTTTGATATCAATTTCTCAACATTTCAGTTCACCCATCATGTCTTCAAATATCCGACTGCATTTTTGTTTTGTTCAGTTGTTCTCCGTACTCGCTCTTTGGCCATCTCTCACAACACTGAACTCCTTTTGGCCATCTCTCACAACACTGAACTCCTTTTGGCCATCTCTCACAACTGCGAACTCCTTTTGGCCATCTCTCACAACACTGATCTCCTTTTGGCCATCTCTCACAACACTGAACTCCTTTTGGCCATCTCTCACAACAGTGAACTCCTTTTGGCCATCTCTCACAACACTGAACTCCTTTTGGCCATCTCTCACAACAGTGAACTCCTTTTGGCCATCTCTCACAACAGTGAACTCCTTTTGGCCATCTCTCACAACACTGAACTCCTTTTGGCCATCTCTCACAACAGTGAACTCCTTTTGGCCATCTCTCACAACACTGGACTCCTTTTGACCATCTCTCACAACAGTGAACTCCCTTTAACCATCTTTTACAACACTGAACTCCTTTTGGCCATCTCTCCCAACACTGAACTCCTTTTGGCCACCTTTCCCCTCCCTTTGGCCATCCCAAATATCAGGCCCCTCCCGTTGGCCATCACCCACAGCAGTCACCTCCCTTTGGCCATCTCCCCAGCAGTCCCCTCCCATCCCTTTAAATGCCACTCCTCTGAGTACACCCTGCCCCTCACCATTATCTCGCCCATCCATCATGTCCTACTCGATCCATGCTAACCCATTCACAAATTAGATTCCCTCATTCACCAGGTACAGTACCTGGGTTATCCCTGGCGGAAAACAATTTGAGAAAATTCAGAGATTGGATATTCTCTGGCTTAACCACCAGTTTTCCATCCACCCCCCACTGTCATCAGTTTTCCATCCACCCCCACTGCAGCCAGTTTTCCATTCACCCCCCACTGCCACCAGTTTTCCACCCACCCCCCCACTGGCCCCAGTTTTCCATCCACCCCCACTGCCACCAGCTTTCTATCCACCCCACAGTTCCACCAGTTTTCCATCCACCCCCAACTGCCACCAGTTTTCCATCCACCCCCCACTGCCACCAGTTTTCCACCCACCCTCACTGCCACCAGTTTTCCATCCACCCCCCACTGCCACCAGTTTTCCATCCACCCCCCACAGCCACCAGCTTTCCATCCACCCCCACAGTTCCACCAGTTTTCCATCCACCCCAACTGCCACCAGTTTTCCATCCACCCTTCACTGCCACCAGTTTTCCATCCACCCCCCACTTTTACATCCACACCCTACTGCCACCAGTTTTCCATCCACCCCCCACTGCCACCAGTTTTCCATCCACCCCCACTGCCACCAGCTTTCCATCCACCCCCACTGCCACCAGTTTTCCATCCACCCCCACTGCCACCAGTTTTCCACCCACCCCCACTGCCACCAGTTTTCCACCCACACCTCACTGCCACCGGTTTTCCATCCACCCTCCACTGCCACCAGTTTTCCATCCACCCCCCACTTCCACCAGTTTTCCATCCAACCCTCACTGCCACCAGTTTTCCATCCACCCCCCACTGCCACCAGTTTTCCATCCACCCCCACTGCCACCAGTTTTCCATCCACCCCCACTGCCGCCAGTTTTCCACCCACCCCCACCCTTAGTTTTAAGACATCAGCTTTCTATTTATAGATTTAGAATTTAATTTGTGCTGGAATAGAAGAGGATTTGTTCTCTCAGATTAGGAGATGGTTTGTTCTCTCAGATTATGAGATGGTTTGTTCTCTCAGATGAGGAGATGGTTTATTCTCTCAGATTAGAACTACTTTCACGTTCATCGCTTTGATAGAGTTGTCATGATATAGAAGGCTTGTAATAAGAGCTACTTGCACGTTCATCGCTTTGATAGAGTTGTCATGATATAGAAGGCTTGTAATAAGAGCTACTTGCACGTTCATCGCTTTGATAGAGTTGTCATGATATAGAAGGCTTGTAATAAGAGCTACTTGCACGTTCATCGCTTTGATAGAGTTGTCATGATATAGAAGGCTTGTGTTTTTATATTTAGTTTTTAAAACTTAAACGCTGCATGCAATGTGTGAAAGCGAAACATAGTCATGACGTGCTGGGGGACACATAGTCATGACGTCCTGGGGGACACATAGTCATGACGTCCTGGGGGACACATAGTCATGACGTCCTGGCTACTCATAGTCATGATGTCCTGGGTACTCATAGTTTAATCAAAGTTTGTCCATCCAACAGACGGTTATGTACATATTGTTAGAATGCGCTGTTTAGTCTACAATCCATTACACTTTGAGTTTCTATACCTCATTATCGTGTTTGTATACCTCATTATCGTGTTTGTATACCTCATTATCGTGTTTATATACCTCTTTATCGTGTCTATCTACCAAAAGAATATGTTCTTATATCCCATGATTGTATTTGTAATGGTGTCATGGTGTCAAGGTGTTCTGGAACAAGAGTTTTTGTTTGGTTGGATTTATTTAATATAATATATTTTATTTTAGAGTTGAGTCCCTTGTTTATTGATGTAAATTTTGTACTGCAAGGCAGACGTCAGCGATTTCCAAAGTATTTTTTATTAATGTGTGTATTATGTGTATTAATACATCACACCTACACCGGAAGTAGTCGATGATTTCCTGGATGGGTTGTCGATTGAAATTTTAAAAAAATCAAGAATAGTCAGGCTGGGAACGGACTTAACCATCTTTAGTAAAATTCTATTTTAAAAAATTCGTTTGAAATTGTTTTTTTTCGATATTCTTCCTTCTGGTTCTGTTCTGGTTCTGGTAGGGTACGTTGCTGCATCCATGTACTGGCATGTGTGCAACGGTTGGGGAAGCAATGCTGCCATCCTAACGCCTCGGGGACACATCGCCTTGACAGATTACTGGCGACTATTGAGGGTCCACTGTACTCTATAAAATATACTTTACAAACACCATGGAGATGTATAGACAAGTTGACGTCATATTTGTATTGAAGTGGTTAAAATCATGGTTGAACCGTATGGCTTAGCGAAGTCTCGACTTAGCCCATAACCGGCTAACATACACGTAACGAAACTGGACTGTACAAACAGGTCTACAAACTTGTCTACAAACATGGCATTAATGTCATGCTCATTTAATATATGTGTATTTTTCTTCTTGCAACCCCTCCCTCCCCCCTCCCCCAAACCTTTACTCATTTCCCCACCAGTTAAGTGGGCCCACTCCAAACTAGCGATTAGCCAAGCAACAGCTTCTGATGGGGTAACGGTGCACCACATCCACGTAATGAAAAGGGGGGGGGGCATGTAATGAGCGGGCCATGTAATGAGGAGGCCATGTAATGAGGAGGCCATTTTAACCGCAAAGACAAGCGAGGAAATAAGAATCACTGGGAAACTGTTGGTCACTGACGCAATAAATACTGGTTCATGTGTTGGGGGATGGGGCGGAAGGGGGGGTGGAGGGTATGTCTGCATTGTTTTGCTGTTTTAGCTACAAGAAAAAAAGGTAAAACAAAGCATTAAAAATCTACACGGGAGGTTGGCTGCAGTGGTGCTATACAAGAGAGGTTGGCTGCAGTGGTGCTATACAAGAGAGGTTGGCTGCAATGGTGCTATACATGAGAGGTTGGCTGCAATGGTGCTATACAAGAGAGGTTGGCTGCAATGGTGCTATACAAGGGAGGTTGGCTGCAATGGTGCTATACAAGAGAGGTTGGCTGCAATGGTGCTATACAAGAGAGGTTGGCTGCAATGGTGCTATACAAGAGAGGTTGGCTGCAATGGTGCTATACAAGGGAGGTTGGCTGCAATGGTGCTATACAAGAGAGGTTGGCTGCAATGGTGCTATGCAAGAGAGGTTGGCTGCAATGGTGCTATACAAGAGAGGTTGGCTGCAATGGTGCTATACAAGAGAGGTTGGCTGCAGTAGTTTGCGTTTTAAATTTTCTTATTTTCTCATTTTCCCGAATGACAAAAACACCAGCTGCCGAAGACGAGGCTTTCCTGCCAAAAATAACATTGAAAAATGACGTCATTGAAGAAGGCACATGACACAAACTCTCTTTGTTCTATGGTTTTTTAAAATTATTAAAAAATATTTTTTTGGAATAACGCAGAGGTTCTAATTTAGTGACGATAGACACCGTAATAAAGGTTCACTGAAAATTCATGACGGGGGTCAAACGTATCCAAGAAAAAGCCATGAATTTTAGCGATTAACTTGCAAGATTCTAATCTGTGAGACGTCACAGGTCACCTAAATGCCAGACCCTTATTTTTGAGACACCATAGGTCACAGATCACCTAGATGACAGACTCTAATCTTTGAGACACCATAGGTCAAAGGTCACCTAAATGCCAGACCCTTATCTTTGAGACACCCTAGGCCATAGGTGACCTAAATGCCGTACTCTAATCTTTGAGACACCATAACTCATAGGTCACCTAAAAAGAGTCCTCAAACCGAGGTCCCAACAAGAAATGTCAAACGTAATGACCAAATTTGTATTGAAAGTGATGATCAGCTTCAACTAAATATCAAGAGATTTCAGATGTTTATTGACACATGTCAACTTGATCTGAAATGAGATCAGGGGGCAAAGTTCACGAACTTATCTTGTTGATCAGGAAATACGAAGATGGAAAGGGAGATAGATTGGCCGTTCAATGGGGAAACCAAAAATCTCAAGACCTAGACATAGTTATGGAATCTACAGAGAGATGGAACAGGTATGATGACCACTGACCACATGGGTAATAGACCTTAACACACAAACACTTTTTGTGGCCATTTAGGTCATGATATAAAGGAGCAACCTTGTCTTTTCTGGGATTAATTTCATACATGGTCATCTAGTGGGCATTTGTTGTCATCAATGGCTTGACAGGGGTCAGTAGTACTTGGGTGGGTGAGGTCAATCTTTTTACAAAGCTGTTTTTAAATGAATTATTTTATGGAACTGTTTTTTTAATGTTTTAGTTCTTATTTCCTTTCCTTGATGTTTACGTGAAGCGCGTAGTGCCTCGCCCTAGCCTGGGGTACCGCGCTATATAAGTGAGCCTACCCCTAGACTGGGGTACCGCGCTATATAAGTGAGCCTAGCCCTAGCCTGGAGTACCGCGCTATATAAGTGAGCCTAGCCCTAGACTGGGGTACCGCGCTATATAAGTGAGCCTAGCCCTAGACTGGGGTACCGCGCTATATGAGTGAGCCTAGCCCTAGACTGGGGTACCGCGCTATATAAGTTAGCCTAGCCCTAGTCTGGGGTACCGCGCTATATAAGTGAGCCTAGCCCTAGACTGGGGTACCGCGCTATATAAGTGAGCCTAGCCCTAGACTGGGGTACCGCGCTATATAAGTGAGCCTAGCCCTAGCCTGGGGTACCGCGCTATATAAGTGAGCCTAGCCCTAGACTGGGGTACCGCGCTATATAAGTGAGCCTAGCCCTAGACTGGGGTACCGCGCTATATAAGTGAGCCTAGCCCTAGACTGGGGTACCGCGCTATATAAGTGAGCCTAGCCCTAGACTGGGGTACCGCGCTATATAAGTGAGCCTAGCCCTAGACTGGGGTACCGCGCTATATAAGTGAGCCCAGCCTGGGGTACCGCGCTATATAAGTGAGCCCAGCCTGGGGTACCGCGCTATATAAGTGAGCCTAGCCCTAGCCTGGGGTACCGCGCTATATAAGTGAGCCCAGCCTGGGGTACCGCGCTATATAAGTGAGCCTAGCCCTAGACTGGGGTACCGCGCTATATAAGTGAGCCTAGCCCTAGACTGGGGTACCGCGCTATATAAGTGAGCCCAGCCTGGGGTACCGCGCTATATAAGTGAGCCTAGCCCTAGACTGGGGTACCGCGCTATATAAGTGAGCCTAGCCCTAGCCTGGGGTACCGCGCTTTATAAGTGAGCCTAGCCCTAGACTGGGGTACCGCGCTATATCAGGCCACTTCAATAATAATAATAATCTCTCCTCTGATGTTTCTCTTGACGCTGGCTACATTGCTGTAAATCTCGTATTAAAAAAACCCCACTGGTGACGTTTTAAAGAAAAGATGTTTAGAACCACTGATGTGCTTGTGACTATGTGCGTCAAAGTTAAGTGGCTTCTTGAGCACACACTGTGTTGTTTTCATTTCCAAAAGACTACGACCTCCGAGATGTCAATTATGAACTTGTCATTGTGGATAAACTTAAACAAGCGAAATCGGAATAACATGTTCAGACTTTGTAATGCATAATAAAAAAATAATTATTACATATTGCGAGTGATGCATTGTAACGACACATGAGAAAATGGTTACGATACAAGAACGATTACGATACCACAACTGCGACTCCAGAGCACGCCAGTTCGTAAGTGAATGGTGTGATGTCTTGTTCATCTCTGACAGATGTGTGATGCATTGTTCATCTCTGACAGATGTGTGATGTATTGTTTATCTCTGACAGAAGTGTGATGTCTTGTTGATATCTGACAGATGTGTGATGACTTGTTGATATCTGACAGAAGTTTGATGACTTGTTTATCTCTGACAGAAGTTTGATGACTTGTTTATCTCTGACAGAAGTTTGATGACTTGCTTATCTCTGACAGAAGTGTGATGACTTGTTTATCTCTGACAGAAGTTTGATGACTTGTTTATCTCTGACAGAAGTTTGATGACTTGTTTATCTCTGACAGAAGTTTGATGACTTGTTTATCTCTGACAGAAGTTTGATGACTTGTTTATCTCTGACAGAAGTTTGATGACTTGTTTATCTCTGACAGAAGTTTACCGATTTAACTCGGTAGACTAACATTTACCAATCTGGTCCATTATTTTCCTTTTGTCATTTTCATTTACATAATATTTATCATGTTAACACTAATTTTACTCTTTTTTGTGTGTTCTAACAGATGAAGTCTATATAAAGGGAGACCCCTTCGACCATTTATCCAAAGAGTTACGCCGCTTATCCGTACAACGCAGCTATAGAGTTAAGCTCCCACCCACTCCACTGCCCCCCCCCCCAACCACTCCACCATTTGGCCAACTTCTGGAGCTCTCCAGGAGGGCGCAAGAGGATGGACCCCCACAGCCAGTTTCCCCCCTCCCCAAGGGAAATGTACATGTATCGGCCACCCCAGTCAGGGGGGCCGCCCCAGGCTAATGGCCACAGTGGCGTAAGTATCTTCATTACAATTATGTGTCATGGTGACTCGTCTTAATTAATAGCAAAGATAAAATAAAATAGCTGTACATATCTTTATCATTTAATTAAATAATATTTTAAATCTGTATTGTACATGTTATATATATTTATATATTGTACGTGGTATATATATTGTACATGATATATATATATATTACATATGGTATATATGTTGTATTTGGTATATGGCGTCACTTTTAAAACTTGATAGTTTATTGTTATAGTTGTATCCAAAAAGATCGCACATTACATAAAATTATACACGACGAATGGAAGTCAGCCGTCCGAGCCCAAACTCTGTTGCCACCCCCACCCCCTCGAGAACTCCTAACATGTGCCCTAAATCCTAGCTCGTGTCCTAACCCTAGCTCCTAGCATGTGCCCTAACCCTAGCTCCTTACATATGCCCTAACCCTAGCTCCTAACATGTGCCTTAAACCTCCTGGCCTTTTATCCTTGCTATGAGGCTGACTTGGTAGGTGTGCGCCCCCTGCAGGTTTCCTAGGTAACCTGCCAACACAAAAGACCCATTCCATCTCAGCCACAGCCTGCCCCCGGAGCATCCATGTACACGACTTCCTGCTTTGTCCAAGACGATGACCAGCTTGTCGAGCCACTACTCTTATTTTAAATATGTCATCGATAACTTTCTTTAAGGAGGGGTCATCTTTATCGCACAATTTTACTTCAATATTATTGCATTTTAATTGACCCTAAAACAGTGCTTCTCAAGTTGTGGGTCGCGACTCCTTTGGGGGGGGGGGGGGGGGGCGTCAAACGACCCTTTCACAGGGGACGCCTAAGACCATCGAAAAACACATATAATCTACATTTTTGAAGTATAGCAACGAAAATTATTTTGTTGTCGGGGGTCGCCACAACATGAGTAACTGTATTAAAGGGTCGTGGCATTAGGAAGGTTGAGAAGCACTGCCCTAACACCTGAATGCCTTTCTTTACAAAACAACCCGATCAGTTTTAAAGCCTAGAAAAGTAATTTAATGAAACCATGTTGTCGGGTTGCCGCCTAACAACCTTTGCCTTAAACATCTTCCTCTTTAGTCATCAACTTACCACTAAATGAAGTGTGCATTAGAATGCATCTAAATTTGTCCACGTTCACCCCACGCTCTTCATCACAGATCCACCCACTTGGTCATGGATACTTAAGATCAGCTCGATCAGGGCTAATTCTCCCCGCCAGAGTTAGAGCCGAAATAGTTTTAAAAGTCATCTGTTCCCTAGTCTGTAAGAAATGACCAGCGTTCTCCCCCCTCTTCCCACACCACATCCCTCCTCCCCCCCCCCGCCCCTCCGCTGTTATAAAATCAAATAATCACTCGTTAAGTGAATAGTGTTACTAAGTGAGTGAGATTTGATGACATATGAAGTTGATGAAATATGATGTTTGATGACATATGAGTTTCGATGACTAATGTTTGATGACCTAAGATGTTTGATGACTAATATTTGATGACATATTATTTTTTTAATGATATATGACGTTTGATGACATATGATGTTTGATGACATATGATGTTTGATGACATATGATGTTTGATGACATATGACGTTTGATGACATATGATGTTTGATGACATATGATGTTTGATGGCAGATAATGGCTGATTTTGTTGAGCTTGAGAAATACTTCCATTGCATTACGTTTAAAAAGGTGATCTCTTAATTGTAATATTTCTCCAGATGTCACCACGCCGAGTGACCACATGGGTTTTGGTGACTTTAACACTAGGTGGTGACTTTAACACAATGTGGTGACTTTAACACTAGGTGGTGACTTTAACACTAGGTGGTGACTTTAACACTAGGAGGTGACTTTAACACTAGGTGGTGACTTTAACACTAGGTGGTGACTTTAACACTAGGTGGTGACTTTAACACTAGGTGGTGACTTTAACACTAGGTGGTGACTTTAACACTAGGAGGTGACTTTAACACTAGGTGGTGACTTTAACACTAGGTGGCGACTTTAACACTAGGTGGCGACTTTAACACTAAGTGGTGACTTTAACACTAGGTGGCGACTTTAACACTAGGTGGTGACTTTAACACTAGGTGGCGACTTTAACACCAGGTGGTGACTTTAACACAAGGTGGCGACTTTAACACCAGGCGGTGACTTTAACACTAGGTGGTGACTTTAACACTAGGTGGTGACTTTAACACTAGGTGGTGACTTTAACACTAGGTGGTGACTTTAACACTAGGTGGTGACTTTAACACTAGGATGTGACTTTAACACTAGGTGGTGACTTTAACACTATGTAAGGAAAATCAAAATGCTAAAACAGAGTTTGAGAAATAAATCCTTTACATGCATGTATGTTGGCAGTTATGCACTTGTAGGTGATTTATCATTTATGTGACTGTAGCAACTGAATGTTGTTATCTGCTCTCATTGCATCATTCGTCCTTCACCTTGAAAAATTGGAAAAACTGATTTTGGTGGGTTGGGGTTGGAGATGAAAAAGTGACAGGATGTGACGTCATCGGCAACGAGTCTACGTGCAACGTTTCAGCCCGGTAGGATGACGGGAAGTGGGTCAAATAGCCTTTCGGAGATTTAGCCCCACAGAAACACACGGACATAAGCAAATTTAATATAAGGGGGCGTTCGCAATTTACGTCACGCAAAAAATGACCTTTTTTAGATCCCCTCTCCCCCACACAAAGTGCCACATATTCTTTAACCCCCCCCTCCCCACAGTGTCACGTGACACCTAACAAAAACTAAGATTTTATTTTATTCTTTAACATTTTCCCATAATGGATTAAGATGTAGTATTATTAGAAAATTGTGACGCTAAACAACGAAGTCATCCCCCGAGCCAAATGTAAAATGACCACAACAGTTTTTGCCTCAATTTTAGATATGCGCAGAAGGTGTGCGCTACTGAGTTTCACCGTACCGATAATACCTGAGGCAATTTCGACCTCAAAGTAATATTTTTAAAATTAGTTAAATAAAGATTTTTCCATATTAGAAAATTTTAGACTAAAAAAATATTTATTATAATAATAATCGTGGCATAACAAAGTGTCTAAAATTCTTGACCCCCCTCCCTCCACCCCAATCCCCTCCCCGAACGTGACGCAATTTGCGAACAACTCCTAAACGGATTTAAAAGGGAATATTGTGCAGGGTCATCATACTAAACAGATGTCACGGTAATGTCCTTGTGGATGAAATCACGACGTTGTGGGGGTGTTTTGGTGGCAGGGTGGCGTGGGTGTGTGGATGTGTGGGTGGCGTGTCCCTGCTCTCTCTACACCTGGTCCATCTGTCAGTCCACACTGTCCTTTTTTCCTTTCTAAAAGCTGTCCTTAATATGATTCTGTTAGTGACGTCGAGAACTGTATCTGTGTTCCTATTTGTTGATTGGTCCAGCCATGTTCCTAGTTGTTGAGTGGTCCAGCCATGTTCCTAGTTGTTGAGTGGTCCAGCTATATTCCTAGTTGTTGACTGGTCCAGCCATATTCCTGGTTGTTGACTGGTCCAGCTATGTTCCTAGTTGTTGATTGGTCCAGTCATATTCATAGTTGTTGATTGGTCTAGCCATGTGCCTAGTTGTTGCTTGGTGTGATGGTCCTTACGGCTTTAATTAATTTTAGTTTACAAATTCACGGAAATAAAGTCTTCAGAAATTAAAGCTTCTTTTGTTCTTTGAGTATAGTAGAGAGAAATAGTTGGAGAGAAATGACAATATGAACTGTCCAGATGTGTCCAGTTAAGGACATTATGCATTGTCAAGATGTGTCCAGTGAAAGGACAAGATAAAGTGTCCAGATGTGTCCAGTGAAATCATCAACAAATAGCCCCGTTTCAACTCTCTTTTCACTAGTCCTCATGTCTCCTCGTTACAACTATCGTTTCACTAGTCCTCATGTCTCACGTCTCCCCGTTACAACTCTCGTTTCACTATCCTTATGTCTCGTGTCTCCCCGTTACAACCCTCGTTTCACCAGTCCTTATATCTCGTGTCTCCCCGTTACAACTCTCGTTTCACTAGCCCTCATGTCTCGTGTCTCCCCGTTACAACTCTCGTTTCACTAGGTCTCATGTCTCGTGTCTCCCCATTAAAACTCTAGTTTCACTAGTTCTCATGTCTCGTGTCTCCCCATTACAACTCTCTTTTCACTAGTCCTCATGTCTCCTCGTTACAACTATCGTTTCACTAGTCCTCATGTCTCACGTCTCCCCGTTACAACTCTCGTTTCACTAGTTCTCATGTCTCGTGTCTCCCCGTTACAACTCTCGTTTCACTAGTCCTCATGTCTCGTGTCTCCCCTTACAACTCTCGTTTCACTAGCCCTCATGTCTCGTGTCTCCCCGTTACAACTCTCGTTTCACTAGTCCTCATGTCTCGTGCCTCCCCGTTACAACTCTTGTTTCACTAGTTCTCATGTCTCGTGTCTCCCCGTTACAACTCTCGTTTCACTAGTCCTCATGTCTCGTGTCTCCCCGTTATAACTCTCGTTTCACTAGTCCTCATGTCTCGTGTCTCCCCATTACAAATCTCGTTTCACTAGTTCTCATCTGCTCTCGTACTTCTTGCAGCTTGTATATTTATTGTTCATCCTTGGCACGCGAAGATGACCAAGGTGATGTTTAACGTGAGGCAGAGCTGCTCAATTCGTCAGCCTCACTCTCTCGTCCTTGCCAATTAGACCCGTGGTTTTACTTGCGTCTCACTCTCTCGTCCTTGCCTGTTTGTTTCAATGGTCAAAAATTTACTCAAGACGAATGGAAATGGGCCAGTATGAAGTAGATGACCATCAGTGTTCATTTCCATTTATCTTATCTTATCTTAACTTATCTTATCTTATCTTACCTTAACTTATTTGGCTCAAACTTCACCTGTATAAAATATCAAAGAAATAAATCAGCACTTAAGTATCCACTAACATTCAAGATTTGTTGGATATAAATCAGCACTTAAGTATCCACTAACATCCAATACTTGTTGGATATAAATCAGCACTTAAGTATCCACTAACATCCAAGATTTGTTGGATATAAATCAGCACTTAAGTATCCACAAACATCCAAGATTTGTTGGATATAAATCAGCACTTAAGTATCCACTAGCATCCAAGATTTGTTGGATATAAATCAGCACTTAAGTATCCACTAACATCCAAGATTTGTTGGATATAAATCAGCACTTAAGTATCCACTAACATACAAGATTTGTTGGATATAAATCAGCACTTAAGTATCCACTAACATCCAAGATTTGTTGGATATAAATCAGCACTTAAGTATCCACTAACATCCAATACTTGTTGGATATAAATCAGCACTTAAGTATCCACAAACATCCAAGATTTGTTGGATGTCTTCATTGTCATTGTCAACAATGTTCTGTTTCTTCTCCCCCAGAGGTCAACCAGTCCATCACGGGGCCGGCCGCCCCCAACTCTCCCCGAGAGGAAACCAGAGACGCAGCTTGGCAACAGGATGAGCAGCAGTAGGTCATCCATGTCCAGCCGGGTCAGTAGGTTTGATCTATTTATGTTAGACATACTGACTGCCATACTGCAGACTTCTACTCTACGAACAAAGTACAAACTACCACAGTTGAGACAGGCTATCACAGTAGAAACTACGACAGTGCAATCAGACAGAATACCACAGTACAGACAGGCAACCACAACATAGACTGCAAACAGACAGTTTTACTCCCACTCAGACTACCACACCATGGACAAAGTCTTACCCCCCACACAGACTACCACACCATAGACAGACAAAGTCTTACCCCCGCACAGACTACCACACCATAGACAGACAAAGTCTTATCTCCACACAGACTACAACACCATAGACAGACAAAGTCTTACCTCCACACAGACTACCACACCATCGACAGACAAAGTCTTACTCCCACACAGACTACCACACCATAGACAGACAAAGTCTTACCTCCACACAGACTACCACACCATCGACAGACAAAGTCTCACCCCCACAATGACAACTGTCTCATACGTTATTCACAAACTTCCAATCAGTTGATGGAACCGGTGTGTGTGGGGTGGGGGGCACCAACTTAACATTTTAAAACCTAGGACCCTTACTAGAGTGATGTGTGCATGGGTCCACTCCTAGATTTATGTGTTCAGGGATCCAGTCCTGGATCGATGTGTACAGGGGTCCAGTCCTAGATATATGTGTGCAGGGGTCAAGTCCTAGAGCTATGTGATCAGGGAGGGGTCCAGTCCTTTTTACAATATGTATATTTTTGGAGACAGAGGATCTTGGATGCATTCCCTCACTTTTTCCCCAGGACCTGGATATGTGGGGTAACCTGTACCTAAGTGTGGTACCGCAGCAAATATGGGATCCTTCCCCCTATCCAAAGATCATCATAGGTATCAGGCGTGCGTTACAACCCGATCTCAGTGAGATGTGTTACAACCCGATCTTAGTGAGATGTGTTACAACCCGGTCTTAGTGAGATGTGTTACAACCCGATCTCAGTGAGATGTGTTACAACCCGATCTTAGTGAGATGTGTTACAACCTGATCTTAGTGAGGTGTGTTACAACCCGGTCTCAGTGAGATGTATTACAACCCGATCTCAGTGTGAGATGTGTTACAACCCGGTCTCAGTGAGATGTGTTACAACCCGGTCTCAGTGAGATGTGTTACAACCCGGTCTCAGTGTGAGATGTGTTACAACCCGGTCTCAGTGAGATGTGTTACAACCCGATCTCAACGAGATGTGTTACAACCCGATCTTAGTGAGATGTGTTTTTGAAACTTTAAGCCTGGACCACGGATATAAAATGCGGACTGTTGCGAAAAGAATTTTTGTTTTCAAATAATATTATTGCACCATGGTTGTTTTATTAAGGCAGTGCTTCTCAACCGGTGGGTCGCGACCCCTTGGGGGTCGAACCACCCTTTCATAGGGGTCGCCTAAGACCATCGGAAAACACACGTTCTCTAAAATGATGAAGTAGCAACGAAAATAATTTTTTGGTTGGGGGTTGCGGCAACATGAGGAACTGTACTATGGGGTCGCGGGACTAGGAAGGTTAAGAACCACTGCATTAAGGGGAGGTAACACTTCAAAGTAGCCCGCCACCTGTAATTCAAGATGCATAATAAGGTTTCAATTGCGATCACATTTCAAATGTTAGTTTGATACAAATTTGAAAAAGGAAGAAAGACGCTTGGCTAGGAAGCAGCATGACGTTCTTAAAGACGCTTGGCCAGGAAGCAGTATGACGTTATTAAAGACGCTTGACCAGGAAGCGGCATGACGTTATTAAAAACGCTTGACTAGGAAGCAGTATGACGTTATTAAAGACGCTACACTTTTGATGCAATTGCGTCATCAGCTCATTTGTTTATATTATGTCTGGCTGAGGAAGGCTGAAAGTTTAATATTGACATAACTAAATTCTTCAAGGGATGTACTCAAGTTCAAATTCCATCTTTGGAAACACGTAAGCCAGAGAAAGTTGCATTGGAATTAAGGGAATTCCTTGAAATGTTGGGTAAAATTTAAAGTCTGACGTAAACAATTGTTCTAATTTTTCCGGCATTTTCATAAGTATTTTGTCCAATGGGATGGATGTGTCCAATGGGATGGATGTGTCCAATGGGATGGATGTGTCCAATGGGATGAATGTGTCCAAAGGGATAGATGTGTCCAATAGGATGGATGTGTCCAATGGGATGGATGTGTCCAAAGTGATAGGTGTGTCCGAAACATATTTCTAACTTTAAACAATTACAAACATGTCATTTTATGTCACCATGCAGGGCTCAGTGACATCTGACATGTCCTCCCCGCCACCTAGCCCGGGATACGCCCAGACCGAACACATCCACCACCCCAACAGCACAGCAGTCTCCCCGGCTTCGGGAAAACGCTACCAGGAGAACAAACCCTTCTCCTACGCCGTGGGGCTCGGCCTCCCCAAGCTGACCCAGCAACACCCGATCGCCACGGAGGTTTCCATGAGAACGAGGGACGCCTCGCCTCAAAATGGCCGCCACGCCAAGTCCGAAGCGCTTACAGCCGCCGCCGATTACGCCAGGTTTTCGGCCGGGGACGCCAGGTTTTCGGCCGGTGACGACCAGGTTTTCCAAGATCAGAGCAACGGCCCCGCCATCTATCAGAGGATTAACGGGAGCAGGGACAACAGGACCTGCTCCACGCCCGAGGGGCTGCTGGGAGGGAGGATCGAGCAGGTTCAAGAGGGGTCTACGAACGGGAAATACTCTGAGGGTATCTACGGGAAGTTTGTGCAGCCAGGGAGCGCCGGCCAGCACCGCCCGAAGTTGACCTACGTGCCTCCGCCTGTTGTACCACCTATCCAAGAGTCCAAGCCTTCCCCCGAGCCTGCGGCGCAGCAGCTGCTCGTGAATCAGATACAGCAACAGCAGATCGTTCAGCAGCACCAGTATTACCATGATTATCCGCAACAAACACAGCAATACCCACAACACCCACAGCAACACACACAGCAACACCCACAGCAATACCCACAGCAACACCCACAGCAACATGCACATCAACATCCACAGCAACAAATACAACATTACCCACAGCAAAACCCAATGCAACACCCAAAGCAACACCAACAGGAACACCCACATCAACTTCCACAGCAACAGCCAAAAGCCGAGAACAACAACGAACAGTATTCACCCGGAGTACTGCAACAGAACGTCTCGAGCTACCATTACCCTAAACATCAGCATCACCACCATCACCACCTCCACCAACAGCAGCAAGGTCAAGGTCACCATGTGTGTTCATCCCCAGCCTCTCTCTCGCCCGCGTCGTCCCCGAAACTAGTCCACGCCTCCCAGAAGGGGAGGTCAAGGCAAGACGGCATTCCACCTCCCCCTTCCTTTCCGGCGCCCTTGCCTCCCGTTATCGTCCACGACAGGTACACCCCGTCGTCATCTTACGCCCCATCCCACGCCCCCGGTAGGCATTCGCCCTCACCGCCTCCACCCCCTCCCCCTTTAGAGGTTGGGGCACCATCAAGATCAAGATCCTCCTCTAGAAGAAACAACACCCCCTCCCCGACACCCCTCGTGCTTCACAGTAATTACTACGACACCTCACATACACATTCCGCGCTCCCCCACAGCCCACAAAGCAATTCGCACCCGCACCACCCCCATCACCACACGCACAGCCACACGGGACACCAGCCCGTCGCGGACCACCACCATGTTGTCAGAGCACCCCCTTCCCACATCCCACCGCCGCCCCCGCCTCCCACTGAGACACAAAACACACCGCCCCACCCCCCGAACTCAGCCGTCTTGAGGTCGCCTAGGACAGCTTCTCCTGTTCGGCTGTCCCAGCAAAAACAGCCGTCTACGGCCACCGTTGATCAGCTTGCCAAAGTCAAGCTAAGGGCAGTAACTGGTAAGTCTCAAATGATGTGCTATTATATTGATTGTCTGCTCTTACTTTGAAAAATAATTGGACCTAAAATTTTGTTATAATTTTTAATCCAACTTTTAAAAAGGCGTGGAGGTGGGGCATTGGGGGGGGGGGGGGGTGTTTACCCTGAGCCATCACGTGGGTGGCTGCAGGGGGGCCTCGAATATTAAAGGGGCCAAAGCAGTGATGTTAAAAAAAAATTATATTTAAAATTAAAATACCTGGTTATAACCCGGAAAAAAATGGCGGCCGAAATGCGTGAACTTTCCATCTATTACAGTTACTTGACAAAACAAGCATTAAAGTAACGAACTTTATAAAAATCCCAATTGGGGACCCTCCCCCCCCCCTTTCCAAGTCTCGCAACCGCATATATTTTCCACGCTCCGATCTATATTAACTGCCTAATGTCCCAGCCGCTTTTAGACTGCAGATCTATTACACCAATTATTTCATTAAAACAAATGAAACATACGCACCAAACGCATTTGCATTATTTTTAAAAATCTCATTTCGTACCGAGAATTTTATTTAGTGAACCAGCGCCATCTGGTAGCGTTAATGACATTGTTACAAAGCGTTAGTGACATTTTTACATGGCGTTAGTGACATTGTTACATAGCGTTAGTGACATTGTTACATAGCGTTAGTGACATTGTTATATAGCGTTAGTGACATTGTTACATAGCGTTAGTGACATTGTTACTTAGCGTTAGTGACATTGTTACTTAGCGTTAGTAAAATTGTGACATAGCGTTAGTGACATCGTTACATAGCGTTAGTGGCATTTTTACATATCGTTAGTGACACTGTTACATAGCGTTAGCGACATTGTTACATAGCGTTAGTGACATTGTTACATGGAGAATTATGTATTGTGAGAACTGTTCATGATGGGGTGGGGGTGGGGTTTAGATTAAAATTTCATGGCATGTGTATATTTTTTCTTGTATAACAGAGCCACCGCAGCAACAGTCAAAACCACAACCACCCGGGGTGGAAGAGGCGACAGCAGCAGCCATCAATGTGAGGTTAAAGCCAACATCAGGAAAATGGAGCAACATCTACACGGAAGGTAATTACATGGGGATAATAATGTAGCAGGTGACAGAGATGTTACAGGATGATAGTATAGGAGGAGTTGTTACATGATGATAGTATAGGGGAGATGTTACAGGATGATAGTGTAGGAGGAGATGTTACAGGATGATAGTGTAGGGGGAGATCTTACAGGATGATAGTGTAGGACATAACAGAGATGTTACAGGATGATAGTGTAGGAGGAGATGCTACAAGATGATAGTGTAGGACATAACAGAGATGTTACAGGATGAAATGATGTATATGCTCTTTACACTAGAGAAATGTTGCTCTATCCACTTAGAGTGTTGATATGTGCATCTATGTGTACAGTACAGGGGGGCTGCAATGAGGGTTTGATGGAATGCGTTTTCATTGGCAAGGGGTCTATGTGCCTAGTTTCAGCTCGATAGGTTGATGGGAAGTGGGTCAATTAGCCATCCGTAGATTTTGCCAGTCCGCCGGACACAATTTAAAAAAAAATTAAAGTTAATATAAAAGAAAATTTAAAACAGTTGAAAATGGATTGCATTTGAAAAGAGAATTCTACGTGAAACAATTATTTCTTTAGTGCTTACATTCTTTTTAAATTTAAACCTTTTAAACAGAATCACCAGACATTGAATGTAACAATAATTTAATTGTTAATGCAATCCTGTCTGTTGGTATTGTCTCAATTTTCCACTTTTCCATGTTCCACCTACATATTAATTACCCATTAATTCCCTTTCTTTCCACATTCAATAAAACAGAAGAAGCAACTCTTCCACCCCCGCCTCCGCCAGACGAATTAGACGAGTTACCTCCTCCGCCACCCCCACCTGAGCTGATGGGTCACGACCCCGCTCCTGGCGCCTGCCACTTCCCATCCCACCCGCCCCACTCGCCGGCCGCAGCCCCACCGCCACCCCATCCCCCCCGCCAGCTCCCACTCTTGGCAGGTGAGGCGAATTCCTGCCAGCCACCTCATCAAGCGAGCCGCTCTGCTCCTAACTCCGAACCAACGAACTGCACGCAGGAGAGTTCCAGCACCGCTAAACACACGGCCAACATTTCTGCTGGAAATAACACAGCGGAGAATTTTAACTCTGGTTTAGGTGAGTTTTCTTAATGTTAAAAATAATTTTTAAAAAAAAATAATAATAATTTTACTCTCACGTGCTCTGTTTAATTAAATTTTTAAAAGTTTAATTTAAAAAAAAAAATTGCTTTCCATCCCGAGAGTAATTTGGATCAATAAAAATAGTAATTAAAAGTCGTGGAAAAACTAAAAACTTCAAACAAAATCTTTCTTATCACTGACTAAGAAATCTTTGATAAATGTTTGATAAATGTTTGACTTTTAAATGTTAAATTAAAAAAATAAAATCTATAAAATCTCTGATGAATTTTTGAAGAACTAATTTTCTTAAGTACAATCTGATGGCATTTCAAACTACGCATAAAACATGACATGTGACTTATTAAAAAAAATACATCTATGTCACATAAGTCCAATATGTGTCCTTAATGTCCAAGTTGTGTAAAAGTCACCTCACTATGTCATATTATATCTCCTAACCGTCTGAATGATCTCCAAAATATGTCTTTAATTATAAGGGTTTAGTTAGAGGATCGGAGCTGCGCCAAAGGGAGGTATCTGTATTGCCCTTGTTGTTAGTATATTTTGAATGTCACAATGACAGTGTCTTGACATTATAACATATAAACAATTCTGTTCGTGCCATCAACTTCCGGTTGGAATATGTATACAAGCATAAGCCATTGTAATTGATTCGCAGTAGGCTACATGTCTCCATTGGACTAGGATACATGGCCTTAAGTTTAGATGTTTGAGCAGAGGCGCAGCGTAGGGGGGGGGGGGCATGGGGTACAGATGTACCCGGGCGCCAGCTAGCTGGGGGCGCCAAAATGTGCATTGGTATTATTTTATTGATGAAAATAATGAGTTTGAGAGTTGAAAAAGGAAAAGAGGGCGCTTTAAAATGAATCTTGTCCCCGGGCGCGAATCTTGTCCCCGGGCGCCAAACACTCTAGCTACGCCTCTGTGTTTGAGTTAGAACACTGGGATGACATGTGTTTTAAAACTATTTGGCATCCAGCTACACGTACCCCCACTACGCACCCACACGTACCCCCACACACAAACCATTTATTTTGAGACTTTACCTTTTGGGCAAGACGTTTGGCTTGAGCAGGTGTAATGAAGCTCAGGTTCTTTCCCCGTGTTGGAGATTTTAGCACAGGTGAGTCAAATTGGAAAAAAGGAGGGGGGGGGGCCCGTTTGGGGGGGCATAGCGTTAGAAGGGCGTTACGTAGGGGGATAGAGGATTGTTGCCAACAAGAAGATGTTGCTGTTGACTGACATTTTTGAAGTCCCCAAAGCAATAAAATGCTACACTTGCTAAATGGTTGCTAGGTACTGGAGGCACTAAATGGTTGCTAGGTACTGAGGCACTAAATGGTTGCTAGGTACTGGAGACACTAAATGGTTGCTAGGTACTGGAGACACTAAATGGTTGCTAGGTACTGGAGGCACTAAATGGTTGCTAGGTACTGGAGGCACTAAATGGTTGCTAGGTACTGGAGGCACTAAATGGTTGCTAGGTACTGGAGGCACTAAATGGTTGCTAGGTACTGGAGACACTAAATGGTTGCTAGGTACTGGAGGCACTAAATGGTTGCTAGGTACTGGAGGCACTAAATGGTTGCTAGGTACTGGAGACACTAAATGGTTGCTAGGTACTGGAGACACTAAATGGTTGCTAGGTACTGGAGACACTAAATGGTTGCTAGGTACTGGAGACACTAAATGGTTGCTAGGTACTGGAGACACTAAATGGTTGCTAGGTACTGGAGACACTAAATGGTTGCTAGGTACTGGAGACACTAAATGGTTGCTAGGTACTGGAGACGCTAAATGGTTGCTAGGTACTGGAGACACTAAATGGTTGCTAGGTACTGGAGACGCTTAATGGTTGCTAGGTACTGGAGGCACTAAATGGTTGCTAGGTACTGGAGGCACTAAATGGTTGCTAGGTACTGGAGACACTAAATGGTTGCTAGGTACTGGAGACACTAAATGGTTGCTAGGTACTGGAGGCACTAAATGGTTGCTAGGTACTGGAGGCACTAAATGGTTGCTAGGTACTGGAGACACTAAATGGTTGCTAGGTACTGGAGACACTAAATGGTTGCTAGGTACTGGAGGCACTAAATGGTTGCTAGGTACTGGAGGCACTAAATGGTTGCTAGGTACTGGAGGCACTAAATGGTTGCTAGGTACTGGAGACACTAAATGGTTGCTAGGTACTGGAGGCACTAAATGGTTGCTAGGTACTGGAGGCACTAAATGGTTGCTAGGTACTGGAGACACTAAATGGTTGCTAGGTACTGGAGACGCTAAATGGTTGCTAGGTACTGGAGACGCTAAATGGTTGCTAGGTACTGGAGACAGTAAATGGTTGCTAGGTACTGGAGGCGCTAAATGGTTGCTAGGTACTGGAGACGCTAAATGGTTGCTAGGTACTGGAGACGCTAAATGGTTGCTAGGTACTGGAGACGCTAAATGGTTGCTAGGTACTAGAGGCGCTAAATGGTTGTTAGGTACTGGAGGCGCTAAATGGTTGCTAGACACTGGAGGCGCTAAATGGTTGCTAGGCACTGGAGGCGCTAAATGGTTGTTAGGTACTGGAGGCGCTAAATGGTTGCTAGGCACTGGAGGCGCTAAATGGTTGCTAGGTACTGGAGACGCTAAATGGTTGCTAGGTACTGGAGACGCTAAATGGTTGCTAGGTACTGGAGACGCTAAATGGTTGCTAGGTACTGGAGACACTAAATGGTTGCTAGGTACTGGAGACGCTAAATGGTTGCTAGGTACTGGAGACGCTAAATGGTTGCTAGGCACTGGAGACGCTAAATGGTTGCTAGGTACTGGAGGCGCTAAATGGTTGCTAGGTATTGGAGGCGCTAAATGGTTGCTAGGTACTGGAGGCGCTAAATGGTTGCTAGGTACTGGAGGCGCTAAATGGTTGCTAGGTACTGGAGGCGCTAAATGGTTGCTAGGTACTGGAGACGCTAAATGGTTGCTAGGTACTGGAGGCCCTAAATGGTTGCTAGGTACTGGAGACGCTAAATGGTTGCTAGGTAATGGAGACGCTAAATGGTTGCTAGGTACTGGAGACGCTAAATGGTTGCTAGTTGCTGTGGACGCGTTAAAACGTTTTGCTTATTTTTCACACCTTATTTATTCCTTTCTGGCACTGATTCCGACAAATTGTCTGACATAGGTTGTCTGTCAGAGGTTGTCTGACATAGGTTGTCTGACATAGGATCATGCTTAAAGGGCACTTGTTTTTATGGTGAATAAATGCTATAGGGAAACCTAGGTTTTTATGTTACACTTTATTGCTTTAAATTTATAAAAAAAATATTATGTTTTGATATTGGGGATTAATAGTATGTTAAATAACAATGAAATGTTAAAGGTTTTTAAGTTTGTGTTTGTAGAGTAAAATAGATCAGGGATGTGCAACCTACGGCCCGTGGTCCAAATTTGGCCCGATGAAACGTTTAATCCCACCCGCAATATCTTCTTGGACATGAATTAACAATTTTGTGAAAAAGAGAAAATTTTGAGCGTCTTTGAAAATCAATAATCACAGTATCAAACTGTCAAACTTTAATGACAAAAATGACTTCATTGCTTATTCTTAAGCTGAACGCTAGATGCTACAAAATTATCATGCTGGGCCCACCCAAAAAAATTAAATTTAGTTCCATGCGGCCCTTTGCACAAAACAAAACAAAAACAAAAAAACAAAAAAAAGTTGACCAGCTCCGCTATGGAGAAGGTTAACTTTTCATGTATGAGATTAATTGTTCATTAGATTGTCTTGGCCATGAGTCATCATGTAGTAGTCATGTTCTCCAGTAGATATCCACTTGTAAATCTTCATTGTTTTCTTGTAAATTCTTCAAAGTTTTCTAGTTATCTAGTTAACGTCAATGTTTTCCAGGAACTTCTTCAATGGCTTCTAGTAAATCTTCAAGGAATAAACCTATTACTTTTTGGGTTCTGTTTAGATTGTATTTTTGTTCTCTGACGCAGGTGTTAGAGAGTTTCCGTTGCCATGGTAACTCCTTATGCTGGCCTCACACGGGTTGCTGTTAATTATCGCTGAGCAAGATAAGAGGTCGGGGGGCGGGATATGAATATCTTATGATAACAGTACATGTCACCCCAGGGATAGTATTGGGGGGGGGGGGGGTTGGGCTCCTCAAACCCTTTTCTGGATCAAGAGTTATCTTTTAAATTGATGCGGGGTCTCCATAATTGATTAGTGAGTTACACAAAGAACACGTATGTGTATAACTGTCATAAATTATGTGGTATAATAATGAATATGCACTCACATATTTTTACAGTTATGTACTAACATAGAATATACAGTACATACACTCACATAGATTATACAGTACATGTACTCACATAGATTATACAGTACATGCACTCACATAGATTATACAGTACATGCACTCACATAGATTATACAGTACATGCACTCACATAGAATATACAGTACTTGCACTCACATAGAATATACAGTACATGCACTCACATAGAATATACAGTACATGCACTCACATAGAATATACAGTAAATGCACTCACATAGATTATACAGTACATGCACTCACATAGAATATACAGTACATGCACTCACATAGATTATACAGTACATGCACTCACATAGATTATACAGTACATGCACTCACATAGATTATACAGTACATGCACTCACATAGATTATACAGTACTTTTTTTTGTCGTTAGTTTTGTTTGTAACATGCGTCGGGCTTAATGGGACGATGTTTGATTTTCGCTGGACGAAAGATAATACATTATAAGTATCATTATGTACGTTTTAGGGATAATATTATTCCAAACTGATATTTATTATTTAGGCGATGAAAGGTCCAGAAATACCAAAATTACTCATCTAAATTTTTATTTTTTGAAACGAAACCTCGCGACACACCAGTGTGTGGTGAAAACCGGTTTAAAAAAGGGGTCCATATCAGCGAGAAAATAAATTGGGGGGTCAATGAAATGAAAATGGGGGTCAATGAAATGAAAATGGGGGTCAACGATAGTGGATCTCATGTAAGCAGGTCGTGACTTCTATTTTGGCATTTCATGAATGAAATAATCCACATACACATATAGTATCTATTTACTTGCATAATATTACCTTATAATATAAAGACATACATCTTCCTACATAAATAATAAAAGTACCTATGAAGTAAAAAATTTAAAAACTTAAAACTGTTTAAGAATTATTATAAACTAGCAGGTAATATCAGGTAAGAAGGGGGTCTACACAAAACCGAAAAACATGGCAAGGGGTCTACGAGACAAAAAAGTATGGGGACCTCTGTTGTAGATGTTGTAACCAAAGGCTAAGGGAGAGAAATCGTCTAACATAGACATATTTACATTTTGAAGTCCTTCCCGGCATTCCTAGCTTTGACCTTTGACCAGCCTTTATTTCTAAGAAGCCGTCGCCATCACATTACAACCCTTCAAGTGCCAAAACAACTTTCTCTTTTTAAACAGAACAAGACACTTTGTTGTTTTAGTTGCATAACATCGACTGACGGACAGGTGGTCATCCTATGTAGAGCAATTTTCATGGATTTTAATCTTTAAAACTTGAACAATTTTGTATAAAAAAAATGTAAATGAATTTTAAACAACGCATGTTTTGGAATATTTGACTCAATGATCTGCCAAAATGTAAACGATTGATCTCCAGGTCCAATCTCCATGTCTAATCTCCATGTCTAATCTCCATGTCTAGTCTGCGTGGCCAATTTCCATGTCTAATCTCCAGGTCCAATCTCTATGTCTAATCTACAGGTCCAATCTCTATGTCTAATCTTCAGCTCCAATCTCCATGTCTAATCTCCAGGTCCAATCTACATGTCTAATCTCCAGGTCCAATCTCTATGTCTAATATCCAGGTCCAATCTCCATGTCTAATCTCCAGGTCCAATATGCGTGGCCAATGTCCATGTCTAATCTCCATGTACACTCTGCGTGACCAATTTCAATGTCTAATCTCCAGGTCAAATTTCCATGTCTAATCTCCAGGTCCAATCTCCATGTCTAATCTTCAGGTCCAATATGCATGGCCAATGTCCATGTCTAATCTCCAGGTCCAATATTCGTGGCCAATGTCCATGTATAATCTCCATGTCCAATATTCGTGGCCAATGCCCATGTCTAATCTCCAGGTCCAATCTCCATGTCTTATCTCCAGGTCCAATCTCCATGTCTAATCTCCAGGTCCAATCTCAATGTCTAATCTCCAGGTCCAAACTCCATGTCTAATCTCCAGGTCCAATCTCCATGTCTAATCTGCGTGGCCACATTCAGCTCATTAATAAAAGTGGACCGTATAGAAATGTTGGCTCAATTATGTCGAAAACAGGTGTCATTCAAGTGGGATACATGTGTGATGCATTTGTGATACAAGTGTGATGCATGTGGGATACAAGTGTGATGCATTTGTGATACAAGTGTGATGCATGTGGGATACAAGTGTGATACAAGTGTGATGCATGTGGGATACAAGTGTGATACAAGTGTGATACAAGTGTGATACAAGTGTGATACAAGTGTGATACAAGTGTGATACAAGTGTGATACAAGTGTGATACAAGTGTGATACAAGTTTCATAGATGATAATTTCACTTTTTTTGGCTTAGTTTTTGTGCTTTTTATGGGGTGGGGGTGGTCTGTGTGTGTGTGTGGGAGGTGGTCTGTGTGTGTGGGGGGTGGTCTGTGTGTGTGGGGAGGTGGTATGTGTGTGTGGGGGGGTGGTTTGTGTGTGTGGGGAGGTGGTATGTGTGTGTGGGGGGGGTCACCGTAGTTAAATTTATAGCAAGGGGTCGGTGTAGCCATTTTTATAAGTAAGAGTGCGACATTTAACAATGTGAGAAACATATTTTTTGAAGTATTGTTGGGTCCTAGATGTCCTAGATGTCCTAGATGTCCTAGATGTCCTAGATGTCCTAGATGTCCTAGATGTCCTAGATGTCCTAGATGTCCTAGATGTCCTAGATGTCCTAGATGTCCTAGATGTCCTAGATGTCGTAGATGTCCTAGATGTCCTAGATGTCCTAGATGTCCTAGATGTCCTAGATGTCCTAGATGTCCTAGATGTCCTATGTGCGAGTCACCTAGTAAAACTTTCAACTGATGTCACTCCATTATCGTGCACCAGGGGCGTCGTGTAGGTGTGAGGGGTGGGGAAATCTATCTAGGGTCGAGTGTTCTAATGTTAGTATCAAATATGCACTCCCCTAAGCCTCTTCACCCACCCCTCCTTGAAACCCCCACAAAATCTGCAGTGAAGCCAAGCTATTAAGTTGCCACCCATCTAACAGTCTCAATGCTGGTATATGACGGACTGTGTCGACCATCTAACAGTCTCAATGCTGGTATATGAGGGACTGTGCCGACCATCTAACAGTCTCAATGCTGTTATATGAGGGACTGTGCCGACCATCTAACAGTCTCAATGCTGGTATATGAATGACTGTGTCGACCATCTAACTGTATCAATGCTGGTATATGAGGGACTGTGTCGACCATCTAACAGTCTCAATGCTGGTATATGACGGACTGTGCAGATTATCTAACAGTCTCAATGCTGGTATATGACGGACTGTGTCGACCATCTAACAGTCTCAATGCTGGTATATGAGGGACTGTGCAGACCATCTAACAGTCTCAATGGTTGTATATGGGGGACTGTGCAGATTATCTAACAGTCTCAATGCTGGTATATGACGGACTGTGTCGACCATCTAACAGTCTCAATGCTGGTATATGAGGGATTGTGCCGACCATCTATAATTATCAAAAAAGTACGTTTTAATTACATGGTTAAATATTAGCCATCTAAACTTAGCCTCTAACAAAAACACTGTATCGAGTTATTAGCAGTGACGTCATTTATTTATTTTTTCAAAATAAAAAAAGGGTTTGGGGGGGGGGGGGGTAAAACCAAAACGTGACCGACTTGTTGAGTTGTTTATTACTGGAGCTGTCACACAGAACATGGCCTACTACTAGTGACGTCACACAGAACATAGCTTACTACTAGTGACGTCACACAGAACATGGCCTACTACTAGTGACGTCACACAGAACATGGCTTACTACTAGTGACGTCACACAGAACATGGTCACTACTAGTGACGTCACACAGAACATGGCCTACTACTAGTGACGTCACACAGAACATGGCTTACTACTAGTGACGTCACACAGAACATGGCCACTACTAGTGACGTCACACAGAACATGGCCTACTACTAGTGACGTCACACAGAACATGACCTACTAATAGTGACGTCACACAGAACATGACCTACTACTAGTGACGTCACACAGAACATGGCGTACTACTAGTGACGTCACACAGAACATGGCCTACTACTAGTGACGTCACACAGAACATAGCAATTGAAATAAGAACTTCCAGAGAATGGTTAATGTTTTCTATTGTTAATTTTAAATGAACGAACTGTTCTTTTTTTTCCTAATGTATTTTTTGCAACGTTTGATTTTCTGCTGTCCTAGATACTGAAACTTGGTGGGAAAAAACAACTTGAAAATTCAAGGGTTGGGGGGCAGGGAGAGCAAACGTCCCTACCTGCCCTACCCAAGTGACTTCCCTGGTTGTTTAAGTCTGAATTATCGAAAACATACGTTGTCCTTTCTTATTATTAATTTTTAAAAAATTTCTTGTCATATGTCGTGCATGCAGTTCCCCATATAATATCCGTAGTATGACGACATAACAATTGGTGCAGGAAAAGGGGGGAGGGGGTTGTCCACCCCGGGATGAGTATGTTTTCTTTATATGGAAAGTCGACATTTTCGGCCAACTGCAGATGGTTTTTTTCGTGGAAGAGGGGCTTCAAAAGTTTGCTCCACCCAGAGCGGAACTACCCCCTGGCTACGCCACTGCATATAACTAATCCGACTATGGGTTTTTTGCCCCCCCCCCCCGGCCCTATTATCTCATTTCTTGGGTGGGGGGGGGGGCGGAAGGGATTGAACGTCTGCTAACAAAAAATGACGCCACAATTTATTTTTATTTCATTTCATAAACATGGTTGTACTTTGTCATTTTTTGTAAACACCAACATTTTATGGACAGCAAAACCCATTATTATCAGACTGGAACTCATGTTTGTATGTTTCTCACGCTCCTGGCGCAGCCTCCCTAAGCTGTCTTACCTACATACACAAGTTTGTAACATAAGATTGTAGTTTGTATGGCAGAAGCGAGAGTTTTGTGAAACTATTTACAAATTGAGTTTACCCTTGTTCTATAGCTATAATTGTATCCTCTTAGACATGAATAGGGTTTAGTTATCAACCGAGGGATCACGTGATTTTAGGAGGTGAGTGCGGGGGGAATGGGGGTGTGTGTGGGAGGTGAGGAGGGATCACCAGATGGCGTGCATTCCATCACTGTGTACTCGTCATAGTTTGTTATTGTTGTCAGTGTCTATCCATACGGCACGACGTGCGCTGTTCACTTCCTTGTACTAAGTCTACTACACAGACCAGTCTCGATCTTATGTGGAGTCTGCGCCAAGCTTAATATCACGTCATAACGCCAGGTCTGTCTTGACTTGTATCATAGTTCTTTATTTACGTCCAGTGTGCTGTTTCTGATCGCATGATTCCCAACAGCACGTTGTGACTATCTTACATATCTTACAAAAACAACACGTTGTGACTATCTTACTTATCTTACATAAACAGCACGTTGTGACTATCTTACATATCTTACATAAACAGCACGTTGTGACTATCTTACATATCTTACATAAACAGCACGTTGTGACTATCCTACATATCTTACATAAACAGCACGTTGTGACTATCCTACATATCTTACATAAACAGCACGTTGTGACTATCCTACATATCTTACATAAACAGCACGTTGTGACTATCCTACATATCTTACATAAACAGCACGTTGTGACTATCCTACATATCTTACATAAACAGCACGTTGTGACTATCCTACATATCTTACATAAACAGCACGTTGTGACTATCTTACATATCTTACATAAACAGCACGTTGTGACTATCCTACATATTGTCTTACATTGACAGCACGTTGTGACTATCCTACATATTGTCTTACATTGACAGCACGTTGTGACTATCCTACATATTGTCTTACATTGACAGCACGTTGTGACTATCCTACATATTGTCTTACATTGACAGCACGTTGTGACTATCCTACATATTGTCTTACATTGACAGCACGTTGTGACCATCTTACATATCTTACATAAACAGCACGTTGTGACTATCTTACATATCTTACATAAACAGCACGTTGTGACTATCCTACATATCTTACATAAACAGCACGTTGTGACTATCCTACATATCTTACATAAACAGCACGTTGTGACTATCCTACATATCTTACATAAACAGCACGTTGTGACTATCCTACATATCTTACATAAACAGCACGTTGTGACTATCCTACATATCTTACATAAACAGCACGTTGTGACTATCTTACATATCTTACATAAACAGCACGTTGTGACTATCCTACATATTGTCTTACATTGACAGCACGTTGTGACTATCCTACATATTGTCTTACATTGACAGCACGTTGTGACTATCCTACATATTGTCTTACATTGACAGCACGTTGTGACTATCCTACATATTGTCTTACATTGACAGCACGTTGTGACTATCCTACATATTGTCTTACATTGACAGCACGTTGTGACTATCCTACATATTGTCTTACATTGACAGCACGTTGTGACTATCTTACATATTGTCTTACATTGACAGCACGTTGTGACTATCTTACATATTGTCTTACATTGACAGCACGTTGTGACTATCTTACATTTTGTCTTACATTGACAGCACGTTGTGACTATCTTACATATTGTCTTACATTGACAGCACGTTGTGACTATCTTACATATTGTCTTACATTGACAGCACGTTGTGACTATCTTACATATTGTCTTACATT
The DNA here is from genome assembly GCA_964017045.1 of Omphiscola glabra. NCBI lineage: Eukaryota > Metazoa > Mollusca > Gastropoda > Lymnaeidae > Omphiscola > Omphiscola glabra. The sequence goes on along the minus strand of OZ024809.1, from coordinate 1,942,864 downwards.
GACAGCACGTTGTGACTATCTTACATATTGTCTTACATTGACAGCACGTTGTGACTATCTTACATATTGTCTTACATTGACAGCACGTTGTGACTATCTTACATATTGTCTTACATTGACAGCACGTTGTGACTATCTTACATATTGTCTTACATTGACAGCACGTTGTGACTATCTTACATATTGTCTTACATTGACAGCACGTTGTGACTATCTTACATATTGTCTTACATTGACAACACGTTGTGACTATCTTACATATTGTCTTACATTGACAGCACGTTGTGACTATCTTACATATTGTCTTACATTGACAGCACGTTGTGACTATCTTACATATTGTCTTACATTGACAGCACGTTGTGACTATCTTACATATTGTCTTACATTGACAGCACGTTGTGACTATCTTACATATTGTCTTACATTGACAGCAGATTGCCGAAATCATTGTCTTTGTTCTGATCATTGTTAATTAATGACTCCACTACACTTATGACTCACTACACTTATGACTCCACTACACTTATGACTCCACTACACTTATGACTCCACGGCACTTATGACTCCACTACGCTTATGACTCCACTACACTTATGACTCCACTACACTTATGACTCCACTACACTTATGACTCCACGGCACTTATGACTCCACTACGCTTATGACTCCACTACACTTATGACTCCACTACACTTATGACTCCACTACACTTATGACTCACTACACTTATGACTCACTACACTTATGACTCCACTACACTTATGACTCCACTACACTTATGACTCCACGGCACTTATGACTCCACTACGCTTATGACTCCACTACACTTATGACTCCACTACACTTATGACTCCACTACACTTATGACTCACTACACTTATGACTCACTACACTTATGACTCCACTACACTTATGACTCCACTACACTTATGACTCCACTACACTTATGACTCCACTATACTTATGACTCCACTACGCTTATGACTCCACTACACTTATGACTCCACTACACTTATGACTCCACTACACTTATGACTCCACTACACTTTTGACTCCACTACACTTATGACTCCACTACACTTATGACTCCACTACACTTATGACTCCACTACATTTATGACTCCACTACACTAATGACTCCACTACACTTATGACTCCACTACACTTATGACTCCACTGCACTTATGACTCCACTGCACTTATGACTCCACTACACTTTTGACTGCACAGCATAACTCTTTAATTCTACGTCTCCAATATTACATGCCACTATTACATGCCACTTTTACATGCCACTATTACATGCCACTATTAATCCTTTCATTTATTTGATTAGACTCATTTTATTCTCCAAATTTACATTTCTTTATGACTCTATTTCTCAAAAGACTTGGTTTCTCAATGAAATCTATATTCCTCATATAACTCTATTTTCCCATTGCCTCTTATTCCAAATGACTCTTATTCCCAAATGACTCATTTTCTATACGCCTGCAGTACCCGGATGTTCCAACCCAATGTGAAGATTAAGTTTTCTCTTTGCGGTATTTCAATATTTCCGTTCATTTTGGTGCATTCGTTTTCACCTGAAGTGTTTCTAAATTTAGACCACACACCCCACCCCCCACCCCACTCCTTTTCCATAACGATCTTCTATTTTTAAACGCTTTTATTTAGTTCCACAGCTTCCAATTATAGACACATCGCCATTTGGGACTTCATCGCGTGACCGTGGTAGTCGGGAGTGGATCGCAAATCGCAAACTCGTTATAATATAGCTGCTTATCCGCTCTCCCTTTCCATTTCACCATAATATATTGTCAACGGGATTCTAGATTTTTACAAATTAAGCTTCCATCGATATTTATATAATGTCAACAATATCAAATCTTGGTTCTTAAATTTCAAATCTTGGTGCTTAAATTTCAAATCTTGGTTCTTAAATTTCAAATCTTTGTTCTTAAATGTCAAATCTTTGTTCTTAAATGTCAAATCTTTGTTCTTAAATGTCGAGTGAAGTTGCATGGCGATTAATTTTGTCCATCTCCGACTCTAGGCGTTGGTGTTCACAACACCCTAAGAGCTAGATGGTGTATGGTGGTGTTAGTTGATGATGATGTATGGTGGTGTGAGTGGCGTCATTTCATGAGGGTGTATGGTGGTGTGAGTTGCTAATGGTGTATGGTGGTGTGATTTGATGAGGGTGTATGGTGGTGTGATTTGATGAGGGTGTATGGTGGTGTGAGTTGCTGATGATGTATGGTGGTGTGAGTTGATGATGGTGTATGGTGGTGTGAGTTGCTGATGATGTATGGTGGTGTGAGTTGATGATCTTTTCGCTTACAGCGTTCTTAAAACAAAAACACACTTTAGTGTTAAAAATCTGTTCATTTAAAAAACGAGGTTATGAGAGAAGTGAAACAGAAATTAAGAGTTAAGTAGAAGAACTGGATTGAGATTGGGCAGGGGCGTAGTCACACAATGCGTCATTAGGGATGGACAGGGGTAGCTAAGAGAGGAAACGCATCAGAACCAACATCAGGGAGACCCTAAAATCTTCTTTACTCTGAACGTTCTTTAAAAAAAAATTATGAAAGTCTTGTAAATAAAGAACTTGTGAATCCCTGATGTAAATAAAGAACTTGTGAATCCCTGATGTAAAGTAAAGAAATTGTGAATCCCTGATGTAAATAAAGAAAGTTTGAATCCCTGAGGGCAATAGTCGTAACTCTTTGCATTGTTGAATTCGGATTTCAGAGTAAGAAAAATATTTGTTTTCTTCCTTTAAGCTAAGAGTTTTTTGTTTTGTTTTTTAAATCGATATTTTGAAATTGTTTACTACTCAAACTATGTGCTCCATGCAGATTGAAGTAAATAAATGAAATGGACATGAATTAATATAGACTTAAATATATATGTTAAATATAATATGTATGTTTTACTTTCAACTAAATACGAAGTTACGCAGTCGTCCCACTTTGGACAAAAACAACAAAGCACCATTAAACATATTAATTTATTAGTCAGCATTAATTTTTCAATTCATTCTTTTTAAAAATAATATATTTTCCCCTAAAATTCGCACAACGTCTTAAATGTCAATGTAGTCTGTAAAGTCATGGATCAGCCTACCAACGTGTTCCCTCGTTCTGCTTCCTGAGTTGGACAAAACCACATTTTATTTTTAAATCAACCATAAAATAAGGTTTATATTCAAATATGCACTGTGTCTAAAAAATACTAGATGTCTGGTTGGTCTTTGACCTACACACATTTGAGGCACTCATTTGATGGGAAGGTCACTTAGAAAAAATGGGAAATATGTCGCGTGAACCGGAAGTGTCGTAAGTGGACTACTTCACGCAATAGATTAATACTCTACTTAAAATCTCAAACACAGAGCTATTCCCATGTGTGTACGAGTGATTGGGTGAGTGTTGTGTGATTTTTGAGTCATAATTAAACAACCCCTAAAAGCAATTTTGTTTTCGTATAAAGTATAAATCCTTTATACAATGTAATATAAAGCAATTGGGGAGGGGGTGCTGAAAAATGTGACAAGATATGCATACACGTAACGCACTTTATAAAAATCCCAATTAGTCTCCCCCCCCCCCCCTTTCAAGATTCGCAACCGTACATTTGTTCACGCCCCTGAACTATATTAATATTCTAATGACACACACGCTTTTACACAGCAGATTTATTTCACCAATTATTTCAGAAAAACAGAAGAAAATCTTACGCACTTGCAATATCTTTTTTTTTAAAAAGAAAAGAATCTCATTTAGCGCAGTTATCGGGAATTTTATATCGTGAAATCAGTGACGTCATATTTCCTTCATCTTCCCCTTGAAAAGGGGTGATTTTTGGGGGTTGTGGTTAGAGGTGGGGGTGAAAACTTGATAGAATGTGTTGTCATCTGCAGCGAGTCTATGTGCCGAGTTTCAGTTCGATAGGTAGACGGGAAGTGGGTTAATTAGCCGTCCGAACATTTTGCCAGTCCGTCAGCCAGCCAGCATCCAGCCAGCAGCTAGCCAGCAGCCAGCCAGCAGCCAGCCAGCAGCCAGCCAACAGCCAGCCAGCAGCCAGCCACGAAAAAAGCGAAGTTATTACATAGGATTAACAAAATAAATAAATAAACCACTACCGCGCAGTAATACATTATGGAAAGTCTTTAAAAAAAAAAAGAAAAGAAAATAATGTGGATTGAGACATTAAGAGGTTAAGGTGCTAAATCAAGCTTCAGAAACATTCCTACGACATTTGACTTCAGAGACATTCCTACGACATTTGACTTCATAGACATTTATACGACATTTGACTTCAAAACCATTCCCACGACATTTGACTTCAGAGACATTCCTACGACATTTGACTGTAGAGACATTCCTACGACATTTGACTTCGAGACATTTCCACGACATTTGACTTCAGAGACATTCCTACGACATTTGACTTCAGAGACATTCCTACGACATTTGACTTCAGAGACATTCCTACGACATTTGACTTCAGAGACATTCCTACGACATTTTACTTCAGAGACATTCCTACGATATTTGACTTCAGAGACATTCCTACGACATTTGACTTCAGAAACATTCCTACGACATTTGACTTCAGGGACATTCCTACGACATTTGACTTCAGAGACATTCCTATGACATTTGACTTCAGAGACATTCCTACGACATTTGACTTCAGAGACATTCCTACGACATTTGACTTCAGAGACATTGCTACGACATTTGACTTCAGAGACATTCCTACGATATTTGACTTCAGAGACATTTCCACGACATTTGACTTCAGAGACATTCCTACGATATTTGACGTCAGAGACATTCCTACGACATTTGACTTCAGAGACATTCCTACGACATTTGACTTCAGAGACATTCCTACGATATTTGAACCATTGTAAAAATTAGAAAACAAAGATAGTGCATCATCCACATATTATTACGCCTTTCCAAATGGGGGGTATGGTTGCCTAATAGATGGTTTGTGGTGCCTTTGTGGATGGAGTCTTGACGCGTATGTGCAAAATACAAAATGGAGGCAGTCGGAGGTATCAAAACATTGATTTTATCATTAAATCCTCTCAAATAATTTTCTTTATGTCTGCCCAATACCCTCGAAACCAGGAGCTGAATTTTTAAAATAATTTTTGTTTTTTGCTTGTTTCTGATTTGTTTCTGTTGGTAGTGTGCTGATAGTCACGTTATGTGTTGGTAGTGTAATGATAGTCACGTTATGTCAATATGTTAAAAGACACTACGTTCATTAGATTTTTTTTTCAAATCACACTGAGTTGCTTTCGTTACGTTTAGAAATAACATCTTAGAAATTAGAGGTCGTCATCGCGCTTTCTTTAAAATCATTTCTGATTTAATTGGCGAAATTTTTCCTCTGCAATTTTCTTTACTCTCGAACCAAAATATAGATCTAAATCTATTAATAATTTTTGTTATTTTTTTACATGAAAGATTTAGTTTCCGTGACAGAGGAGCTTTAACTCATTACCGGGGATGACAAACTGTTTATATATTTTTTTAATAAAAAAAATGCGAAACAGAAATTAAGAAGAAAATTCCAAAATGTTGAGGATATATTTATATGACTAATCTTAAGTGACGTATTTTATCTGGGTGACCCCCCCCCCCCACTTCCCCCATGAATAGTTTTGCTGTCGTCCTCCCTTCAACCATTAAGCTATATGAGTTCCCACCTTTAAATGTCACAGACGGGTAAATATTGAACATGTCGTTGGCCTAATGGGGGATATCCTAGGATTTAGAAAATACTTACTATACATCAGTACATTAGTGTACATCATTTTATTAGTGTACATCATTTTATTAGTGTACATCATTGCATTAGTATTAGTCTCTCCTTATGAATGTAGCCGCTACCGCACCCCCCACCCTTCCACCTCCCTCCATCCTTCCACCTCCCTCCATACTTCCACCTCCCTCCACCCTTCCACCTCCCTCCATCCTTCCACCTCCCTCCATCCTTCCACCTTCCTCCATCCGTCCACCTCCCTCCGCCCTTCCACCTCCCTCCACCCTTCCACCACCCTCCAGCCTTCCACCTCCCTCCATCCTTCCACCTCCCTCCATCCTTACACCTCCCTCCATCCTTCCACCTCCCTCTATCCTTCCACCTCCCTCCATCCTTCCACCTCCCTCCATCCGTCCACCTCCCTCCACCCATCCACCTCCCTCCACCCTTACACATCCCTCCACCCTTCCAACTCCCTCCATCCTTCCACCTCCCTCCATCCTTCCACCTCCCTCCACCCTTCCACCTCCCTCCATCCTTCCACCTCCCTCCATCCTTCCACCTCCCTTCATCCTTCCACCTCCCTACATCCTTCCACCTCCCTCCACCCTTTCACCCCCTTGCACCCTTTCACCTTTCCGACACACACCCAAGACAGACAGTTTCTTTCCTTATTTCCAACACTTTAATCTTAAATTTTATTGATGAAGTAGCATGTATAATGAAAGTACTATATTATCGGCGTTATCTTTAAATGTATGACTATCTATGGAATGGATAAATGTATACATATGTATACAATGGATGAATACATTGAATATATGTCTAATGGAATGACTATCTCGTCACGAAAATTGTAAGTCAAACTCCAACGTTAGATCGAAACTTTGCAATTCAAACATTCCTTCAAAGTATGGGTATTTGTAGGTACTTATGTGTATCTCTGGGTATTTCTAGGTACTTCTGTGTATCTCTGGGTATTTCTAGGTACTTCTGTGTATCTCTGGGTATTTCTAGGTACTTCTGTGTATCTCTGGGTATTTCTAGGTACTTCTGTGTATCTCTGGGTATTCCTAGTTGAATAGTATGTTACCAAATGCAATGAGTAATTGAAAAAGCGGTTTCGACTTTGTCACGAATAGTAAGTGGACAAGTAGAAAATAGTGGAACAAGATATTTTATGCTTGATATGGAACGACATGACAATTAAAAGGACGTTTCGGCTAAATGCCTTCTTCATCAGACAAGACACCACGGGTTGAACGCAATCCTTCAAATATCTCCAGTAGACAACTAGACGCAAATAATCAATCTAAACAAATGGTAGGAACATTGGTAGGTCCCCCCAACTCTCATTGACTAAATTGATGTTTAAGTGGGTAACCATAGCTCTACTTTATCAAAACTGTGCTTTATCAAAACTCTATTTTATCAAAACTCTACTTTATCAAAACTCTATTTTACCAAAACTCTATTTTATCAAAACTCTACTTCATAAAAGCTGTACTTAATCAAAACTCTATTTTATCAAAACTCTACTTCATAAAAACTCTACTCAAAACTCTATTTTATCAAAACTCTACTTCATAAAAACTCTACTTAATCAAAACTCTACTTTATCAAAACTCTATTTTATCAAAACTATACTTTATCAAAATTCTACTTTATCAAAATTCTACTTTATCAAAACTCTATTTTATCAAAACTCTATTTTATCAAACTCTACTTAATCAAAACTCTACTTTATCTAAACTCTACTTTATCAAAACTCTATTTGATAAAACTTTACTTTATCAAAACTCTATTTATCAAAACTCTATTTATCAAAACTCTATTTATCAAAACTCTATTTATCAAAACTGATTTCTCCGACACAAAACCATTCCTTCCTACTAGAATATATGACCCGATGTTATCGGGATAATAATTGTAGGTCCCATGCAATAATTTCTACCTGCTATTGCAAAAACTCATCACAATGCCTACCTTTAAAAAGAAGTATCTTTGTAATGATATTTACATTTCTAGCATTATTAAGTTTAAAAAAATATTTATACGTTATATATTATATGCCTCTCCTACCCACTTTCACTACTAAAACAACATTTTTTCCCCTTTAAACATGACCTTAAATTACCAAATCTAAATGGTCACTAATTATATCGTTATTGTCACTAAAGAAGTTAATAGAGGGACAATTTCTACGCTAGAGAAGTACTTTAGACGCCATGTGTTTTTAAATTGTTAAATGTTGGGCCTACCCCCCCCCCCCCCCCCCCAACTACAATTTGTTTTCTCCAATATTGTGAAAACATAATCTTAAATTTATAACAAAAAATCTATACATTATATATATAAATTAAAAAAACTTTTACCTTGTTTTCTTTTAATTATACATTGTCGGAAAATCATAAAACAAAGAATTTTTATCTAAAGAAGAATCTCGCAAACGTTCTTTAAGTCCAAAATAGACTTGAGTGTCTTTTAAAAAAAAAGTTGTTCTTCTCATAAAAATACTACCCACTTTACTTTTCGCAAAGTAAAAAAACAAACAAATTTTAGTTTTTTGAAAAAAAAAAAATTAACCCATCTCCATTTTTTCAAATTAATATTTTTAAGTGTGTAAAATTATTGGGTTAAGCTTTTATAACGTTATAAATTTAATAAAAGTATATTTTTGGAATTTAAAAAAGTAAAAGAATTTAAATGTTAAAAATACAAAGATAACATTTGTGTATGTTTCAGTAACTATTTAAAAAGCAATAAATGATACGTATGAATTTTACTTTTAAGAAGGAGAAAATACATGATTAGTTTTGTCACGCGCAGTTATTAAAACAAATTGCTTTTAGCTTTGGATAAATTCGCGCTATGTCGTCATTTGCGTGATTATTTAGAACAAATCAATTTTAATTTTATTTCGTATTATTAACAACGCATTCAAAAACGCACTCAAAGCAAACAACTGATCTTTGGGTTTTCCCGATAAATGTGATTACGGTGTAATTATTCGGTCATAATTTTTTATTAATTTTTTGTCATAACATTCAAACGCATATAAAATTCTGAAAATAGTTGCTTATTTGATACTTGAAATGTATTTGTAATTTATAATAATAATACTTAAACTTACATTGAAATAAAAGCGGATATGCAATATTTTTGCGCATTTAAATTTATTCGTTTTCCGTAAAATAATAAAAACAACAACTATGAAGTTTTTTAAGAATCCGAACGTATTGAAATCTTTTCGTCTCTTTGGCGTTACTGTCACCCTCAGCTCATTCTTATATATGTATATATATATTTCTTACACATAATTCATTGAATGTTTATTTTTTCTTTCTTGTTTTGTATTTTTCTTCTTCACTAAGCGTTGACTAAATGTATGTTCCTTTAATTTTTCCCAGGTTTCAGATCTTGATAGCGTTATCTTTTTTGCCACATTTATTTCAAATGGCCGTGATGGGAAAGAAAGAGTGGCCCCGGGGGAAGGGGGGGGAGGGGGGGGGGGGCTTTGAGCTCGTGGTTCCTGACTCTTTGTTCGTTCCTTTATAAAACAATTCTGTTTTTTCATGTAAGCACCTTTCAATGTCGGCACAGCATGAAAGAAACCGCTGACTTGCCAGCTGCCTTGAGTTGTTAGTTTCGTTTCTTTCTTACCGGTCACGTTCCTTGATGGGCGATGGTCCATGTTTTGGGACAAACCTGCATTTCCGCCTGTACTGCATAGTCTGTAGTCAATCTTTTTGAAAACTCCTAGTATAGTTATACGACAATGTGTTGAGAATATGAAACGCATTTAAATATGTCTTAAAAACTCATTGAATGAAGTGTGTACAATACACATTGGATGCTGTGTGTAAGACACACATTGGACGCTGTGTGTAAGATACACATTGGATGATGCGTGGAAGACATACATTGGATGATGCGTGGAAAACATACATTGAATTATGCGAGGAAGACATACATTGAAGGATATGCGATAAAATACTCTCATGTCGCTGCTGGCCTGTCAAACTTTTGCTCATCTTCCGTTCCGTTTGGTTTCTGTGAGCTGAAGGAAATGGACCATGAAATTATTAGATATCCATTTTATAACTTCTCATGGATTACTGTGTGCATATCCCAAAGATTAATGTGTGTACACATCCCAAGGATTAATTTTTGTACACATCCCAATGATTAATGTTTGTACACATTCCAAGGATTAATGTTTGTACAAATTCCAAGGATTATTTTCTGTACACATCTCATGGATTATTGTATGTACACATCTTAAAGATTTGTATGTGTACACATCCTATGATTAACCGGCGACACGTCCTAGGATTAAATTATCTGTGTATTAATATTATGTTTAAAAAAGGATGACCTCTACATGTCCCAAGCATTAACATAAGTACACACCCAAAGGCTCTACCTACTCCTAAATGTGAAGTGTGTACTCCGTCTGTAGCCTGTGCATAAAACGTGTATTCTCCCCCACAAATACCACGCCTATGCTCTACACATCACTTCTAATTATACTAATTATAAAAAGATGAAGCTAGTCCCCAGAGGGGTGGGAACTTTCAGTGAAAGAAACTGGGGAGCTGGGAAGGGAGGGTTTGGAAAAGGAAGAATCATGCCAACTCATTCTTACAATTTAATGGTCTATTTCAGCGGTTCTCAACCTGTGGGTACGACCCCTTTGGGGGTCGCGCCGTCCTTTCCCAGGGGTTGCCTAAGACCATCTGAAAACACATAGTCTACAGTTATTAAGTAGAAACAAAAACAATTTTATGTTTGGGGTCGCCACAGCATGAAAGACTCTATTAACGGGGTAGCGGCATTAATAAGGTTGAGAACTGCTGCTATTTGATGTGTGTAGGGATGGGCCAGTCAATCCTGTTAAGACCAAGAAAGATGGGATAAGTGGGATAACTAAAATAACTACATCCCCGACCCCGCCTCTGATCATTGGTACGTAAAAATAAAAGTTTCTTTTATGGCTGGATATTAAAAAGGGGAGGGGTGAGGACAAGTTTAGGAAGGATTGGCGGAGGAAGCGATTCGCCTCCATGATGTAATAATTTTTTGCTTTACATTGAGGGGCGGCAAAAAATCTGTGCCCACCCCGGGTAGCACTAACCCTCAGAAGCGTAGCTAGAGTGTTTGGCGCCCGAGGACAAGATTCATTTTAAAGCACCTCCCTTTCTTTTTTCAATTCTCAAACCCATTATTTTCATCAATAAAATAATATCAAAGCACATTTTGGCGCCCCTACTTAGTCTGGCGCCCAGGGACATCTATCCCCCCCTGCCCCCCATTAGCTACGCCTCTGCTAACCCTAGCTACTCAGTGGGATTTGGTAGGGGGGATTTTAAACTGGAAGACGACCTCTGCTCACCTGGCACAGAACGGAAATGTCGTCACGTCTGTTGTACTGTGGTCTTGCTCCAATCAAACTTTGGGGCTTGTTTCAAATCAAAGGAAAGCCGGCAAATTTTGGAGAGCTGGCATCGCATTGTTTGAATGTGTCCGAGGCAGACGCGAGGATTGAACTTGCTGTGTCAAGCCGGATATTGTCTTTACAATGAGTTTCATGACAATGTATATAGGTACCTCATTTTTTTACCACTTATCTCAGGCTATTCTCGAGTACCTCTCAGGTACTTCGCTCGTATATTTCAGGTACTTCTCATGTACTTCTTATGAACCACTCAGGTACTTCTCAGGTACTTCTCAGATACTTCTCATGTACTTCTAAGGTACCTCTCAGGTACTTCTAAGTTACCTCTCAGGTACTTATAAGGTACCTCTCAGGCACTTCTAGGGTACCTCTCAAGTACTTCTAATGTACCTCTCAGGCACTTCTAAGGAACCTCTCAATTACTTCTAACGTACCTCTCAAGTACTTCTAAGGCACCTCTCAAGTACTTCTAAGGCACCCTTCAGGCACTTCTAAGGTACCTCTCAGGCACTTCACATGTACTTCTCACTGTGTCAAGATAAAAAAAATGCTACCATCAGTTTTTAAAAAATAAAATCCCTTTCTATTTCTATCCTCATGTAATGATGACACCATATTTTAGCCTCCACCCGCCTCCCATTGCAGTCCTACCCCTGGCATCCTGTACGTGTGTATCTTGTGTACCGCCATGATAGACAACCAGACAACCAGACAATGATAGTTGATACCAGAACCATTGCGCGTGCCCTTTCTTCTGTTTACCTAACAGAGAAAAACTCACGTTGCCCTCTAGCGTGCCGCCATTTTGTACACGGTCTGATAAATGAATGAAATAGTAGGTACATCCCCCCCCACTTGGCCACACTTTCCACCGCCCCAACCTGGACACACTTTTCACCCTCCTCCCCCAACCCGGCCACAATGTCCAAACACATCCCCAACGTCTCAAAGATCTGGACACAGTAAGAAACACAGTTTTACTATTTTTTTAAAGGTTCTTTGTCATTACTATTATTATTATTATTATAGGTTTTATATAGCGCGGTACCCCAGCCTAGGGTTGGGCTCACCGCACTGTCGTACCCTACACCTCGCATGATCGCTGTAAGCCCGTTGTTGTATATTTATATGCTTCGATGTGCCTCAGTCAAAATGTGTCCATGTTCTGAAATGTGTCCTTGTTCTGAAATGTGTCCATGTTCTGAAATGTGTCCATGTTCTGAAATGTGTCCATGTTCTGAAATGTGTCCATGTTCTGAAATGTGTCCATGTTCTGAAATGTGTCCATGTTCTGAAATGTGTCCATGTTCTGAAATGTGTCCATGTTCTGAAATGTGTCCATGTTCTGAAATGTGTCCATGTTCTGAAATGTGTCCATGTTCTGAAATGTGTCCATGTTCTGAAATGTGTCCATCTTCTGAAATGTGTCCATCTTCTGAAATGTGTCCATCTTCTGAAATGTGTCCATCTTCTGCTAGTATTCGAAAGCCGACATTTGATGCACTGATTATTTTCCACCAAAACTAAGTTTGGTGGATCGTCAATTTACCCATTCCTAAAACATAAAATCAATATGGCCCAAAGTTGAGAATTTCTGGTCTAAAAGTCCAATGTAGATTTTCTCTTTATCGCCACTCCCTAACACCCCCACCACCCAAAACATATAAATAAATAATTATTATAATAATCTAAAAAAATTGACGTTCTAAATTGACAAAATACACTACATCATACTTTACGCAGCTCTTCAACTATAAACTTTAAACAAATAGAAATTATTCACATACATTTTCTATTCCAACAACGTATAGTAACATACTCTCGTCGCAAGCAATGCGCCCACAACAACACTAAGAGTGTCACAACAACAGGATGTCCACACGAATAGACACTCGCAGTTTATTACGATGTTTCGGAACAGCTCATTTCAGCTCTGAAGCCGTTTTTTTTTTTGGTATTCACTAGGGGTCGCAAAACAGGTCCCTTTTGCCAAAACCGTTATTTTCGATATTGAAGTTTACGAATACCGGAATACCGGTATTTTTGATATTTTCGATATTTAGAGAATTTATCAATTATCAATTATTTATCAATGAAATAAAAAGATCCAGAAAAAACATCACATTTTGATTTTTAATTAGATTTTAACAGTAGCACAAAATGTTTATCTTCAGACTTTAGTCAAACGAACAAAAATAATATTTTTAACATTTAAATTTAAAAAGTTTTATTAATCAAATTTTAAAATAATTGGTGTTGTTTTAATCTTTGGTCAAATTTAAATAATGAGATTGTAAAAATGACAACGTGTCTAATGTTTGGTCACTTAACTTTGACTGCAAATGGTTACAAAGGTAGCCTGATGAATAGAACACATGCTCTGACTCCACACTGGTCTGAGGGTCCATAGTCCTTAGGCTACTTAAGCAATTTCTAGATATTTTCCTCTTGAACCGCCATTCTCAAATAAAGCCATTTCTATTTTGACCAATTTATCGATGTCTCCATCCGTTGGTCTGGAAGTATTATCATAAGCCTGAAGTTTCTTTTGTATTTCAATTTCTAATTGTCTCTTAAGCGGCAGTGTATCTTCAAGTTCATCAAGCTCAGATCCAAGATGTTCAATTTCATTGTTCAAAGATATTTCCAACGAGGAATCCGATGTCTGACCAAGCTTTTGAATATCCACGATATGTTTTCGCATCTGGTCGCAATCTGGTCTAAGAAATACGTCCAAGTAATCACTGGAATGTGCAGACTTTAATTGAGCGTGAAGGTCTGAAGTTGCTCCTCCCATTGTTTTAAGTGTTTTGTTACACCTAATACATTTAGCTGAGAGATTGTCCATAGCTTTTAAGAAATAATTCCCAAATGATGTCTTTGTTTCCGATAGTTTCATATGCTTTTCAAATTTAGGTTTATTTTTTTCAGGGTCCCCCATTACTTTCTATCAACCTGGGAAAATAAATCATTAACAAAAAATTATTAATTCAATCGATTTGGTTTGACGTGTAAAACTTTTTTATAAATGTTTGTATGTCTAAGTACGATACAGACAAATTGGGACATTCAGTCATGTAAATTTTGGCAAGGTACGGTACAGGCAAACTGGCAACGAAGTGGCTATAGGTACACGGGTACCAGAATTGAGAGGTTGGGATTAAAAAGTATTTAAAATATTATTGTTGGGTTTGTAAGATAAAATGAGGTATCAAATGAAGGATAATTGAATGTACTATTATACGTTTGTAATCCTAATTCTTCAGTTTTACTAAAATAAACTACCACAAATGACATCCGAACAGCATTGAGCTTAATGCGAAATTCGGGATCCCGGATTGCGACCCCTAGTATTCACACGCAACTGTCTGGAGAGTACCCAGTGAGTTGACATAGAATTAAAAAACTCAACATTAGACATTAACCATGTTTCTTTATGGGTTTACATTAAGCGGAGTTTCCCAACATGGGGTGGTTGCAACCCTCCCCCCCCTTTTTTTTCCAACCAGGTTGCAAGGTGGCATTACTTGAGGTAGGATGAGAAGGGATTATGAATATTTATTTGGTTTGTGGATAGCTTTAAAATGCGAATGTAACTTAACTTTCGTAGGGGTATTTTGTCTAAGACAACCAAATCATAGAAGTGCAGGTTGTAGTCAAGACTGGGACACCCTGATGTAAATTATGGACAGTTAGGATCTAGTTTGAAAGAAGAAGAAAAAAGTAGGTGGTTTGTGGGTAGGGGCTAACCTCCTTTGCACGTAGGTCGATTTGAGAACCCCCTTTGCGCATAGTAAAGAATGCCCACATAGTAAAGAATGCCCACATAGTAAACAATGCCCACATAGTAAAGAATGTCCACATAGTAAAGAATGCCCACATAGTAAACAATGCCCACATAGTAAAGAATGCCCACATAGTAAAGAATGTCCACATAGTAAAGAATGCCCACATAGTAAAGAATGCCCACATAGTAAAGAATGCCCACATAGTCAAGAATGTACACATAGTCAAGAATGTACACATAGTAAAGAATGCCCACATAGTAAAGAATGCCCACATAGTAAAAAATGCCCACATAGTAAAGAATGTCCACATAGTAAAGAATGTCCACATAGTAAAGAATGCCCACATAGTAAAGAATGCCCACATAGTAAAGAATGTCCACATAGTAAAGAATGCCCACATAGTAAAGAATGCCCACATAGTAAAGAATGCCCACATAGTAAAGAATGCCCACATAGTAAAGAATGTCCACATAGTAAAGAATGCCCACATAGTAAAGAATGTCCACATAGTAAAGAATGTCCACATAGTAAAGAATGCCCACATAGTAAAGAATGCCCACATAGTAAAGAATGTCCACATAGTAAAGAATGCCCACATAGTAAAGAATGCCCACATAGTCAAGAATGTACACATAGTCAAGAATGTACACATAGTAAAGAATGCCCACATAGTAAAGAATGCCCACATAGTAAAAAATGCCCACATAGTAAAGAATGTCCACATAGTAAAGAATGTCCACATAGTAAAGAATGCCCACATAGTAAAGAATGCCCACATAGTAAAGAATGTCCACATAGTAAAGAATGCCCACATAGTAAAGAATGCCCACATAGTAAAGAATGTCCACATAGTAAAGAATGCCCACATAGTAAAGAATGCCCACATAGTAAAGAATGTCCACATAGTAAAGAATGCCCACATAGTAAAGAATGTCCACATAGTAAAGAATGCCCACATAGTAAAGAATGCCCACATAGTAAAGAATGCCCACATAGTAAAGAATGCCCACATAGTAAAGAATGTCCACATAGTAAAGAATGCCCACATAGTAAAGAATGTCCACATAGTAAAGAATGCCCACATAGTAAAGAATGCCCACATAGTAAAGAATGTCCACATAGTAAAGAATGCCCACATAGTAAAGAATGCCCACATAGTAAAGAATGCCCACATAGTAAAGAATGCCCACATAGTAAAGAATGCCCACATAGTAAAGAATGTCCACATAGTAAAGAATGCCCACATAGTAAAGAATGCCCACATAGTAAAGAATGTCCACATAGTAAAGAATGCCCACATAGTAAAGAATGCCCACATAGTAAAGAATGCCCACATAGTAAAGAATGCCCACATAGTAAAGAATGCCCACATAGTAAAGAATGTCCACATAGTAAAGAATGCCCACATAGTAAAGAATGCCCACATAGTAAAGAATGCCCACATAGTAAAGAATGCCCACATAGTAAAGAATGTCCACATAGTAAAGAATGCCCACATAGTAAAGAATGTCCACATAGTAAAGAATGTCCACATAGTAAATAAGTAATAGTAGCAATGTATCTGTTGTCTTGTATGCGACGTTATTCATTTACAATTTGATTCCAATTTTTTTTTTTAACTACAACAAGACACGAAATTTTTGTTTTACATTCTTGACCCATGTGACCCAGAAGAAAATCCTGAACTCTACGCTCGCCCTACCTGTGTGCAATAATATTCTAATTTTAGCACGACGCCCCCACCCCCTCTCCAACTGAATGCGTCTCACACGTAATGAGTAGCGCGTGCTCAGGTAAACGAATGCAGACTTTAGGGAAAGTGATATAGGGAGTGGGTGGGGTGAGGCGGTGGGAAGATGAGGTGGATATGAACAGGTTTAGGCATGGGGGGGGGGGCAGGTGAGCAGTGTTGTTAGGGAGATGTGCATAGAGTTTTTGTCCGTGTGGATTTAAAAAAGAAAAAAAAAAATGAGAAACAATAGTGAGGATGAACTATGTTGGATTCTTGGATATAATCAATGAAATTGATAATTATTTTTGATATTTTTTAAAATTCTTGTAACCTGTCGTTGTAACACTATAATGTTGGGTGTACACATCACACAAATGTACACATCACACCACTGTACACATCACATCACTGTACACATCACACCACTTGGGGTGATCTTATGGTGTGCATGAGTATGAAAGCATAGTGTGTTGTCTTTGGCAAGCTCACAGTAAGGGAGATGTCAGTATTTTGATTTGTTGAATGCTAGGTTTATTAATTGTTGATGGTGGTGTCAGACAACTTGCTGTCATTTCGAGGCGCACACACAGACAACTTACTGTCATTTTTAGACACAAGCATGGACAAATTGCTGTCATTTCTAGACACAAATACGGACACCTTGCTGTCATTTTGAGACACACACAACTTGCTGTCATTTTGAGACACACTCAGCTTGCTGTCATTTTAAGAGACACACACAGACACACGCACACACACACACAGACATAAAACATTAATGATTGTGCACCTTCCACTCCTCCCCACCCCCTCACATATTCTACACCCCCCCCCCCCCCGGTCATCTTTTTTTCCATGTTCCTATTTATACTAAAAATAGATTTGGCATGAACTTTCCATGTCCTAGTAAAATGTAAAATTGTAGTTGATAGAAGATTTACTCCAGGTAGGGTGCATTCTGGAAGAATATAATATTTTCTGGGCAGATTTCTGGCGCAGTTTTGCCAAGAAATGTTGTTTATACTTGTACGAGACTCGCGGTGTGTAACTTTATTTAACCTTGTCTGTGCTTCTGTGTGTGGGGAGACATTGCATGGGGGGTGGGTAAGTCCAGGTGGATACGAGGGAGTAGCAGAATTTAGTGTCCTGTTGTGTTCTGCTGTGTCCTGTTGTGTCCTGTTGTGCCCTGTTTGAGAGTCTCAGCAGATTTCTAAACCTAGGGGAAATCTAGTTTTGATAATCGTTAATAATGACACAGAGTGTTTGTATAAATATGTCAAACTCACATCAGTGATCTAACACAACATTTGTATAAACATAACCTGTTCGAGGAATGATTTAAAAATGTTACGATTCGATTAGTGAACATATAAGTTATATTAACGGAACATTTTCACTAATGTGAGTTTGAATGTTTGCTGCACAGACAGGATCATGACACATGTTTGCGTACAAGTCGCAGGGGCCTTGGGGTTTAGGTAGACATATTTGTTTATAACATGACGAAGAGCAGAAATTTTAAGCCAAAATATTAAACGAACATTGGCGATAGATTCAGTACCAAAAAGAAGTGTAGGAATGTCAACTAATTTTAAGGTTCAGAATACAAAAGTTATTTTAAACTGATTTGTTTTGGTTGTGGTTGCCATGTGATACATCTGTCTGTCTATTTAAGTAACTCTCTGTAAAACTCTCTGTACATCTCTAAATCTTTCTCTTTGTGTCTCTTTGAATCCAACAAACTCTGTCATCCTTAAAGTTCATTTATAAGCACGAACCAAATTGTCAGTATTTTATTGATGTGCACATATTGTTTATTTCCAACTGTCAGTCTGTCGGTTGTTGTATAAAGTCTCAGATTGTCATCAAATGAAAAGATTCGAATTATTTGGGTTGCTACTCATCACAGAAACGGGCGTAATTTTATTTTGTAAGACTTGAATGATGTGTCGCAGACAGAAGTTCTTATGTTGAGTGTGTCGTGAGATTTAGAAAAAGAGTTTGTAAAGTTTACCCTCTATCCTCCATACTAACCGCTTGTCGAGACGTTATTCAAACACAAAAAGTCGCACCAGCACTTCGCATTTCGCGGGTTCTTTATCCATTCACCCATCTATCCATCCATCCTTAATTCCTTCCTTCCGTTCATTCATTCATTCATCCATCCTTCTATTCATCCATTCATCAATCCATCCATCCACCCATTCCATTCCTCCATCCACCCATCCATCATTTCATTTATTCATCCATCCATCATTTCATACATACATACATCCATTCATCCATCCATCCATGCATCCATCGCCCCCCACCCCCAAGACAACGGTGACCCATTTCAATGACCATTTAAAACGTTGTCAGCTCTAGAAACAAAGATGTCAGTATCCTCAACCCGCTGGTCAGCAAACTTTTTTGGTCGTCTGCCTGCATCGTGGTGTCGTCTCACTGTGTAACCAAAGATTTTTGTAGCAAATAAATGTCGTCGTCATCCCTAACACACACACACACATTTTTAGTAAAAATAATTTTTAAACATCTTTGAGTGAAGCAATATTGTGACCTCAGGATTGTAACCATTAAAAAAAAACAAGAAACTTTGTCGTCCACGTGCACAGACCACAAATGGATAAATTTATAATAATATGCATAAAAACCTTTAAATAATAAAAGTTACAAACAGACAATTATAAAGAGAACCTCATAATCCAGATTCCATTGAGGTTCCGTTTCACGTGACCTCGAGGGAGATTTCTTGCTTCATGTACATCGTAGCCCAAAATGAGGCACATGGCTCCAATTTGAGCTACCTATGAGTGTAATTTAAGTTTTAAGCACAATATACTTTTACGCCACTGGAAAACGCATTTAGCTTTTTTTTTAAAAATAAAATGCTGATTCGATTCCATTTGATAATGAAAAGTTTCTTGATGGATTTACACCATTGTCTCAATGTTAACCTCTTTCTTTAAAATACTTTCTTTCCCTTTAATGAAACCATCTTATTTTTTTTTTGTTTTTTTTGGGAGTGCTCCCTCAGAGATACTGCAATACTGAGGTAGTCACTCCCAAATATACCCTTGCGGGTCTCTTAACCCTTTCTTTTAAAGACGCTCTACTTATAAGTTGTTGCAAGCGAAAGTTGGATATAATATATATCATTTACATTTACTGTTAAGATAAGTATCTCTTATTGATTTCATCGTGTGATTGTTCACAGAGAGGCTTATAGCCGAGGCTGTGGCCAACATGGACTTTGACATCCCAGACGACATTGGTGAGTTCATAAGGTCAAATAACGTTTTAAGTGAATATTTACATTGCCAAAAGTTACTGAAAGTTGACACATGAGCCAAGATAATCACATGAGTTATCTTTCTTATGTCTTTGTTTTACACCAGGAGTTACCTATCATTGATATATTTTCTTTTTACTGTTTGCTATCGCTATCCATTTTTTTAATGATAAATTATGTAAATGTATGGGAAAATCGTATAAATATTATAGGCCAACTGGTGTTTTGTATTGATTCATTTTACGTGAATAACATGCACTGCAGATCTGAGCCAGTGCCCGGGACTGGTAGAGATAAACAAACACACACCCAACTGGAAGAAAGACATGATAGAGAAGAAGAATCAAGAAAAGATTGAGGAATATGTCGTAAGTAATTAGTCATAAATTAAATAATGGTATATAGGGCTTAGGGTTTCAATCAGTAAATTTATGACAATTTTATTTAAGATTGTACTTAGGATTTTTTAGGCTAACCATTTTTTTTTAAAGTTATAAATCAATATTTGTTTCATGCCTTTATCATAAATTTTATGCTTTTTCTAAAATACCGTACATAACATATTAAATGCAAAAATCATGCAAGTAGTAAAGTATTAAATTTTTTTTTTTAACAAAGCACCTAACCTAATTTAAGCAGAGCCATGGACAAGAATAAAGTGGCCCAATTTTTTTTTCTTTAAATTTGGCTTTTTGACTCTTTCTTTAAATTTAATAAGAGTTAAATAATGCCTCACCCTACTTGATTTGACATTTACATTTTTACTTTCAATGTATTTCCCAATTCATATCAATAAGTAAGTGATTAATTTATTTAAAAAATTTCAACCAAAAAAAAGTTATTAATTTTAAAGTCTAATGGGAACTTACCTAATAATTTTTGTAATCTAGTCTTGAGTCTTATTGTAATAAAAGTTACAAATTTAACAGTTAATTAAGAATAAATGTCAAGTATTTTATCATAATAGTTAAAATTACAGAGACTTTTGAAAAATAAAATATCTGTGAATATCTGACCTAATGGTTTATGTGACCATTAATTTCAAATCTAATTTTTTTATTTGAGCATTAAAACTTTTTATTTGACCATAATTTCACATCTGATATTTTATTTAACCATTGATTTCACATCAAATTGTTTATAATTTGACAATTAATTTCACAGCTAATATTTTATTTGACCATTCATTTCATTTAGAAAAATATTTTAAAACAAAGAGAACAAGAAGCAAAATGGAAAAATGTCCCTGAGTGGAAAAGAAAAATTTTACAAAAGAAAGAGGAAGAAGTGAGTTATCTTTAGAATATGGATTTCTTCATCATAATATTGTTTAAGACTTTGCGATTAACATTTAATATTTTTTAGGTAGTGTTAGTGGAGTCATATTTGTAAAGGAGTTAAATGAATAGAAAATAAACCATATTAGTTGTCATTTCCCATAATGCAATACTGGTGCAATTTATCTCATATAATTACGGTGGGGGTGGTGGGGGTGACAAGCTCACATAGCATCTGTCCAGTAATAAACCAAAATTATCCTGAATTCTAATGGATTTATAAACTGATTATGTATTATAGTTTTGAGATTATAGGGGTGAATATCTATTCCTATTTGATGTATATCATTAATATCAAAAGCAACATTAGCATCAAAAAGTGAAATTCTTCAATCTAAATTTGGCTAACAGATTTTCAACTAGATTGGATCCCTGGATTTTGATAAAAATGTGAGATGTGTCAACCTTGGATGTTGTGCTTCACACATCTCTTTATGACCTATATCTATAAACTGAGAAAACAGTGATCATGTGATAGGTCACAGACTTGTCAATCTCATGGCTGAATTTTGTAGTGGGTTTCTATGTTGGGAGGCATACTGATCAAATCTTTTCCTTGTCTGATAATCATGGAACAAAGGAATATTGGGATTGTTTTGTACGTTGGAAAATTTGAGTAAAATTTTTTATTTATTTATTTATTTTTTTTTGCAAGAAATAATACAAAAACATATTTGTTTGATTGCCTGTGCAGGAGAGCACTGATAAAGCACCTACACCTGACAAAGAGAAAAAGCCTACTGAACAAAAATCGGGTGAGAAAGAGAAAAAACCTGGCAAGAAGGCACCAGTACCGGCACCACCACCCAAGGATGACTTTGTACCTCCCAAACCAAAAGGTGATATAATCATCTTTATTTGATGAAACAAAAAAATCAAGTTCTGTGAATTTTATTTTAATACTGAGCATAAATCTATGTGGAGTGTGATTGCTGATTTTAAAATCTGATTGACTCTTAGTTCAGGAAGTTGCAAAAATCTAGCTAAACACAAACTAATCAACCAATTACATTGAATACCAAAATCTCAAAACAGAGGTAAAAGGGATTTTGACATAGATACAAAGGCAATAACTCCAGCAAGCCTCCCAGAGTGCCGAGAGTTATTGGTCCTGAACATATGAGTGGTAGGTATGTAGTTTGAATGGATAAAATGTTTTAAATTTTGTGAGCTGCTCTGTACTTAAATGCTGTTGTATGTTGCTGCAAGAGGTCCTGTAATATCAATATCTACCAAAAAATTGAGGATTGATTGGTGATCATTGTTTTTTTTTTAAAATCCAGGTGATATTGTGCCTGCCGCTCTTAGCATAGACCCCGAAGAGTTAGCTGCAATGCCACCATGGAAAAGAGAGCTCTTGTTCAAGAGAGATAAAGTACCCATCACATTTTCGAACGAGTTTAACCCGGATGAAGAAGACAACTCAGCCCCTGGGAATGAAAGTCCAGATGCAAGTTGATCAATTGTGAACTCATCTAAGTGATGTGAGTGAAAGAAGATTTAACTGAGTGAGCAAAGACAAGTGAAAGATTTGGTCATAAATGTTTTATTTTAACCCCATGACTCTAGAGAGTTAAAATACATGGTCATTTGAATTATTTTATTGGATTTTTTTAAAGTCTCTGACTGGAGGCTTTTAACATTTTTAAAAATATTTATTTTTAAATTAAACGTCTTATTTCTTGTAATTGAATTGAAACTTTACAGTGTAAGAAGTTATTTTTGTATCAGTCTTGTGCACTTAATATGTTTGGGTGCTTATTCTTCATAGTAGGCCTACTATTATATAACGGTGTCAAATATTTACACAGTGTAGAAATGATATACACTGTATCCAAATCTAGGGAAACCATTGTTTTTTTAAATTAATTTTGTATGAATTGTTTGAGCTAAGATGAATGATAAATTGTACAATTTGTGCATACCCATCTCTACAAAAATCTTGCATTTAACAAAATATATTTTGCACCTTTAAATCTCAAAATAGAATATTATTATAATTCTTTTGTTTTGAAAATGTGTTCATTCAAGTAATATAATTCATAATATTTCATGTAACTGGCCGAAGATATGTTCTGTCAGTTTTGCATTTAATGATAATCATTTCTCTAGTTCAGACTTTGGTTCTTTGGAATATCCCACAAGACATTTAAATTTGCAAAAGAAAGTTTAAATTATTTTTCAGTTAATTCCATGCTGTTACAAGAACAAGTTGACCATCTTAATGGATGTATGTTTTGTTTTTTGTTTTTGTTAAAATGAAAAGCTGAAAAAATGACATCATTAGTGTAATTTTATTTTAATATTGGCTTTGACACTTATTAAATCAAACTATGTCTAAATGGCTTTTTACATATTTAAAAAAAATAAATCTGTATAGGCCTACATGCCTTTTAAAACTAAATATGAAAGGACAAATTTAAATCTTTTAAATTCTATTAGTGAACTACTATAATTTACTTTAATACTTTAAATTTTCAGTTTTGAACTACCGTACTGAATATACATTGTTGTGTATTTTTTGGGGGACATTTGTTGAAGAGCAAGTGTGTAATATATGCAAAGTGGCTGAATTACTCTTTTTTTAAAAAAATTAATAAATCACTAAGTGTATGTTATGTATTTTATATATGTGGAAAACTTAATTGTTCAACCTTTTGCCTCATTGATAGTTGTTGTTCAGTTCGTAACCTCTGTTGTATATTGAATATAATTTTCTCCTTGTGTAGTAATTGTTTTGGAGCAAACAAATTTTCCGTCAACAGATTGAATTTCTCTTTACAAAAAGGGACAAAAAAGTTTACATAAATTGTACGTTATTAAAATATTTATATTATTTTTATCCACTGCAAATTTGATAGTATGTATAAAAAAAAAGAAAATTTAGAGACATCTTAGTTAATTATTTATTTATTTATTTCATCATTTGTGATATATTTTGATCTATTTTTTTCTTTTAAAAGAATAAATATTTTGTGAATGTGCTTTGAACACTCAATATGTTTGTTGTTCATTGATTGTAGATTTATTTTATTTTGGACATTGTCTGAAGTGGATGATCATAAATGTTATAAGACACAAAATTATTATAAACATTTTTAATAGTGATGTATATTAGCATGAATATTTTGCTTTTGTTATTTTCTAAACAGATAAATCACATGAAAGCTAAAGCAAAAACTTATGGTCTAGAAACAACATTTTACTCTTTAGGAAAAGAAAATCTAGCAAAAATAGACTGCAACTTTTATTGTTAGTGGCCGGTAACCATGACTTGAATAATTAAAGAAATTAAAATTGGAGCCAGAATGTAATATGAGGTGCCAATTAAAATGTTTAAAAACTTGGCTTTGTAATCACATGAAACTCCCCAGCTGGAGCACCCAGGAAACTCCCCAGCTGGAGCACCCAGGAAACTCCCCAGCTGGAGCACCCAGGAAACTCCCCAGCTGGAGCACCCAGGGAAATCCTGCCGTAAAATTTATTCATTTTTTTTTTCTTTCATCTTGACTTAATTTTTTAAAATGTTGTTTAAGTTTCTCTTTTTTCAGTAGCATGAAAAATTTTGTCATTTCTTTAAAAAAACATATTTTTGGGTTAATTAGCGAAAATTGTACATTTCTTTTTAGTATTTTTAAAAAAGCTCATGAAATTAACATTTACCAGGAAAGCAAAGCAAAAATTCACAACTAGTGTTAGGCAACAATGAATTAATCTTATGCCCAATATGACTTTGTCATTTAATGTTGGCTTCTTGTTTGTCCAGTGTAAATAGGCTTATAACTATTATAATGTCTTGTTTTTATTCTTCAATGCAAGCACAATATATTTTAACAAATAATTCATTGTAGATGCTTTTCATTTTCTTAGTGAGATGCCAACTGTTTTGTCTTCAAGTATTCATCATCCTAGTGGCCTAGCTATCTCTCAGGAACTCCTCTAGATCCATAGTTGATGCAACTTTATCTTATTTATACAAGCTATTTTATTTATACACCCATTCTGCCAAACTGACATTGATGCATTTGATAAGAGAATTGTGAAATAAATGTTCGTATAAACTGAATAAATGGACGGTATGCTGCACCGCACTCCTCTGCACAAGTTCCACCATTTCATTAAAAAACGCCTTATCTTGCTTGTCACAATTTCTTATGTGCACTGAATTAATTAATCTTATTGCAATGGTTCACAATGGAAAATCAGTGTTAAATGAATTCAGGAGTTGCTGGCATAATCAACGCCATATTTTTTTTTTTTTAAAGTTTTGAAATTACTTTAGAATCTGAATATTTGAGGTATTCAACAGCTTGACTGTTCATTTGCAATATTTTCTGAAATAAGAATGACAATTTTTAATGTGCTAAAACTAATTATCGAATTTTAAACTTAGGGAAGAAAACTTTCAAATAATTATTAAATATTTTTTTTATAATTTCATGACCTGCCATTTTAACTATAGGACATGAAGAGCTCAAATCCTTTGTACGGCATGCTTATTAAGACGTAAGAGCGACATATTTAATATTGAGTATTAAATCTCAGATCCAGCCTTGCACTGTGGAAGCAGCATTCATTACAGTTACAGTATGAAACATTTCACAGGAGGTGTAGAGCAGTAAAAAATACTTCCATTGTTAAAAAAGAAGTTTTTTATTTCTCCTTCAGTTATTGTGTATTTGCAATGTGAGACAACGCTTGTGTTGTTCATCTATTGATAATCATAATAAGCCTGGGGGGAGATATTGGTCAGGTCAGCCATGTACACATCTCTTAGTAGTCTTCCAATTCGTCAACTCATCCATATCAAAACTTGAAGGATAATTGAATATTAAAAAAATAAAATAATGTCAAGTGTTTATTTTAAGGTTATTTTTAAGTTCAAATGACGACAGTTTCAGACAGTGAAATATGCGTGACACAAACTCTGTTTCATTGATGAGTACATGATGTTGTTCAACCAACAAATGGTGAAACTCATCACAGTAATTGTATTCATCTGATGAATAACTTGCCAGAAATGATTAATTTATAACATTACGTTTTTCAGAGTATCTACTTTTTGGGATCCAGATTTAAGTGCATTTCCAATCAGCCAAAACAGATTAAGCTTGGTAGAGGAGTGTACAAAATTCTTTTCCTAAGCAGCCTTCTATTTTTTATAATATCTATACATTTATTATATAACAAATGAATAAATATTGTTTGACATATAAATACTGTAATAAAGCTCTTCCAGTCAAGTTTATAGGACACGTATAAATTATTTCCTAATTTTTGTCCATCCATTTGCTTCTGTTATTTAAACAAACAAAACAAAACAATAAACTATCATACTTATAAAAAAGCAAATTTGGTCTGCGTTGATTTGATGATGCTCTTCTTACTGTTCAAAATGTCTTTTGTTATTAATTTGATAGATGTCTTCATTCTGGACCAATCAAGACACTTATTTACTCTATATCAGAAATACGCAAAGTGTCTGCAATAGAATCTGCTGATCTGCCAATAGGCAACTGTACAAATGATACTCTCAAGCAGCGGTTCTCAAGCTGTGGGTCACAATCCACTTTGGGGGTCGAACGACCCTTATATAGCAGGTGTCCAAGACCATAGGAAAACACATATTTATGAAGCAGTAAAGAAAATAATGTTATGGTTGGGGGGTCACCACATCATGAGAAACTATATTAAAGGGTCACAGCATTAGGGAGGTTGAGAACTACTCCTCTAAAGAATATATATTCATCACCCTTAATAAGTTGTATTACACTTGAGATCATCAACATTAGAGATGCTCCATCTCCATCCACCTAACCTCCACTTTCATAATTGGATTTTCTAGCAATTAAATCTGAATACCATGAAACGCCAATTGGTCTGCCTCCTTGTCTGCATGTCTTAAGCAATGAGATAAGAACTTTCAGTGGTGAAATTAAAAAAAAGAAAATCACATTGTAAAACATACACCAACACAGAGGTCAGAGGTCAGATTCCATCATTAAAACCAACCAACACAATTAACACATAAATCAAACAAGAAAATTGTGAATAAAAGTTTGGGTTTTTTTTTCATAAGCTTTGACAAACAAATGATTTTCCAACAAAACATTTCCTTACAATAAAAAGATGATGTTTTTGAGCTTAATTGAAGCTCTTCGGGTAAACAACACAAAATCAGCTGTTCAGGTAAACAACAAAAAATCAGCTGTTCAGGTAAGCAAAAAAAAATCAGCTGTTCAGGTAAACAACAAAAAATCAGCTGTTCAGGAAAAAAACAAAAAATCAGCTGTTCAGGTAAACAACACAAAATCAGCTGTTCAGGTAAACAACACAAAATCAGCTGTTCAGGTAAACAACACAAAATCAGCTGTTCAGGTAAACAACACAAAATCAGCTGTTCAGATATTACCACATGAGATAGTAGGTCTATGACGCCATTTTAATTGAGTGAAACCCCAACCAAAAGCTTAAACCCCACATCCCTTAGTTTGTGGATGTGGGTGCAGGAAGCATGTGGATGTGGGTGGAGGAAGCACATGGATGTGGGTGGAGGAAGCACACAGCACAAAAAGATGAATCATTACATTTGTTAAAAAATTAGCAGTGAACACGTTCAAGAAAGAAAGAGGGAAAAAGAAAAGGTAGCATTAACCATGATTAACATCATCAACAAATTGTTGCACATGGATCAGGGAAAAATGATTTTAACATTTAAAAGCC
Organism: Omphiscola glabra; assembly: GCA_964017045.1. Classification (NCBI taxonomy): domain Eukaryota; kingdom Metazoa; phylum Mollusca; class Gastropoda; family Lymnaeidae; genus Omphiscola; species Omphiscola glabra. The sequence continues at coordinate 1,914,741 of OZ024809.1, read as the reverse complement.
ATATCACTGAAATGATTAAAATATCTGGGAAAAATGATTTCAACATTTAAAAGCCATATCACTGAAATGATTAAAATATCTGGGAAAAATGATTTCAACATTTAAAAGCCATATCACTGAAATGATTAAAATATCTGGGAAAAATGATTTCAACATTTAAAAGCCATATCACTGAAAAGATTAAAATATCTGGGAAAAATTATTTCAACATTTAAAAGCCATATCACTGAAATGATTAAAATATCTGGGAAAAATGATTTCAACTTTTAAAAGCCATATCACTGAAATGATTAAAATATCTGGTTTATAAAATCATTGTTTCATGCATATCTATGTTACAGAGAATGCCACGGTAACCCTCATGTGCTACTCTGGCCTGCAAAGTAGCATATTACATTCTTTACAATCTACACATGGTCAAAAAAGCTACGCACTGCCACATTGAGTGACATTGATTTATGTTAACTATTTGCAATTGTATAATTAGACCAGTTGGCTTTCTGAAGAATCAGCTTTGCTCCTTTGACAATGTATTAAACATCTGTTAAATTTGCTAAAATAAAAAAAATATTTTTTTAAAAACATTCTTTTATTTCTGGAAAAATAAAAATAGATTCATTTTTAATTTTTCTGAGGAAATTTTATTTTGCCACATTGATAAATTATTGGGATACACTTATTTTTCAATGAACTTTATTATTATTATTATTTTTTTTTAAAAATGCAGTCTTCTTGGAGGTTTACAGCTTCTGGTTTGTTGAGACAGAATCTGATTTTTTTTTTTTTTTTTTGCGTTTTAAGTAATTATGTTTTAAAAATACTAATTTTTTTAAGCTTATTATACTTTCTGCTTTTTTTTAAACAAGGCTTTATAACTTTAGGCTGATTTTACAGCTACAGCATTGTTATAAAATAAAAAAACAAATGAAATTATCACAGTTCTTTCTGTGAAAATGAGAGTAAATTAATCTCATTAGAAAAATATTTGAAAACACCGTGTTTTATTTCTCTAGATTTTATTTCAGTTTCCAAAACAGAGATAATTGTTTTGAAATGAAAAGATATTTCCTTTGAATTTATATATTATTCTTTACTAATGTCATTTACCAACAAAATTAGTTACAGAGGGAAGAGTTAATAAAATCAATAATCAAAAATGAATTTCAGAAGATCAAATATTCCTAATTAAAAAATTGTTACCTTTGTACAACTTAGTGACACCAATTATCAAATAAATTCATTCACAGAATAAAATCGTCAAGACACAAGATTTCAATACAAAATTTTGTTTTGTTTAAAGCAGCACAAAAATAAAACAATGAGATTGAGGTACCCAGTAATCATGGTTTTTGCAATCCTGGTCTTAAAATACTCTTGTCTTCTTTTAATAGATCTTCCTTTCCATGGCATCCATTTATTTCAATGGTGAAAGAAACATCTCACATGGGGTAAATTGTTTGTTTTTTAAACTATTGCGTTACCGCATTTGTGTGACAGAATTTTGGAATCATTGTTTTTTAATATAAAAACAAAAAGGAGGGTATAGTTTTCCTTGAGAAAAATAAATCATGTTCAGCAGTTAAAAAATTGCCTATTCAAACACTGCAAACTTAACAAATATATTTCTAATAAGATCTCGTTACCTTGGTCCAGGTTTAAAAGAATCATCACATAAAATAAAAACAAGAGAAAATCATGGTACAGGAATTCATAAAAGAAAAAGAAAACCATTCTCCAAGGTCAAGGCCATTGCATCCTAACAATTTCATTTGATTACAACAAAACTCAAAGAGTGAATGAAGCAGCGTAAACAATATTTTAGTGGGGAAAAAAATGTAAGAAGATCACAAGTATCACAAAAAATGGCTGGGGCAGTTTCACAAACAATTGCTTGTTATGTAAACAAAGGTTAGGTTAACAAAGGCTAGGTTTAAAAAGGTTAAGTATGTATCAGAAAGGCTTGGTTATTTAACAAAGGGTCAGTTAATATCACAAACAAAGGCAATGTTAAGTATCACAAAAGACATTTTTCACATTTTTGTTTCAACATTCTGGGCTAAACAAGATCTTGATGGATGTTTTAAAAACCACTTGTTGATTTCTTTTTACATTACATTCCTTCAAACAAAAATCCACATCAGTTTTTAGACATAAACATAAATATTCATTCTTTTCTTTCTTTCTTTTTATTAATTTATTATCTCAGTATTATATGGGTTCAACAAAAATGAATTTTTGAATATTTACAATGACTACAGTTGGCTAAGTATCCTGTCAATTATATTGTAGCGCAGCTAATAAGAATCCCAGACATTGCTGACATGTTCATGTTGCACCATCAATTGATTGATTGATTGGAGTTCTTATATAGCGCTAATTCCATGCTATGGTAGCATGCTCGTTGCGCTCCGATGTTAGATGTTCGAGAGGCCTCACTGAGGCCTCCAGACATGTTTGGAGATCTCAGTCTATTGATATTCTTGTCCTCATTTGAAAATCAACATTTTAATTTTGAGACAGACATATTTTTGTTTAATAAAAAAAAAAAACACTTTTGATATTCAAGTTTCAAAGAAAATTTCCAGTAAGAATAATACTGACAAAAGAAATACAGGAATTCTTGATTATAATAAGTACAGTTTTTACCTGTTCTGCCATCTAAACATGGTACTACATACAAGCATGGTACTTTATTTACATGAATCAAATCTAAATACCGTCAGTTACAAATATAACACTTAATATCAATTGAATTATTTGTTTTTATTATCACCTCAACTCTTTGCTTATACATTATTAAACCTTTTCTGCATCAGGTCACGATGGAGCTTCAACAAATACAGAGAAAATTTCAGCTGAAAGTCTTGGGAGGATTGGGAGTGATTAGTTAGAAAGTCCCAGCTATAAGTTAGAAAGGTCAGAGCCATCAGTTAGAAAGGTCAGTCAGAGTGCTCAGTTAGAAAGGTCCAAGCAATTAGTTAGAAAGTGCCCAGTGATTAGTTAGAAAGGTCCCAGCGATGAGTTAGAAAAGTCAGAGCGATTAGTTAGAAAGGTCAGAGCAATTAGTTAGAAAGGTCAGAGCGATGAGTTAGAAAGGTCCCAGTGATGAGTTAGAAAGGTCAGAGCTATGAGTTAGAAAGGTCCCTGTGATGAGTTAGAAAGATCAGAGCGATGAGTTAGAAAGGTCCCAGTGATAAGTTAGAAAGGTCCCAGTGATGAGTAGAAAGGTCCCAGTGATGAGTTAGAAAGGCCCCAGTGTTAACCAACAGCAACACAGCAATTATAAATGTCTATAGCTAGAAATAACATCCACCTTCTTTAAGTGAATGCAACACCAAATTTCTTCGGCCTCTTGTCCTTGGGATACAACCCACTGGCCGACTCATCGTCATCATCGGCAGCTGGCTGGATGAGCTGGTAGGAGCCGTAGTCATGTTTGAAGCAGCCAAATATGTATTTGCCGGGCCCGTGGGGCGTCCTGCCCAGCAGGAAGTTGGCGAAGATCTGCTCGTAGCTGTCTAGGTTCAAAGGGTAGCGACCATTCTGTAATAATAAAAAAAAAAAAAGACCACAAAAATAAATTATGATCCTTTCCTTAACAGAAATTAATAGACTTACAGATTTCAATATCAGGGTCATTGGCGGCAATCACTTTGAGATCACTTTGAGCCAGATTGCAAAAATTGATGCAACAAACAAAACTTATGGGATGATGAAATTCTCTCCATCAGTTTGAAAAAGAATTAAATTAAATTAATATTTTTTCACAAGCGCCAGCAACATAAATAATCGATGAAACTACGAGATCTTACATCAGTCATCTTGCTGTAAGCCATGTGTGTTGATCTTTCAAGGTCCTTGAGGTCAACTTGAAGGTCAACCATATCTTTATAAAACTGAAATAGCTCATCGGGTGTGAGGACATCGTCCGCTGTAAGAAATACAAGTGTAAGTGTTGTATGAACTATTTATGAACTTTATTTGAACTCAGTAAAGAAAGTGTTCCAACAATGAGCCCTGTGCTACCCATCCTACAAACATAAACCATTTTTTTAAATATTTAGTTAACAGTGAAACATCTCTCAAACTATAAATAAAACTTTGTAAAACCAGTGCAAATCAGAGTAGGTCACATGGCACACATTAACATAGGTCACATGGTACAAATCAGAGTAGGTCACTTGGTACACATTAACATAGGTCACGTCAGCCATCCATTTATTTTAAATGACAATAAAAAATAAATCCAGCTTCTCCTTATCAGCCCCAAGTTCAACAAAAATGTTCCCACCCTTCGGCTTAAATATAATTTAAAAGTAGCATTTTATTAATACTTCAAATTTCAAGTGTGAAATCTTCTTTTTCCTTTGTCGTGAGAAACAGAATTAAATTAGGATTACAACCATGTGACCAGTCATGTGACCAGTCATGTGACCAATCTGTTCAATTGATGCATGGAACACTCACTATTTCTGTCAATCATGTCAAACAAGACCTTGGGCATGAGTCTCAGCCACACGGGGAAGTTGCTCATACCCTTGCACCCTGGCAGTATGTGCGACCATATTGCGTACCAGTCATCTAGTGAAGCAGTGCCACCTGTTGGTTCAAGGGGAAAAACCTCTTTAAACATTATTTACTTTCACCAGAACGTACTTACAATAATCATTATGTTAATAATCAGGATCATACTTACAATAATCATTATGTTAATAATCAGGATCATACTTACAATAATCATTATGTTAATAATCAGGATCATACTTACAATAATCATTATGTTAATAATCAGGATCATACTTACAATAATCATTATGTTAATAATCAGGATCATACTTACAATAATCATTATGTTAATAATCAGGATCATACTTACAATAATCATTATGTTAATAATCAGGATCATACTTACAATAATCATTATGTTAATAATGATTATTTAATGAATAAAACTTGATTTTTGACTTTTTACAAATATTTTTAAAAGATATAACTACAATATTATGTAAAATGTATTAAAATAAAAAAAATTTAAAATTGTAAAAAAAATTTTTTGATTATCTTAGATATTACTTTTTTTCTTTTTTTTTTTTTGCATACTCACGGTGACCACATTCTGCTTCAGATTTTTCAAATAAAATCTCAAAAAAGGCCTGGTGTATCTCTATACATTGAAGAGCTCTATGGTTGTCAGCTGCCCACCCAGTAAACTTAAATATTTTCTATTAAAAAAATATATTTTGAAACAGCATTAATTTCATAGTTTTTAATTATTTTCAATTATTATTTATTTCCTATTTCTTAATAACTTGAAAAACACAAGGTTGGAATAGTATAGTTTACATTCATTCAGAGAATACAATCTAAGTGTCAAGTATAAAATCAAAGTATAATATTAAATAAATGGTAGAGTATAAAGTCACAGGAATCTAATACTTTTGCCCAAGCCATTAAATGGCAGAAAAAAAGCACATTAAAAAATCACCGTTTGACGGTATTATCAAAAGCCAATATAATATAACAGAAGCAAATTACCCTCAAAAGCTACATTGGTGGAAACAGGCCGCTAAAATATAATAAAACAAAATACCTTCATCACCCGATCAAGGCTGTGGCTTTCAAGCATCCCATCCTGATTTGGTTCTATAAATAAATGAGGAAATATCATTAGAGAACAGCTGGAACAATTAATGCTGCATAACAACTACACCGGTATTTTATGAGGCGCCAGCTTGGCTAGGACTATAGCTTTAAGTTAGAAATCATTTTAGAAGATTTAATTAACTGAGTATAATTTTTTTTTTTTTTTTTTTTTAAATGGGTTTTCATTTCTCTGGGGTTAAAATGATAAGTTTACTGAAATTTACCATATCTTATAAAGCGCTATTAATAAAAAATGAAATTACAGTCTCTATGTTTGTATGGCATTTGTAGAATAACATATTCAAAGTTGACAGAAGATTTTAATCTCACAGCGATATTCTTATAAAGGAACTAGATGAAAGGCAATTATAAATATTATTTATGAGGATTTCCCAACATTCCCAGTAAAAATTATTATCGAGCAATCATAAAGGAACTAATTACCATGGTTCTATTTACTAATAACAATGGTTCTATTTACTAATAACAATGGTTCTATTTACTAATAACAATGGTTCTATTTACTAATTACAATGGTTCTATTTACTAATTACCATGGTTCTATTTACTAATTACCATGGTTCTATTTACTAATTACAATGGTTCTATTTACTAATAACAATGGTTCTATTTACTAATTACCATGGTTCTATTTACTAATAACCATGGTTCTATTTACTAATTACCATGGTTCTATTTACTAATTACAATGGTTCTATTTACTAATAACAATGGTTCTATTTACTAATTAACATGGTTCTATTTACTAATTACCATGGTTCTATTTACTAATTACCATGGTTCTATTTACTAATTAACATGGTTCTATTTACTAATTACAATGGTTCTATTTACTAATTACCATGGTTCTATTTACTAATTACAATGGTTCTATTTACTAATAACAATGGTTCTATTTACTAATTAACATGGTTCTATTTACTAATTACCATTGTTCTATTTACTAATTACCATGGTTCTATTTACTAATTACCATGGTTCTATTTACTAATAACCATGGTTCTATTTACTAATTACCATGGTTCTATTTACTAATTACAATGGTTCTATTTACTAATAACAATGGTTCTATTTACTAATTAACATGGTTCTATTTACTAATTACCATGGTTCTATTTACTAATAACCATGGTTCTATTTACTAATTACCATGGTTCTATTTACTAATTACAATGGTTCTATTTACTAATAACAATGGTTCTATTTACTAATTACCATGGTTCTATTTACTAATTACCATGGTTCTATTTACTAATTACCATGGTTCTATTTACTAATTACAATGGTTCTATTTACTAATAACAATGGTTCTATTTACTAATTACCATGGTTCTATTTACTAATAACAATGGTTCTATTTACTAATTACCATGGTTCTATTTACTAATAACAATGGTTCTATTTACTAATTACCATGGTTCTATTTACTAATTACAATGGTTCTATTTACTAATAACAATGGTTCTATTTACTAATAACAATGGTTCTATTTACTAATTACCATGGTTCTATTTACTAATTACAATGGTTCTATTTACTAATTACCATGGTTCTATTTACTAATAACAATGGTTCTATTTACTAATAACAATGGTTCTATTTACTAATAACAATGGTTCTATTTACTAATTACCATGGTTCTATTTACTAATTACCATGGTTCTATTTACTAATAACAATGGTTCTATTTACTAATTACCATGGTTCTATTTACTAATAACAATGGTTCTATTTACTAATTACCATGGTTCTATTTACTAATAACAATGGTTCTATTTACTAATTACAATGGTTCTATTTACTAATAACAATGGTTCTATTTACTAATAACAATGGTTCTATTTACTAATTACCATGGTTCTATTTACTAATAACAATGGTTCTATTTACTAATTACAATGGTTCTATTTACTAATAACAATGGTTCTATTTACTAATAACAATGGTTCTATTTACTAATAACAATGGTTCTATTTACTAATTACCATGGTTCTATTTAATAATTACCATGGTTCTATTTACTAATTACAATGGTTCTATTTACTAATTACAATGGTTCTATTTACTAATTACCATGGTTCTATTTACTAATTACCATGGTTCTATTTACTAATTACCATGGTTCTATTTACTAATTACCATGGTTCTATTTACTAATAACAATGGTTCTATTTACTAATAACAATGGTTCTATTTACTAATTACCATGGTTCTATTTACTAATAACAATGGTTCTATTTACTAATAACAATGGTTCTATTTACTAATAACAATGGTTCTATTTAATAATTACCATGGTTCTATTTACTAATTACAATGTTTCTATTTACTAATTACCATGGTTCTATTTACTAATAACAATGGTTCTATTTACTAATAACAATGGTTCTATTTACTAATTACAATGGTTCTATTTACTAATTACCATGGTTCTATTTACTAATAACAATGGTTCTATTTACTAATAACAATGGTTCTATTTACTAATAACAATGGTTCTATTTACTAATTAACATGGTTCTATTTACTAATTACAATGGATCTATTTACTAATTACAATGGTTCTATTTACTAATTACCATGGTTCTATTTACTAATTACCATGGTTCTATTTACTAATAACAATGGTTCTATTTACTAATAACAATGGTTCTATTTACTAATAACAATGGTTCTATTTACTAATTACCATGGTTCTATTTACTAATAACAATGGTTTTATTTTCTAATTACAATCGTTCTATTTACTAATTACAATGGTTCTATTTACTAATAACAATGGTTCTATTTACTAATAACAATGGTTCTATTTACTAATAACAATGGTTCTATTTACTAATTAACATGGTTCTATTTACTAATTACCATGGTTCTATTTACTAATTACAATGGTTCTATTTACTAATAACAATGGTTCTATTTACTAATAACATTGGTTCTATTTACTAATAACAATGGTTCTATTTACTAATTACCATGGTTCTATTTACTAATTACCATGGTTCTATTTACTAATTACCATGGTTCTATTTACTAATAACAATGGTTCTATTTACTAATAACATTGGTTCTATTTACTAATAACAATGGTTCTATTTACTAATTACCATGGTTCTATTTACTAATTACCATGGTTCTATTTACTAATAACAATGGTTCTATTTACTAATAACAATGGTTCTATTTACTAATAACAATGGTTCTATTTACTAATTAACATGGTTCTATTTACTAATTACCATGGTTCTATTTACTAATTACCATGGTTCTATTTACTAATTACCATGGTTCTATTTACTAATTACCATGGTTCTATTTACTAATTACCATGGTTCTATTTACTAATAACAATGGTTCTATTTACTAATTACCATGGTTCTATTTACTAATTACCATGGTTCTATTTACTAATAACAATGGTTCTATTTACTAATGACAATGGTTCTATTTACTAATAACAATGGTTCTATTTACTAATTACAATGGTTCTATTTACTAATTACCATGGTTCTATTTACTAATAACAATGGTTCTATTTACTAATAACAATGGTTCTATTTACTAATAACAATGGTTCTATTTACTAATTACCATGGTTCTATTTACTAATTACCATGGTTCTATTTACTAATAACAATGGTTCTATTTACTAATAACAATGGTTCTATTTACTAATTACCATGGTTCTATTTACTAATTACAATGGTTCTATTTACTAATTACCATGGTTCTATTTACTAATAACAATGGTTCTATTTACTAATTAACATGGTTCTATTTACTAATTACCATAGTTCTATTTACTAATAACAATGGTTCTGTTTACTAATTACCATGGTTCTATTTACTAATTACCATGGTTCTATTTACTAATCACCATGGTTCTATTTACTAATTACAATGGTTCTATTTACTAATTAACATGGTTCTATTTACTAATTACAATGGTTCTATTTACTAATTAACATGGTTCTATTTACTAATTACCATGGTTCTATTTACTAATTACAATGGTTCTATTTACTAATTACCATGGTTCTGTTTACTAATAACAATGGTTCTATTTACTAATTACCATGGTTCTATTTACTAATTACCATGGTTCTATTTACTAATTACCATGGTTCTATTTACTAATTACCATGGTTCTATTTACTAATTACCATGGTTCTATTTACTAATTACCATGGTTCTATTTACTAATTACCATGGTTCTATTTACTAATTAACATGGTTCTATTTACTAATAACAATGGTTCTATTTACTAATTAACATGGTTCTATTTACTAATTACCATGGTTCTATTTACTAATTACCATGGTTCTATTTACTAATTACCATGGTTCTATTTACTAATTAACATGGTTCTATTTACTAATTACCATGGTTATATTTACTAATTACCATGGTTCTATTTACTAATTACCATGGTTCTATTTACTAATAACAATGGTTCTATTTACTAATTACAATGGTTCTATTTACTAATAACAATGGTTCTATTTACTAATAACAATGGTTCTATTTACTAATTACCATGGTTCTATTTACTAATTACCATGGTTCTATTTACTAATTACCATGGTTATATTTACTAATTACCATGGTTATATTTACTAATTACCATGGTTCTATTTACTAATTACCATGGTTCTATTTACTAATTACCATGGTTCTATTTACTAATTACCATGGTTCTATTTACTAATAACAATGGTTCTATTTACTAATTACAATGGTTCTATTTACTAATAACAATGGTTCTATTTACTAATAACAATGGTTCTATTTACTAATTAACATGGTTCTATTTACTAATTACCATTGTTCTATTTACTAATTACCATGGTTCTATTTACTAATAACAATGGTTCTATTTACTAATAACAATGGTTCTATTTACTAATAACAATGGTTCTATTTACTAATAACAATGGTTCTATTTACTAATTAACATGGTTCTATTTACTAATTAACATGGTTCTATTTACTAATTACCATGGTTCTATTTACTAATTACAATGGTTCTATTTACTAATAACAATGGTTCTATTTACTAATTAACATGGTTCTATTTACTAATTACCATTGTTCTATTTACTAATTACCATGGTTCTATTTACTAATAACAATGGTTCTATTTACTAATAACAATGGTTCTATTTACTAATAACAATGGTTCTATTTACTAATAACAATGGTTCTATTTACTAATTAACATGGTTCTATTTACTAATTAACATGGTTCTATTTACTAATTACCATGGTTCTATTTACTAATAACAATGGTTCTATTTACTAATTACCATGGTTCTATTTACTAATTACCATTGTTCTATTTACTAATTACCATGGTTCTATTTACTAATAACAATGGTTCTATTTACTAATAACAATGGTTCTATTTACTAATAACAATGGTTCTATTTACTAATAACATTGGTTCTATTTACTAATTACAATGGTTCTATTTACTAATTAACATGGTTCTATTTACTAATTACCATGGTTCTATTTACTAATTACCATGGTTCTATTTACTAATAACAATGGTTCTATTTACTAATAACAATGGTTCTATTTACTAATAACAATGGTTCTATTTACTAATTACAATGGTTCTATTTACTAATTACCATGGTTCTATTTACTAATTACAATGGTTCTATTTACTAATAACAATGGTTCTATTTACTAATAACAATGGTTCTATTTACTAATAACAATGGTTCTATTTACTAATTAACATGGTTCTATTTACTAATTACCATGGTTCTATTTACTAATTACCATGGTTCTATTTACTAATTACCATGGTTCTATTTACTAATTACCATGGTTCTATTTACTAATTACCATTGTTCTATTTACTAATAACATTGGTTCTATTTACTAATAACATTGGTTCTATTTACTAATAACATTGGTTCTATTTACTAATTACCATGGTTCTATTTACTAATAACATTGGTTCTATTTACTAATAACATTGGTTCTATTTACTAATAACAATGGTTCTATTTACTAATTACAATGGTTCTATTTACTAATAACAATGGTTCTATTTACTAATAACAATGGTTCTATTTACTAATTAACATGGTTCTATTTACTAATTACCATGGTTCTATTTACTAATTACAATGGTTCTATTTACTAATAACAATGGTTCTATTTACTAATAACAATGGTTCTATTTACTAATAACAATGGTTCTATTTACTAATAACAATGGTTCTATTTACTAATAACAATGGTTCTATTTACTAATTACCATGGTTCTATTTACTAATTACCATGGTTCTATTTACTAATAACAATGGTTCTATTTACTAATAACAATGGTTCTATTTACTAATAACAATGGTTCTATTTACTAATTACCATGGTTCTATTTACTAATTACCATGGTTCTATTTACTAATAACAATGGTTCTATTTACTAATAACAATGGTTCTATTTACTAATAACAATGGTTCTATTTACTAATTACCATGGTTCTATTTACTAATTACCATGGTTCTATTTACTTACCTAAGAACTTGAAGTAATATTGTAGTTTTTCTTTTTGAAAGAGAGACAACTCCAATGTGTTAGGCATAACGAATCAATTTTTTTGTTCTGTGAAAATAAAGAAAATATAGACTTTGTCAGCTGTCAGTGGTGTACAGTTCCACATCCGGGACAACCAAGGCCAAGTATCACAAGACAGAAGTCTGAAACCAGGTCATAACATGGAAGAACTTGTAACATCTGCTGGAAAAGGTTTAAAGTGGGCGGCAGTGAACTGGCTGGGAGAGATGAGTTAAGAGATAGGCAGAAAACTGTGGTAGATGGTAACAGGGTGGTAGATGGTAAAACAGTGGTAGATGGTAAAACAGTGGTAGATGGTAAAACAGTGGTAGATGGTAAAACAGTGGTAGATGGTAAAACAGAGGTAGATGGTAAAACTGTGGTAGATGGTAAAACAGTGGTAGATGGTAAAACAGTGGTAGATGGTAAAACAGTGGCAGATGGTAAAACAGAGGTAGATGGTAAAACAGTGGTAGATGGTATACAGTGGTAGATGGCAGATAGTAAAACAGTGGTAGATGGCAGAACAGCGGTAAATGGTAGAACAGTGGTAGATGGTAGAACAGTGGTAGATGGTATCTAAACCTTTAATGCTAAGAAGGGAAAAAAATATTAAGAAAAACAGTTCAATAAATAAACAGTTATTGATTGATTCCATTTATTATTGAATCTCAGTGTTGCAAGTTATAAGCTGATACCCTAAAGCAGTGGTTCTCAACCTTCCTAATGCCGTGACCCTTTATAACAGTTACTCGTGTTGTGGCGACCCCCAACCACAATGTTATTTTCGTAGCTAATTCCTAACTGTAGAGTATATGTTTTACGATGGTCTTAGGCGACCCCTGGGAAAGGGTCTTTCGACCCCCAAAGGGCTCGCGACCCACAGGTTGAGAACCGCTGCCCTAAAGGATTGTATCAACAAGTCCTATTTATCCTTGCAGGTCTGATAAGTTGGTTAAATCAATGCCACTGAAGAGGGTTTTTTTGCACATTCTAAGCCACAGCTCGGTATTACTTATGACTTCTTAATGCATTACATTTCATGAGTGTGTGGGAAGGAAGTAATTAGATGGATGCAAAGGCCAGACACAAGTTCACTAATGTGTAACAAGTACATGGCCAAACAATGGATCAGATTGTACTAAAAAAAAACTAAAATAGATCAGAACATGTGCAGTTCCTACTGAAACCACCAATAAACAGAAATAGAGAAAGGTTTCATTTGAAAAGTATGTTATGGTTGTGTATGTTGTGTGTGTGGTTTGGGTGGTTGGGGGGGGGGGGATTTTTTCAGTTCTGGTGGAAAATTTCAGTTGTGGGAGGGATACTTTTTAGAGAACAGAGTGAAGAGGTAAGTGCTTCCCAAACCCTGCAAAGAGACATCCACTCAGCAAAGAGACATCCACTCAGCAGAGACACATCCACTCAGCAGAGAGACATCCACTCAGCAGAGAGACATCCACTCAGCAGAGAGACATCCCTTAGATGTGACCCAGAAAGAAGTCATGACCCAGTCCTGAGCCATGACCCTTATGATATAGAACCTCACTACAAACAGCTGCTATTTCCATGTTACATGATCTGGGGATAGATGATCAAAGAGCTCTTCACAGATGATCAAAGAGCTCTTCACAGATGATTAAAGAGATCTTCACAGATGATCAAAGAGCTCTTCACAGATGATCAAAGAGCTCTTCACAGATGATTAAAGAGCTCTTCACAGATGATCAAAGAGCTCTTCACAGATGATTAAAGGGATCTTCACAGATCAAGTTCTTCCATCAATTATTGGCGGTTAAAAATATTTTTATTTTTTTTAAATTAATAATGTCAGATTTTATTTTTTTATCTGACATCATTAAATGTTTATTTTATATTCTAGAGACAATTTTTTTTATAACTCCAACAAAAGGAAAAAAACAGACAGAAACAATAGATATTGTTTTTTCGCCCACTTCTATTTTATCTCTTTTTTTTAGGTAGGATATATCTAAATATATATATTATGTAAATTTGATTTATACTTATTTATATGTCTTGTTGTACTGATGAAGGCATGTGCCGAAACGTTTACTTATGTGTAATGTAAAATTATTATTAAAGCTTAATATATATTGTTATATTGACACAGATTGTTCGTGTATATTTAATCTATTTATTTTAAAGCTTTATCGCAGTTTAACACTTTTATAATTAGTTAATTACATTTAAGTACTTTTGAAAGTTTCGGCTATTTTCATGTATGTTGACTTATAAACCATTATGATTGTTGTGGCAACAGCAGAGTTATGCACTGAAATATCAGAATTAGATTCAAGCAACAACGAAAAACAAACAAATTAATGGTTAACTCATAAATTAATTGCATACTGTAAATTCTAATCAATTTAATTTTTTTAACCTTTTTGCATCACAGCAGCCCATCTCGATTTCAAAACATATTTCCCATACTCCCCACAAAAAAGATTCTCGTGAAAATGCAAATAACGTTGGATTCCCTCACTTCTCCAAATGGCCTCCCACACCCCCAGAGGGTGCAGGCAAACTTTGACTTAAATGATTCATCAGTTATTTAAAGGAGAAAAATCTATTTTAAAAAAGTATAATAAATCAATTATATAAGTAGAATTGACTTAACTGAAATTACATTTCACACTAAGTGTCGATAGAATTTCTAAGTCATTATTAAATATTATTATGAAAGAGTTTCTACTTTATTGATATAATATATAAATATATTTAATTGGGGCAGAGTTATAAAAAAAAGTAAGAGGAGAGCAAAATAGCTACGTTCATGTACAATATTTGTATTATTATATACTTTTTTGGGGAAGAGGGTGCCTAAATTCTGGCTTTGCCAGTGGTGCAGCTTTTGTTTTTCAAGGCCCGGATGTAAGAAGATCATAACGGCCCCGTATGTAGGCAGATCATAATGGCCCCGTATTTAAGCAGATCATAACAGCCCTATATTTAAGCAGATCATAACTGCCCCATATTGAAGCAGATCATAACGGCCCCATATGTAAGCAGATCATAACAGCCCCGTATGTAAGCAGATTATAATGGTCCAGTATGTAAGCAGATCATAACAGCCCCGTATTTAAGCAGATCATAGCTGCCCCATATGCAATCAGATCATAATAGCCCCGTATTTAAGCAGATCATAACGGCCCCATATGTAAGCAGGTCATAACAGCCCCGTATGTAAGCAAATCATAATGGTCCAGTATGTAAGCAGATCATAGCTGCCCCATATGTAAGCAGATCATAATGGCCCAGTATGTAAGCATATCATTTTTCATAGATTGTATTCTTCTTTTCTAAAACCAGACAACTGAAAATATGTTTCTCTCAAATTCATTTATTCTCAAACTGTTTTGGAAACTGCTTGTCAGTCCTATGGCTAAAATTGCCTATCTTTTGTTACCTCTCAAAGACAATGGGTAAACTCTGTTCAGACCAGTAAAAAGCTTGTAAGCCTTGTACTTTTGGCAAACAGTGGATACTGCACAAGCTCTGCCCAGGGTTAAATCCAGAAACCAATTACTTTAAAAGTACAAGGATCATGAAGGACATATGAAGGACATCAAGCTCAGCTATCAACATCAATGATCTATGTTTAGATCAAAGAAAGAACTTAAGATTACAATAATAAAAAAAAAACCACTATATAAACAGGATCTGACTTTACTTCCATTCTGTAAAGGGAAACTATATGGGTTCAAGTTTGACTAGGATACATTAGTTGATTTCTTCTACTCTGATCTTGGTAGCTAAAATATTGTTACCTATCACATAATCTTAAATGTGGCTCTGTTCACTTCAGTAACATATCATCATTATGAATGGTTGTTTAATAAAGGGTCGGTTCACACTATCAAATTTCGCATCAAATTGTTGTATGAACGCACTATTTTGTGCGTGGTTTCCTTTTTTGGGGAATTCGATCAAATAGTAATATGAAAGTTGTGACAAGGCTTCATACACGAATTGCATCAAATGCTTGAAGAAAAATTTGATTGTGTGAACCGACCCTAAGTCATAAATGCCATGCAAGTATAAGTAGTCCCAAATCAGAGCTTACTGTGGTAAAAGAGGCAAATGTGACTGCCTCTAGGAGAGTGGCATTTTGGAATTAAAAAGAAAGAAAACGTTACTAATGATTGTTACAAAACATTTCAAGTCTTAGTCCTTAAAACCAAGGATAATAAATCTGAATATAATTCAAGACTCCCATCATAATTATTACTTTGCATGAAACTGAAAATCAAGGACACACAAAAGGTTTTTGTTTTATTGCAAGTTAAATTTTGGTAAGAATCTCCAAAAATGGTGGAGCCCTTACCTTGCAACCTTCCACATTGGTATCCGAGAACGTGTAGGCTAACTGGGACTCCTGTAAGTTCACAATCAGACCTTTTTTAACTATTGCTAGCAAACTCACACAAAAAATAAGTCTACACAATACCAAACTAATTAGAATAAGATATGATTAGAGAAAGCAATGTGAAAAGCTTATTTCAAGTTAGAGTGGTTAACTGGCAGAGGGGCATGTGTTACTGCTAAAAGATCAGGAGGTTGTCTCCATGTTTGGAGGGGCTTCAACTAAAATGGTGCTGATCTTGTGCCTTAATAGTTAACTATTCAGTTAATTCATTACAAGGCGTCTTCAAACTATGGCCTCTGTGCCCGCCTCAAGTGCCTTAAGGGTACTTAGGGAGTAAAGTTGTGAAAGGATACCCTCTAAAATATTGATAACAGTGTTGCAGTCAGCAATCCACAGCGAGTTGTATATACTATTTACTATTATTATTATTAGTGGTCTTATATAGCGCGGTACCCAGCCTAGGGCTGGCCTCACCGCACTGTACATAAAAATATTAGCAAAAGAGACATAATCGTGACATTAAAATAAAATACATTTATGTAATAAAGAACCGCTGTATAACAAAACAAAAACAAATGTATATTCACCCCACTCACCCCAGAACTTTTACATGTCAAGCCATGGATGGCAGCCAGCAGCATTGTTTATTGGTCAGAGGGGGGAATCAGTCAGGGTAGTAGAGTTTAAAGAGATGTGTTTTGAGTGCAGTTTTGAAGGCCTGGGTAGTTGGTATATTGCGGATGTGTAGTGGCAGAGAATTCCATTGTTTGGGGGTGCAGACAGAGAAAGATTGTTAACCATATGTTGTAGTGCGTGCTTGGGAAAGGACAGAATGAAGTTCGGTTAGATAGGAAGGGTAGGAATCCGAGAAAAAGTTACTAAATACACAAGAAAACAAAAAATCTGCAGCCCTAGCCCCTGGGCTAGGTTCTTTTTTTTTTTGCCCTGGCTCTAGGTCTAGTCTAGAAAGAAGATATGTGTATTATAGTGTATAAAAATTATCATAAATTTTTCAAACTATAGTAGTCCTTTCCCCAACAGTGTCTGAGGAAGGACAGCCACCAGTCACCACCCCTCGATTTAAACAGTTTGAGGGCCCCTGATTAGGCTCATGTTTGTTTTTTACACCATCCAGTCTTTCATTCATTTATCATTCATTGATGATAATTTATTATACTTAGTTAACTGTTAACTTAGACTTCTAGAGACCTCGTGGTTAACGCTGTTAATAACAATCTGTAAATTTATGGACAGCCCATCAGTCTGTAAAGTAAATATTTACCTTTAGTATGGGTAAATAATTTAAAATTGTTTGTTTGTTGTTACATGAAATCCCTCACCCCGTGTGGCAATATTTGATATGAACTTAAGTTTACTTTGATTTGAAGGAACCTATCAAATCGCTTTGAACTTTGATAGTTACACTATCACTATTGAATATAATAATATAATATATAGGCCTAATATAAAGATAGACTTGCGTTAGAGTGTCTCTCTATAGTATGCAGTACTCGATCTAAATCTATAAATGCTATAATTTTAATTTTTAATGCTATACACTCTATGGGTTATTAGTATTATTTATATACAATAAATTCAATAAAGTAAGTATAGGCGTAGTAGTAGTAGGCCTAGCGTCTGTTATAAATATAATATAGGCTATATTTTACACACACACAAAATTCATGCTCACCGTTGTTACGTTTAAGTGAAGAGACTCTTTTTTTTTCCTCTCTTTTTTCCAGATCTGTAACCTGCATGCGAACACTGTTACTGCCAGCAGTGCTTAGCCTTTCGATGCCGTACAAATAGGACCATGGATCGCATTGAGCTTGTTGTGGTTGGAAATGGGTTACGATGTCTAACCGCCGAGGTTCTAACGAAATACATAAAGAGATAGACGTAGGCTAAGAATACGTAGAATTTAATAAAAGAGGAGAAATCATTCATTAATTCGTATAAAATGTAATAATTTTATTGCAAAAGATACATGATAATATTAAGATATGTCCATTATTTGAAACTGTTTATAGACTTAGTCTAAGATATTAAATAACTAATACTAATTCCAGTGTCAGTGGCGTAGTAGCCGTAGGAAAGGGAGGGGTGCATGGTTGCCAACTTCAGAGTTTTTACGTGCGGTGTTTCCTGTATACACCACTGACTAATAAGGCTTTTCTTTTAGTTGTTGTGTTTTGTTGTTGCTATTAGTTTTGTATTTTTTGACAACTTTAGGGATAGGGAATGTCCAATTTGTAGGTCACGCTCCGACGCTACGGAAAGAAGGGGAAGTGTGTAAGCGTAAGAAAGCGTGACAGTTTGCAAAAGGGGGCGGGGTAAGATATTGTATGACGTCATACATTGTATTCTTTTTTTTTTATCATACAAGAAAACCTGAAATTGACAGTGATGTTGAACATTCTGTTGTGATGGGTGTATTCTGACAAAAGAAGTCCCTGCCTTTTATAAATTTACTATTTTAAGAGTGAAGTGTGTTTTGGATTAAATTTTGATTAATTATGTTTTAATGTCTCAACAGTTTTTTAAGTTCGAAAGTGTGATGTACTGGGGGGGGGGGTGTGAATTTTTTGACGGGGAGTGGAGTAAAATTTTCCAAAAATTGCGTGACATACTTAATGATAATGAACGGTCCCTTTTACAGAAGAATGACGTTAGGTCCGGTAGGCCTGTGTGAGTATGTTTGAATGATTCATCATTCAACATCTAGCATTAAATTATCTAATAATGTAGGCCTGGTATTAAATTATTTAAGTTGGCCTTAATATTTAATCTATTATTTTATGTTTTACAAATGGGGCCTACGCATACTAAAAACTAATTTTATTCACAGTATTTGAAACGCAGGTTGTAATAATTTAAAACGCATGGCATATATTATATGAGTAGAAGAAAAGTATTGGAACAAGATATGTTTAGGCTTGAAGTTTCGAGGAAATAGGGTTGAGCTGGAAACTGCACCGTTAAATAACAGAATCGTTTCTTTTAAAAACCTGCTACGTTAGAGATGTGGAAATATGCCAAAGTTTCCACAAGAAGCGTGTTACATTCAATATGATTGGTTGACGGCTGACACACCTCTTTTTTTAGTCATAATCTATATCTTTCTTAAATTTACAGCACGTCTGCTATTGATATGAATAATTATGATTAGGCGTATAATTTACTGTTTAGATATAGGAGAAAAACATCGAATTGAATGAACACAAAATTTGCTAAATAAATTATTAAATTTAGTAGGGGGAACTATTTATATCTAAAATCTATTCCCATACCCAGAGGCGTAACTGGGTTTTTGGCGCCCTTGGCAAATTTATTTTTACATAATAAAAATTAAAAAATTAGAGCTTTAGCGGTGCCCTTTTGAACAGGCGTAGGCCGGCGCCCTTGGCAACTGCCCCGATGCCAAGCCGTTCCTACGCCTCTGCCCATACCTTCCAATGTATGGACATTCACACAAGCTTTATGATAAAATCACTTTTTAAAAAGGCCAAATTTTCATTAAGTGTAAGGACCTTCACATTCTAGTAGAAGTATGAATATTATTAAAAAAGTGCGCCCTGTATTATAAGACCTCGGGGACCGCATGACACTGAAACTGTCCAAGAATTGTAAAAGGCACTAATGTGGAGAAGACTGAATTCAGGTTAGGTAAAGGAAATGAACGAAACAACGTATGTGAAAACATGGGAAAAAAAGTACGCGACAAAACAAATAAACGTGTCGACAAGAAGCAAAAACAATATGTGAAGAGTGACCGTGATGGCCAAGAAGTCAACCCCATCCATCTATACCTACTAACACCCTCCTCAGATTGGCTGAACTTGTTCTCACCCTCCATTCGTTTGAGTTTAACGGACAATTATTCAACCAAATCAGTGGTCTTGCTATGGGGACTAAAATGGAGAGAAAAAACTATACGCATATATTTGTTCATGGGACATTTCCAAAACATGGTGGATGGAAACTACATTGGACGCCACAATGAATTTGACGAAAGGTACCCTTTTTTCCACCTGTTTTCCCAGAATTTGTTTCGCTCATGACCAAGAATCGCCACCAAGCCACGGACCTCCTTTCAATTTTGAAAGCGATCAAAATCATATTAATTATGTACAGTAATACATGACATGTTTAAAAATTATTACAACTAATTTACATTGACTTTGACGTTACAATTTAAAAAAAAACATTAAATTTTAAAACTGTTTTGCGGCATTTGTGATGACACGGAGAGCACTTCTATAAGTGATGCTTTTTTTTGAGAAAAAAATAATAAATTTTGATTTCTTTTAGTTGTGTCATTTATTTATGCTTATACATCAGTGAATATCAGATGTGAAGCAAAATTATCACCAACAACATGGCGGATGGATGGGAAAGGAATATTACAACCGTTGGCTGATAAGATTGACACTATGAAAAATTCCGTCAACTCCTGCGACGCTACTGGTGCCAAGCTGTATTATCCGCCAGATCTATCAGATGTAGGCTACTTAATACATCTTTTTTTTAAAAAGTGTTTTTTATGTCCATAATTGGATACTAACGTATGTCCTGAAAAGAGCGGCTTATTTAAGCAAAGATTTATTGGAAAGGTTTTCAGCGGCCAGTCCACTGCAAAGAAAAGAACGTTGTTTTTTAAAAAATCTTTTATATTAACTTCGCTTTTGTTTGTGGGTATATGGCTGGCTAGCTATATGGCTGACTAGCTATATGGCTGACTAGCTATATGGCTGACTAGCTATATGGCTGGCTAGCTGCCTGGCTAGCTGCCTGGCCGGGTGTGTGGCAAAATCTTCGGACGGCTAAATGACCCAATTCTCGTCGAGCTGAAACTTGGCACATTGATAGGGTTTGTCATTTAATTTTTAAAAAACTATTAATAGAACATCCGGGCGTAAAGTTTAATTTCAGTAAGATATTAATAAAAAACATCCTGGTATTCCGTTTGGCCAATCGCTCAACAGCTGTTCGATACGTCTACACTTATGTGAGCCGGAATAGTGGGGCTTAACCTTGACGAAAACGTGTCTACAACTTTATTTTATGAACAATTTTACAAACAAATTGTTACTGCTATATGCATGTGGAAATACATTGTTAGAAGCCATGTTTTTCCAAAACATTCTATAAATAGTAACATTAATTATGCGATGTGACGTTTTCCATTAGATATGACTAACTCTGTATGTTGGATTGCCTTGACAAATAAATAATAATAGGGTGGTGGGTGGGGTGGGGGTAGTGGTGGAATCAACAGCTCTAGACAAATAATAAATGTTTTAAATTTTATTTGTTTAAATTTCAATCAAGATTCGGGAGACATCATATACTGGATATGTAGCTTATACAGTCATGGTGGCATAGTAGTAGTAGTCTTTGTTGTAAGTACATGGCATCAAATGTCACAACATACAGTACAGCATCTACACATCACTGACGTTAAATCATGACATACTGAGTTATACATTGGGTTGTACATTCATTTTCTCATTCACAACGAAACAAGAACAAAAATAAAGAAGATTTTGTCACCAATCAACATTGAAATTTTGTCAATAAATGTCATCAGTTTTTGTCATGACAGTTTTTTTTGTACACAATACAATGTCATCCAACAACATGGCATAGAAATTAAAAACAAATAATATGAAGTGATATGTCAACATATGCTAATGTCACCCAATCCATATGATATTTAGTGTTTGAATACGCCCAAGCCCCCCCCCCCCCTTTTTTTTTTCACCCTAGCTCAAACTGTTTCTATTAATGGACATATAACTATTGTCTAACATAGGCCACAAGCATATCTTCTCAGAACATCATATTCCAATCTGTACAGACATTTAAAACAACATATAAGTTGCTTCAATCTTTATATATGAACTGTTGTAGTAGCACAGACAAATTACACACTTTTTTTCTTAGTTAATGACATCTTGCAAATCACGGCAATGAAGAGATGAAGTCTGTCATCATGGCAATGAAGAGGTGAAGTCTGTCATTACGGCAATGAAGAGATGAAGTCTGACATTATGGCAATGAAGAATTAGAATCACAAAATACTTGCCTGTTAATTTTTCTGAGCTAAAATCTTTTCTGAATCAGTAAATGAAATATCTCCCAACAGGTTCACCTCACATTTGAGGTATGTTGATAATGACAGGTCCACCTCACATTCGAGGTATGTTGCTAATGACAGGTTCACCTCACATTCGAGGTATGTTGCTAATGACAGATTCCCCTCATTCGAGGTATGTTGCTAATGAAAGGCCCACCTCATTCAAGGTATGTTGCTAATGACAGGTCCACCTCACATTTGAGGTATGTTGCTAATGACAGGTCCAGCTTGCATTCGAGGTATGTTGCTAATGACAGGTCCACCTCGCATTCAAGGTATGTTGCTAATGACAGGTCCACTAATGACTGGCACATTAGTGCTTTAATTGTGATTCAACATGCAAGCACAGACTACAACTGATATGATCTGTGGCCAACATGCAAGCACAGACTACAACTGATATGATGTGTGGCCAACATGCAAGCACTGACAACTGATATGATGTGTGGCCAACATGCAAGCACTGACAACAACTGATATGATGTGTGGCCAACATGCAAGAACTGAAAACAACTTATATGATGTGTGGCCAACATGCAAGCACTGACAACAACTGATATGATGTGTGGCCAAAATGTTATTAGGAGACCCCCCCCCTCCTCATTCACAGTTGTTATGCATATCAATTTAATTGATTTTTATACACTTGTTGGAAGAAGTATTCTCTATGCAAAGTCACTGATGAAGTAATTGATGGAAATATCAATAATTTAAATTGATAAATCCTGATCAAGATTTTAATTTTAAAAATAATAACTTTGATGTTCTGCATGTGTGTTAACTGCACAGCCTATGTCATGTGACAGCTTATGTCACATGACAGCTGATACAGAGAAAGAACTGAGACAAACAGATGATTGCATTTGGACAGTTTATATAGACAAGTTTATATAGACATCTGATACTGAGAGTTGATACAGTTGGTCAGACTATTTAACACAGACTATTTGATACAGACACTAGTTACAGACTTTGTTTATTACTATTACATCCTGTTTTTTTTGTTGATTATCTGCTGGCAGAATGTTCGTTACCAGTATTATCAGACATGGCGTGTCTAATGTGCAGACTGAGAAGACAGAATGCTCTCTTTGTACAACCGGGTTGGGTAGGAATGGGAACACTGTGATGTGACAGGTGCATGTGATGTGACACATGAATCGTGATATGAAATGTAAATGTGATGTGACAGGTGAATCGTGATATGAAATGTAAATGTGATGGGACAGGTGAATCGTGATATGAGAGGTGCAGTTGATGATCTTCAGCTGGGTGGGCTTCTCATGTGACAATACTTGACAAACGTTTACTTGACAAATGTCACATATTTTAAGTTTTGAACACATATTTACACACAAACACTTTTTGAAATTAGAATAAATCTGTCAATCAGCTTTTAAGTTTTAAAAAAAAAATTGTTTTGACAAAAACATATAATTTTAATTAAGGGTGTCATTTTTAAAAAAAATGATATGATGTGTGGCCAAAATATTCGAGGTATGTTGCTAATGACAACATTTTAAAAATGACACTGATCACAAATATTAATATTGTTTTAAAGAAACAACTAATTTTGAGGCATCATTTCCAAGGAAATAAATATAGATTTGGTAAAAAGTAAATCTTTTTTTTTTTTCCGACTAGAGGTAGAATACATGATGATATTCATTTTCACAGTAAATAAAACTTACATGAGATTCTTTTCAAAAATACAAACTGCCTTGTCACATCCATTGACTGACTTGTCACATTTATAGAATGACTTGTCACATCCATAGACTGGCATGTCACATGTATAGACTGACTTGTCACGCTCAAATCACTGCCACAAAATTTATACAATATTTTTTTTAAAGAGTATTTGATGTATACTGCAGCAATGTTAGATAAATGGTTTATAAAAATCCCATATTTTAAAAAAATTATCTTTACAATAACAAAACATATTTACAACCTGCAATAAGACAAGAAATTTCCTATTTTTAACCACAAATATAAAAATCATAAATAAAAAAAGATAATATAAAGAATATCTTTACATCCAGATTTTCACATATAGTAGTTGTGGCTTATGGTAGAAAAAGAAATTCTCGACTCCTTAACCTTAATTCAAGAAAAGCTTTTTTTTTTTAAACATAAAAATGTATGCATTTTTGTGTGTTTCAAAATGTATTTATTTCTAATCAAGAAACAAAGAGTTTTGTCAATAACTGAAGACTTTTGCCTCATGACTGTTTTGTATTACATTGCTGAAAGTATGTCCACATTATTCTACAACCTGTGCTGAACTATGTTTTCATCTAAACACTTAAACTGAAGCAGAACGGTTTAAAATAGAAATCATGAAAAGATAAACCTGTTAATCATGTCACTTTATCAGATGATTATTCTAACAATTGTTTTGATTAATCACAAGAAGCCCAAATAATCTGAGACATTTTAAGGCTTACAACAGAGCTCATCGTAACCTTTTGTGAGATGATCAAGTCAAAGAATACACATATCATATATCAATGAGTGACATTCACAAACAGTACAATAGATCACCCCTGGAGACAGAAAGATTCTATCAACAACATCCAGCCTAGATGATTGAACAACATCCAGCCTAGATGATTGAACAACATCCAGCCTAGATGATTGAACAACATCCAGCCTAGATGATTGAACAACATCCAGCCTAGATTGATATGTCTTTATAAAATAAAACACAAAACCTGTGCCCAGTAAAAAAAAAATATATATACATAGTTTCCAACTTTGAAAAACAAATTTTTTTCGAGTAAAACCCATTTAAATATATTTAAAATTAGCTATTTTTTGAAGCATTGGAAATCATGATTGATGCCATATGCACCTAAAATGTAAATACACATACACGTCTGTTTTTTAAATATACTGGCAGTTATATCACAACAACCCCACCCCTAAAAAAAATAAATAAAAAAAAGCTCCTATAAGTACCGGTAAGGGAACAGTTAATGCTACTTTTAACAGATTCCACTATTAGTACCGAGTCCAAATTTGAGATGAGCCGATACAAACAAAATCAAACGTGGCAGCACTAACCCAAGCTTTCAGCATGTGACTTCGATGTTATAAAATCAATGTTGACAGTGGTAATAATGAATAGCAAATTATTTTATTTTTTAAAGAGACTGCCAACAGTAACTTTAAGAAGTATAAAAAAAAAAATCCTTAGTTTAGGGCGTTACTAAGAAAAAAACAGTTTGACTCTAATATTGATATGTTACAAAAAACATTCCAGTACTTCAGTCCTACTCATGTTTAATGAGATACAGCAACTAGAACACTGAGTAATGATATTTATTATGATTTGTAGCTAAACAATTAATGAATCGTTCCTGCCATCACAGATGTGAAAACTTTTGTCAAGCAAAGAACATGTTTGATCAAAAAGAAATTATAAATTATTTGTAACTTTTCGGGAGTTGCCTCTTTAACTGCATTCTATATTTTTTTTAAAATACAATTTTATTTTTACATTTTAGATTTAAGCACTCAATCAATACAGATTTAAACACTCTTCAATCATTAATAACATTAAAACTAAAACTATTAAAATAGTATACATTATTTATACATTCTTTTCCCACCAAAAGTTTTCAAAATTAATGATACCTTTCACAAAATCTATGTAAAACAACAAGAAGTAATAAAATGAATGTTGATTGATCTTGGCTTCACACAGTTTTGTGATGAGATGCAATTAATGTTTGATCATTCTATGATTTTTTTATTTTTCATATTTTCTATTTTTTCATACCATCAAAATTAGAACTAATTAATACAAACATTCACCTATAATTGAGAAGCTGGTAAGTAGGTGTCAGATGAGAGGAATTGGAATGTAATGTACTCGGGCCACTTTATTGGTAGACTAAAGAAGTGATGGGAAATCTAACTTGACCAGTTGTATTTTATAGAGGAGAAATCTGACAAGACCAATTGTATCTTATATCGGAGAAATCTGACAAGACCAATTGTATTTTATAGAGGAGAAATCTGACAAGACCAAATGTATTTTATAGAGGAGAAATCTGACATTACCAATTGTATTTTATGGACTACAAATCTGACATTACCAGCTGTATTTTATGGTGGAGAAATCTGGCAACAAATTATGTATGGACTAGAAATCTGACATGCCCAATTGTATTTAATGGACTAGAGAAAATCTGTCAGGATCCCCTGATAATATAATTGGTTACATGTAAAATGGAACCAGGATCAAAGGTCAGCAGCTACAAAATACTAATTTAATTGACAAAATAAGTATATTTATCTTTAAAGGGTAACAAATATAACTTCATGATAAAAGAAATCTAGTTTTTATTAAACAACCCATAGAAACAAAGTTTTTCGAATAAATTCATTATATGTATTAATATTCTTATGCTCCACCTGCTTTTACATAGTACATTTCACCAACTATTTCAGAAAAACAAAAGTAAGTCATATGCACCAAACACACTTGCGAGTATTTTTAAAAGAATCTCATTTAGTACAGTTATCAGGAATTTTATTTTGTGAAATCTGTTTAATTATATTTCCTTCATCTACCCCTAGAAAAACAGATTTTTGGGGGTTAGGCTAAAAATGTGGTGTTAATTGGCAACCAGTCTATGTGCCAAGTTTCAGCTCGGTATGTTGATGGAAAGTGGGTCAATTAGCCGTCCAAAGATCTTGCTAGCCAGAAAAAACACGAACAAACGCGAAGTTAATATAAAGGATTTAAAAAGGGCCATATTTCTGGTGATATATATACTTTTGACCAAGTGAAGAGAAGTGAGCTGCTGTGGTCTGCAATATTTCTATGGCATCACTGAGAATAAATTCTCTACACTGGAACTGCTGAGATTAGTTCATTATGTTGTGTTGGGGGGAAAAGGTGGAGAGGGAGGCAAAGTCTAAGCATGTCATATTAGTTCATACAAAACAAGATTAACATTTCTATGCACCCCATGTTTTATTGAAGTCAGTAAAAAAAAAAAAAGAATTCCATGTATTCTAAATCCAAGCTATAAATAGATTGTCGCCCATAACTACATTTGTAAAAATCTTCTATCAGGTGGGAGTATGACATGGGGAATATGACATATTTCCCCTCACTGGAAGTGTTTTGACTAGCATCAACCCCAAAAACATGGCATAAGGTTTCACAATGACATGAGATGTCATGTTTGGAACAAGACCTCACAATGAAATTAAATGTCATGTGTCGCACAAGATGTCAGCATGGCTAAAGATGTCATCAGGATGTAAGTGGCCTCAATTGCAAAATATGTCCTCATGACACAAGATGACAACAACTTCTAAGTAAAATGTCAACTAAATTGAACATTAAATAATACAAAAAGAACACAACCAAATTTGTAAAAAAAGATAGAATCCCATGGTGACTCAAATAATATGTTCACACTACAATTGCTCAAACCCTTTCACGTGGTCAATGTCCTATTGACAGACAATTCAAATGACTTTCTTTTTGACAACATACTTTACAAAATAGGACATCAAAGCAATGTCTATACCCTGGAAGAAGAGAAGACTTTACCTAGTTAATTTTGTCAAATAGTTTGAGACAATCAGTAGCAAAGACTTCACTCAGTGCATTGAGAATCAATAAATAATTCTCTAGGTCATTTATTTTATGTTTATTTATTAAGTGTCATGACATGCTGTCTACAAAAAGGCCAACTCAGGATCAAAGTGAAACCATTTGGGTAGTCCACCCCTGAAGCCAACCCAGGGTAGTCCACCCCTGACCTAAAGGAAATGTAAGTGTTTTTGGAAAAAGATTAAGAAAATTGTATTTGTGTTGTCCTGGGAAGTCTAAGTACTTGTTTATGCATGTAGGTGCTACCAACGCCACCATACAATTACAATGTGTACAGTGACCGTGCCAGGGTTAGTTACAACCTGAAGGTGCTACAAACGCCACCATACCACCATACAATGTGTACAGTGACCGTAGCATGGTTAGTCACAATGCAACATTACAAATGAAACTAAAGCAAAAATCTAATTCATTTATAAACATGCACATCAAATGTATCTAAATAAAATCATTAACTCCCCATACACATACAGATGTATGAACAATAAGTCATGAAAAGTCTGCAGGGCTGCGCTGTCGAAAACAATAATTCTTTTACTCTCATTGTCAGACACTTTCCCACAGGAGTTCATTCTCTTTGCCATATGAGTCCATTCCCTTTGCAAATTTTACAAGAAAAATGGTTAAAATTACATCAACATTATGTCTCTTTCTTTTCTCAGACAAATTTTCATTACTAATACCCAGTACTCCAAAATGTCGTCAATTCAAATTTTTTGATTCCAACTCCGAGAAAAAGAAAAATTCTGACTCCGAAGTTCAATGTAGGAGACTACTGCATTCACTGGAAGGATAGGTAGGTTGCTTGCAAAACGCTACAAGCCCACGGCTAAGAAATTTTTAATTCAATGTTCACAGGTTTTTGGCACCGCTCATGGCTGCATCTGTCCACATTAAAGCAGGTCTCAAACTCACCACACTCTGACCCCTCCGTTGCATTTCCGGGCCAGCTGTGATGTTTGTTTGGGGTAGGGGTGGTGGAAAAGTTCTCACCTGGGGTGTCGTAAGTTTTACGCAAGATGGGTGATGACTGCAGGGAGGAGCTGTGAGAGACGTCGGGTTTGGAGGGATTCTGGAATAAGACAAGACTGGAGCTGGGGGACTTGAAGTTGCATGAGACGACGCTGCTGGATCCACTGGACAACGTTATTGTTGCTTCTATTGGACCTTCCTGCTCAACCGGATCTTCGGTCAAATCAACACCACCCGTCAACGTTGAGTCATCTGGAAATGACTGATCCTTGTTTGGTGATGCTCTTTCCATATGAACGCATCGCTTTAAACTTAGAGCCGGGTGTTGTGTTTCAGAGACAATGACAATTTCTTGTTCCCCGCTGGCATTGTACCGGGTTTCCAGCAGGAGCGGCTGGTCACTGCTGATGCTGCAGCTGCGTGATGAACACATGGAAGAAATCTGGCTGCTGGGGCAAAGTGCATCGTCCAATTCCTCCGACTCGCAAGTCTGTATAAAACTTTCTGAGGTCATGTTATCGACAGAGTTGTCTGTCACTGGAGGAATTTGGACCTCATGAAAACTTTCAACTACATGAATTTTTGCATCCGCCAATGCTTTGGCCTCAAATTCCCTGATGGCTATGACCTTGGCATCATGTTCAGCCTTGGCCTTCTTATTCTGCTCCCGCACGTCAATGACACGAGTGGGTCTCCCTGGACGCATGATGATAAATTTGCTGGGACCTGAAACAATAAAGAAAATGTTTAGACCCTGTAAATTGAAAACCATCAGACGATTCTCTTATTGATCTAAAGAAATGGCAATGTTTTTTGAATAAATCTTCAGGGATCCAAAAACAGAAATGTGTATAAGACAAAGTCACACAAGACAAGGCCATGAATAAAGAGTTTGGAAGGCCGTGAATCAAGAGTTTGGACGGCCATGAATCAAGAGCTTGGAAGGCAATGACTCAAGAGTTTGGAAGGCCATAATTCAAAGAGCTTGGAAGGCCATGAATCAAGAGCTTGGAAGGCCATTAATCAATAGCTTGGAAGGACAGGCATCAAGTGCTTAGAAGACCATGAATCAATAGCTTGGAAGGACAGGCATCAAGAGCTTGTAAGGCCATAATTCAAAGAGCTTGTAAGGCCAGGCATAAAGTGCTTAGAAGGCCATGAATCAAGAGTTTGGAAGGCCATGAATCAAGAGCTTGGAAGGCCATGAATCAAGAGCTTGGAAGGCCATGAATCAAGAGCTTGGAAGGCCATGAATCAAGAGCTTGAAAGGCCACGAATCAAGAGCTTGGAAGGCCACAAATCAAGAGCTTGGAAGGCCATGAATCAAGAGCTTGGAAGGCCATGAATCAAGAGCTTGGAAGGCCAGGAATCAAGAGCTTGGAAGGCCACGAATCAAGAGCTTGGAAGGCCATGAATCAAGAGCTTGGAAGGCCAGGAATCAAGAGCTTGGAAGGCCACGAATCAAGAGCTTGGAAGGCCATGAATCAAGAGCTTAGAAGGCCATGAATCAAGAGCTTGGAAGGCCAGGAATCAAGAGCTTGGAAGGCCAGGCTGATCTTTTCAAGTTTATGACTCAGACACAACCAAATAAAGTTTTTATTGGTTTCTTTATATCTCCACAAAGGAAATTGATATTCTTGTGAGAAAAGCAGTTACATTGTAACTAGTCATTTTGCCAGTGTGGGGCACACAGTGCCGATAGTTATTTAAATCTAAATAAGTCAACCATCAACTCTTACTGCCATTTCTACATAAATGAAATTTCAAGTTTAATTTTACACAAAATGCATTTTATTTCTAGAAAACACAATAAATCCTCCTTAGAATAATAATAATAACATCACAGGATATGCATCTCCAATAATAACTTCTTAGACATTGATTAACAAATGTGCGACCACTTCAATATGTCTGCTCTTGTCCCCTTTACTTCAATATGTCTGCCCTTGTCCCCTTTACTTCAATATGTCTGCTCTTGTCCCCGTTACTTCAATATGTCTGCTCTTGTCCCCTTTACTTCAATACATCTGCCCTTGTCCCCTTTAATTCAATATGTCTGCCCTTGTCCCCTTTACTTCAATATGTCTGCTCCTGTCCCCTTTAATTCAATATGTCTGCCCTTGTCCCCTTTACTTCAATATGTCTGCTCTTGTCCCCTTTACTTCAATCTCATGAAAAGTGTTCCTACTACAAATAAAATAAGTCCCTAACTTCATGCTTTCCTCAGATATTCCCGTGTGCAAAAATCATGAGTGTCATGTACAACAGCGTGTGTTACAAACAGTGAAGTGAGGCACATGGCAGGCAAACAGTGAAGTGAGGCACATGGCAGGCAAACAGTGAAGTGAGGCACGTGGCAGGCAAACAGTGAAGTGAGGCTCGTGGCAGGCAAACAGTGAAGTGAGGCACGTGGCAGGCAAACAGTGAAGTGAGGCACATGGCAGGCAAACAGTGAAGTGAGGCACATGGCAGGCAAACAGTGAAGTGAGGCACATGGCAGGCAAACAGTGAAGTGAGGCACATGGCAGGCAAACAGTGAAGTGAGGCACGTGGCAGGCAAACAGTGAAGTGAGGCACGTGGCAGGCAAACAATGAAGTGAGGCACGTGGCAGGCAAACAGTGAAGTGAGGCACATGGCAGGGCAGTTGTTCAGCGAACTGGGTGGCTGCATGTTGGACATTTAGAGGACAAAGCGAGGCACCAGGGGTTAGAGCTGAGCGAAACACAAAATAAGACAAAGAGTACACCAGTAAGTTCTTACCAGACATTATGTCTTCCCCGTACCAATTGCTGGGGGTCAGTGTGGAGAGCGGGGGCAGGGGAGGTGACTCATCCACAGAGGCCTCGGCGTCGGCACTCAGGTGCCCGTGGATGTCCTTGTTCCTCTGTTGCTTGTTCCACGGACAGAACAGGCTGATGGACACGCGCTGCTTGCAAAGTGGACATCGGTTGGACATCTTCACCAGCCACCTGTCCACACAGTAGCTGTGATAGCCTGCATTGTAAACAGAAAGTCACTGTGAATTTATTAAATATAAATCTTGGAAGTTGCAGACCAGCGCTTCTCAAATTCCTAAGTGTGACATACTGTCAGGAACTTCAACACCACTGCTATCTTTGTGTACAGGGAACTGAGGTCTTGTGAACTGATGTTGGTGTGTTGTCCAACACTTTCAGAACCATTGCTATTAACTACAGTTACTTAAAACTGGTTGAAGTATAGATTTACAAGGGGATCACTGAACTTTAAAAATACCAAAAAGCATTCATCGTTTAAGTGGTCAAGAACTATATTCTGTGTTCAGTTATTCGGTTCACATCAATATATATTTTTTTATTATTTATTTGGATATATATTTATTAATATACGTTTATATTGCTATCTGCGGTCACTTTGTTCTGCAGATGTGTATTTGCTATATGGGTTGCTGCGGCTTATCACAGTGACGTTGGAAAATATTATAAAATTTTCATTATTTTATTTCCACTTTTAATCCAAAGTGACATAGCGCATACATAAACAAAATAAAATAAAGGGTTGGGTAAAAATAAATATAACACGTATGAAGGTCACTAAGCGCCATCTGTAACTGCAAACATAGGTGCCAGGAAATGAAAATTTTAGAACCACTGGCGTAGTCCACACACAATCAATACGTGGACTAAATATTATTGTAATACCTCTACTACTGAGCACTGTCTTGAGTGTACCTAGCGAGTTCATTTGTGAAAAATATGTGGCTATAACTCCTACAAAACAGCCATCAATATGATATTTTTTTACTTTCAGGAGGAATATTGTAAAAAATTTTAAATACTTTCTGACGAGGCCTCCCGCACTATCATACGAAAATGTGGCGGAGTTAATTTTAATAAACTTAAATATTTAGACCCAACCAGTCAGACACAAAATCTTCTTAATCAACAACACTTCATTCCCCTCTCAGGGCAAACATAATATAATTATAGACGGTCAACAACCAATCGTATTTCTTGATCTAATCACTGCTGGATGTAGAATGCAATTTAAAATGAACAACCCCAAGATGTATTTTTTTTTTAAATCTGAAAAAAGTACAGGAATGTATATATTTTTACTCGGTTTCTTAAAATCCTAGTTCTGCCGGATCTTGGTGTACAATCGTAAACAAAAACACATCAAAATCGTACATTGTACGCCAAAATCGTAAGGGTAAACAGGCCTGCAAGGCTCAAATAATCTAGACATATCTTGCATCAGCTGTAAAAGTAAGTTATTGCTAAAAACATGTCTGAAATATTCTTACAATGATTGCAGGGCAGCTGTCGTATGAGGCGACCTTCGTTGAACTCTTCATGACATATTGGACATTTGTCCTGGCAGTCATCTAAACAGAAAAAGAATAATTAATTGCAAATTAAATGGCCCAAATCTTAGAATAAAAATAATAAAAACTATAACACTACAACCTAATTAAAGAAAAATAAGCTACAACACCATCTGTATCGTTACAACAAAATATACCATGACTACATTGGAGAAGTTGATAATAAACAAACTGTCAACATCTAATTTGGAAATGAAGAAACAACAACATGTCAACACTGGCTAAACAAAAATAAAGATCCTCTTAGGCCGTACCTCCTTCTGTCTTCTGAAATCGTTTCAATGGGATCCTTTTCACTTCCCACCTAGTCAAGGAACGGCCGCAACACCCCCATTTCTGAAGGGACAAATGCAACTACAAATAAGTAGAGGGTAGTGAGACAGTGCTATGAAGAAGAACATCTTAACTTGTTTAAACATAGTTTAACATTAAACATTTGACCAATTTTTCACACACTCTGAACACAGCAGTTGCCAAACGCATATAGACAGAACAGCCAAACACATATAGACAGATCAGCCAAACACACATAAACAGATCAGCCGAGCACACAGTTGACCATTACAGCAATATATTTAACACAATTTTAAAACATCATTAGTCAGGTTTTTTAAAACCCCCGTTGAATAAAATTAGCACAGTTAAGATATGACAGTTAAAGTATGACAACAGGATCACTGTTCACTAGAGCCCATTAGCTTCTATAGCTGAGCTTAACTAGCCCAAAGTGAAAGTAAATCATTAGTAAGCAGACGGTTATATATGCAGATAGGGAGTAGCTGTTGGCACACTGCAAGCAAAGCAAGTCAAGATGAACACAAACAGAGCTAAAGAGAGAAATGAAATAACCCTCCCCAGCTTCTACGTTCTCAACCATTTTTAAATCCTTCACATTAACTTCTCCTTTATTCGCAGCTGGCTGGCAAAATCTTCAGACAGCTAATTGACCCACTTCGAGCTGAAACTTTGCACATAGACTCATTGCCGATTACAACACTTTCTATGAAATATTCAGCCCCACCCCCCAACCGCCAAAAATCCATTTTCCCTATTTTTCAAGGGGAAGATAAAATGAAATTCCTGATAATAGCACTAAATAAGATTTTTTTTTAAATATGGCAATTGCGTGTGGTGCAAAATATTTTCTTTTCTAAACTTGCTGGTGAAATAAAATCTGCAGTGTAATAGCGGGTGGATCATTCGAGTATTAATATAGTTCAGTGGCATGAAAAAAACGTGCTGTTGAGAGCCTTGGGGGGAGGGGAGGGGGAAGAAGAGAGCACTAATTGGGATTCTTATAAAATGCGTTTCTTGTATGCATGTTTTGTCAAGGTGTCAACCACACCCCCCATTGCTGGATATCACATTTCATAAAGGCTTTATACAAACAACTATGTTTATAGGGATTCCTTAATTTAACATATTATTTCTTAAAAAATTGCTTGCTTAAAAAATGTACCACAGCCAACATGTTGGAGACAAGAGTGCTCAGCTATGTAAAAAGTAAGAGACAGTTCAGGTACGTCAAAAAAAAAAATGAAACAAACACAAAGTTTCACAATAACCTGACAGTAGATGACGGCGATATGAAAGATTACCACTGAGAGGGCAATGAGGCTGCTGACCACCACACAGGCCCAGATGTAGATGCAGATGTGGAAGTAGTGTTCACCAAACAGGTCGTCGTCATCACTCTCTCCGCTGGCGCCAGCGTCGACGTTGGTGCCCTGCATTGGCCCATGAGTTGAGGACTGTGTCAGCACTGTGATCAGAGTAGACCTTCTACAAACAACAACGAGGGACAAGTTATCACTCATAGACAAGTTATCACTCATAGACAAATGTTGGAGCCCCCCCCCCCCCCCCAATCATATGCCCCTATAAATACTGTAATGTGGATGTCTCGTGTTCAAATTGTTTTATTTATGTGCTGAAAATGTACAATGCAATCAAAAAACATTTCCATTTGTTTGGATCAATTAAAGAATCTCATCTTATCATTTCCAGTATATGACTAAGTTTAAAAAAAATAATTTTCCAGGGAACTTTGGTTTGGAATGCAATTTGGCATGTGGTGCACATATCAGACTTTTATTGTGATAATGGGGTAGTTGGAGTAATTGTTAACATTTTCAATGCTAAGTTATTCTTAATGTGATGGATGCTGGGGATTAGCAAAGTTTTTAAAATTATTTGTTCACAGTCTCTAAGCACAAAGTTCACTGATTATTTCTTGGAGCAAAGCTGGATGGCCTAAAAAGATAATCCACCGGATACAATGATGAGAATGCAACGAGGAGACACTGAACCATTTTCACACAGAATATGATTAAACATTTCACACTGCACCCAAAACTAAAAGAAAACTCTAAATCTCTCAGACTATCTTATGTATAGCTAATCAAAATGGTAGCAAAAAAAAAACGACCATCTCTTTCACCTGACATCTTACCCTTCTCTTCTAGCTCAGAGGGGCTACGATATTAGTATAACTCAATATTTCCAATAATAAGTTTGAATAGAATTAACATCTAACCCACATTGCGAGACATATTTTTTAAAATATTTATTTCATCTGCAAGTGCAAATTCATATTTTTTTATTAAATTTACCAAATATTTCTGCTATGTAAGCAATATTGTGTGATCAACAGAAACAATTATGTCAATGACAATGAGTGTTCTCATGAAGCGGCAAAATTTGCATCCTGCTCATTACAGAGCGTCAGAAATAGTCTAACATTTAATTCACTGTACCAATGACCGACTGTCACCGAGGTTCTTTTTTAGCAACCAGGTGATGGCAATGAAAGGCACAAAGAATTATAAGGACATCTAGCAACAAGCAACAGTTTCCTCCGGTCACTGAGGGTGCACCACAACCAACAGTTTCATATGGTCACTGATGGTGCACCATCAGTTGCAATGGTATGCCAGTAATAGAAGTTTTTGAGCCTTCCGAGACCTGATCTGATACTCCAAATATTATCCTGCTTCCACTTTTAACCATCTTTCAGAATAAGATTTTGTTTTCTTGATCCACACATACAATTGCAATGAGCATTGTCTGGAAGGTCAATGCACCCAGTCGTTTGGCAAGCTCTGTTCATTTTGGTATGCATTACAACTTATCTTCCATATTCTCAGATTTGTGTTTATGAAATTAGAACATAACTGTTACTAGTTGGTAAGATGAGTTCTAAGCTGTGTGCTTGTGACTTTCACAATTTAGGAATCAACAGTGTCATGTGTCACAGAACGGTTGTTACGGAGGAGGGCTTCAGTCCCGACTTATCAAAGGCTGTATTAAATTTAGTAGTATTCAGTACAGGACCGCTCCGCTCTGTGATTTATATTGTGGGACAGACAAAAGCACAACGTAGACGAACGTAAACTGAACAACTCCAACTCCAGATGATAAAGGAGAATATATTTATTACTCAAATAAAAAGCTCTGTTATAGTCTTCACTAACTGTCAGCTAACTATATGAATCTCTAAAGCTGTGACTGTACACTGTTTCATCTAAACTATGTTCAACTAGTCAACTATCGTCTCCTGGTCTCTCTTGCAATTATTCCCTAACAACTGCTATCTTAGCTCTTTTCTCTCTACTTCCAACTCTCTACTAACTCCCCATGTCAGGAAGAGTTCTGTCTTAAATACAATTCTCTACCTCCTTAGGTGGTCCAGGAATGCTAGCTATTCCACCTCCATATCCCCCTCATTTCCGGTCAATTAGGAACTTCCGTCGTTAACACAAAAATTATCACTCGAAGGATGGAAGGCCTGAGACAAAATATTTTGGAAAGAAACATCCCCCCAATCTAAAAGATGTGATACTCTATTAACCTTAACCTCACCCCCTTAACGATGCTCTCCCAAAACCAACAGCAATTTCTGTCCATCCGAAAGTTACCTTCACAATGGATCTCTGTCATTGTTGTGTGTGACATCAAACATTATTTGATGTCTATTCAGTGACAACAATAAAAAAAACACTGGTAAAGTGTATTTGATTTATGGATGAATACAGTCTCATAAATATAGCGGATGTGGCAAAGCTGTCTAAACTGAGTCAAACCCAAAGGTCTGGAGTTCAATCCCCACATAAGACCAGACAAGCAAAAACATCACCAGCATTCTGGGTGGGTGGGAGTCATCCTTGGATGGCAACTCATCTAAGAGAAGGCAACTCATCTAAGAGAAGGCAAACTCTTAATTCAAACCCGGAGATTGAGTTGCGGATAATATTGACACAGTGAAAACTCCTGCGACCCTACTGGTGCCAAGCTGTATCACCCGGTTACCGGAAATTTGATCAAAAGAAATTTCGTCGACGGAAAATTGATCGACGGTAATTTGATCGAACGGAAATTTGGTCGAATCTTTTTTTCAGTCGAGACGTTAAAATTTTCTTCAAATTTCTTTTTGAACGCACTATACTATATATTAAAACAAAATAATGCGTTCAATAAGAAATTTTAACCTATAAATAAAAAAAACGATTCGACCAAATTTCAGTTTGATCAATTTTCCGTCTACCAAATTTCTTTTGATCAAATTTCCGGATACGGTATCACCCACATATGATGTTCCCTTGGGTTATCCAGGTGTATGGAGAGAGGCGATATGATTAGCTGTTTCATCCACAAATAAAGTTCCTTTGGGTTATCCAGGTGTGTGGAGAGAGGCGATGTGATTTCATCCTGCGAAGTCTACACCATCGTCACATTGTGACAAGTGTACACCATCGTAACATTGTGAAGGGTCTACAGCATTGTCCAATTGTGATGGACGGATGCCAGAAAAATAAAATTAAAGTTCTAATGGGTATTGATGCCTTATGTAATGTTATATAAAGTGGATCAAGTCAAACTGACACACTGATTTAAGGCTAACGATAAAGCCAACATACCTTGATGAATTTGCCTGTGCTGACGTGAGCAAGGAACCACCAGTGATGTTAACAAAGTAGGCTGGGACGGATACAGGGACAGTTGTAGCTTTAAACACAATAGAGAAGACCAAGAATTATAAATTAAACCACAGCTATAGACTTTCCAGTTATAGGTTTTTTCTAATAATTCATGTGTCCTTAAACCGCATCTATAATTTACAAGGATGAAGTTTTTAAATATTTCACAAGCATCCTTAAAGCACATCTAATCTTAATGATGATGTTCTTAGTTATTTCACAAGTCTGCCGTATAAATTCAATGTATCAGTTGCAATGAATCACAAGTAAGAAACTAATTTTTTTTTTTAAATGTTTAGAACATCACAGATAACTCCTCTTAGCAGTTTATGCTTACTCTGCATTTCCGTAATAACCCTGAGTGAGCTGACTTGTGAACTGTTGGTGATAATGAGCCAGTACACCACTCTTTCAGCACTCACAACCTATTCCAGTGGCCTACTCTTTCAGCATTCACAACCTATTCCAGTGGCCAACCTTTTCAGCATTCACAACCTATTCCCTCAAAGAAGTGGAAATACTTCAATAATTACATTAATACTGTTTTAAAATGCAATGCTGATCAAAAGTGATTCCTCCGTGTACAGGTTTGTTATGCTTATCAAGTTACAACAAATACTTGTGTTAAAAAAGACCTCAAATACTTGTGTTTAAAAGACCTCAAATACTTGTGTTTAAAAGACCTCAAATACTTGTGTTTGAAACACCTAAATTGATATTAATGCAATTTTTGAGTGAAGAAGGAAAATAAATGTATAGTGTTTATATTATTTAATAAAAATGAAGTTACAGTGGATTGTTTTGTTATTGTAAAGTTATATTTTTTTTAAAATCACATCTGAATATTGAATACCTTGGTATAGAATGAATAGCTTTCCTCTGCTTAAGGCCCATGATTGAAGGTAGGTCTAGCAGGATATTAGACAATTTGTTTCAACCATTTAGTCAAGATTCTCACTTGAAGTGACTCTTGAAATGAATGAGAAAGAAGGATTTTTATTCAGTTTTCACCAAAATATTTCAGTAATTTATTGCAGTAATAAGGTGGAAATGTAGATCACCATAAAACTTTTATTACCACAACTTTCTCCAAAAATATGGATTGAAATGTTGCTACAAGTACCTGGAATGTAAGCCAACATGTGGCGGCCAATTTTTAAAGGAGTCTGAAGGTGCAGGTGGGTCCAGGTAATTTCTACACACCTGTCAAGCAAATGTTACAATTTTTATATATAATTTTTACTAATAATAAAAATTGAAAAGATTCCTTTCATTCAAAAAAAAAATTATGAGAGAGAATAGAAGAGAAAACAACAAAATTCTTGCATAAAGGGTTATAATATAAATTTTAATATTGACACAAGAAAGCACACAATTAAAAATGCATATTGCATACTTACAAAATTGATGCTCAAAATGTTTCAGTAAGTATTTTGTGAAGCTGATGCCCTTTCTGTCTGATGTGTCAGCAAAAAGGACACCATAGGCTGGTAAGACAAATTCAAGCCAACCATGAGGCACCCACAAGCTCTAGTAGTCAACTGAACATTTGAAATTTTGAAGTAAAATTAATTTTAATTATTTTTTTTATAACATTGTTACAAATAATATTAATATGAAAAGTATTGACAGACACTCTTTCTTCCTCAGCAACTAGGTATCGATGTTAATTCTGGCATTCTCTAAACAAGTGAGATAAAACAATATGTAGGTTCCCCACAAACCAAACAACTAATACTCCTTAACACCCTTTTCTCCCTGACTCTTTATCTTTAAGTAATAAATCCCTTCCCATCCACCGCCCCTTAAATTCTTCCCTCACCCTGACTAATGACTTCTTATTCCAATCTTTTACTTTTGCCTCCCTTCAACACCTTCCTGTCCAACTCATCTCCCATTCCTCTCATCCTGATGTCCCATTTCCCTCCTACCCTTAAACTTTACCCACTATCCTCTCCACAATATCCTGCCCCTACTTGAGGGCAATTTATTATTAAATGTGCATGCTTAACCCTTGTCCTTTTTCATTTAAAATACAATGTATGCAAAATGATACATTTAATTTTAACCATTAGTGATTAGTGTGTCAATATATTACATAACAGCTTGATGAAAATAATGTCAAATAGTGCTTAAAGATCATTTGTGTATTATTGCCGTTTTACTACACTTCTTAGAGATAAATTAAAAAATATATGTGCTAAACTATTAATAAAGAGATGATCATGCTGATTAAGTTTTTTTGGGGGCTTAAATTTAAAAAGCAGGTTAACAAAGGGTATGTTTGAATCTTGCAGCTATTCACTGCAACCTTTACTGTACCTCAGTTCCTACGACAAAAATTAGGGTCTAACACATATTCATTAACAACAGTGCATATTTTGGTGAAAATTAAATAATAATTAAATCAATACTTTGAAGGCACTTTAGCCTTTGATGATTTGAAAATATAGGCTTTTTTTATAGCATAGGGCCTACATATCCAGTTATAATATATTTTACTTTGCCTAAAAATTAAACAGGCAGAACTGAAGACTAATGAAAAAAAAAAGATATTCATTAGCCGCTAGCCTAATATATTACCACTGAATTGCTACTCTTGAGACTTGAGGGACTTCAGTCCAACTTCCAGCATAATTTGCCATATTTCAAATAAGTAATAGGCAGTGTCTACACGTGCGGGAGATAAAAAGTCAGGCGACCAAGTCACATGACCGCCGGACGCCTAGTTGGAGAAATTTTTCCGGCGAGCTAGTGACCGCTAGTGGAAGATATGTCATGTGACCGCCGGACGACTAGTAGGTGTTATTATTCCGTCAGGTCATGTGACAAGAGGTCGCCGGCAAAATAGTTGCATTGCATATGATATTCCAATATTGTGTAGTTATTGTGT
Source organism: Omphiscola glabra (assembly GCA_964017045.1). Lineage (NCBI taxonomy): Eukaryota > Metazoa > Mollusca > Gastropoda > Lymnaeidae > Omphiscola > Omphiscola glabra. The sequence goes on along the minus strand of OZ024809.1, from coordinate 1,873,124 downwards.
ACAGTAACTACATATTATATTACTCAGCCGATCCCTAGATAATAAATAAATACTGAACATGTTGATATATTCATATGCTATGACTATGAGATACATAAACTAAGCATTAAACTAGTCGGCCTATACTTAACTAACCAACTAACTAGTAAGTAGTAGATTAGTTAGTAGACGTACTAGTATTACTATTTGATTCCGACTCAACAACAAAAAAAAGTCCTTTAAATTGGTTAAACATCTCATAAAGCTCTGACTACTGTTACAAAGAAACATAATAAATTAAATATAAAATATACTTTTAATTAAAATAATAAGAAAAAATGGGCAAAATTCGATCCCGATCCAGTAATCTATCACATATTGTAATGTCGCTAAGCGTCTACTCTACCACAAGACCACACTGGTTCATATTGAACAGCCTTATCTTAAAACTAGGTCAGTACTGAGAAATAGGGTTTGTTACAGGGGTCATGTGACTTGGTCGCCGGACGTATAGCTCCCGCACTAAAAAGTCCGGCGCGCCGGACGTTTAGTTCAGGGGATAAAAAGTCTGGCGCGGGACGTGTAGACACTTCCTAAGTAATATTACTGACTATTAACAGACTATTGAAGATATCTTATATATAATTAAGTAGATGACTGTTAGCAGTTGTTTATCTTTTAAAATCATGGGACCCAGTGGCCCAGTCCCCAACACCAATTTAATTTAATTATTAAAATTAACTTTTTTATTATTATTATAATTATGACTATGACAAAATCGTGTGATGAAGAATTGTAATAGTAGTAATTGGACATGGATTGTAATAAAAAAGTTTCAAATGTATTATTTTATTCCAATGAAATGTGAAATGAAGAGCAAAAGTTCCTTACGCTCACATAATAATAATGGTCATAATCATTCGCCATTGTGGACACCTCTGGAGTTAACTCCTCGCACAGCTGACTGGTAGACGGTTAGTTTTCTACTCGCTAGATCACATTTTGTGAATACACAAACTGTATGGTTATGTTGATTATACTTATTTAATAAAACAACGCTGGTTATAACAACTATATTTACCTCTTTCATTAAATCGAAGGATCAAAATCATAGTTCATGGATTTCTTTGTGTGGCTTTGTTGTCATATTCTCCATAAGTAGCAGCCTCTCGTAATAAGGGTCATCTCAGTTCAGTTCAATGAAACTCATCGTGGATTGGCTAACTGAAAACAGTTGTGTCTGCGGAATGACCGTGCCCAAGTGAGAATTCTTTATTTTAGAAGTTCTTAAAAGGATACAAGTGATTGTTTACCCTGACGCTACGTACCGTTTCAAATGAAATTGTTTGGTTAGTGCATTGAATATAGTTTTACTACTTTTAATTATGCTTTTGTCTGTTTATTTTTAAATTATGTTTTATAAATTTCAACCAAATACATTTGCATTTGCAAATTACCAAGTCTACTTTGGTCACTCGAAACTGACGAAACATACAAATATACATTTTACATAGTAGTAGTTATTAATTAAGTCTAAGTTATTAGTAGTAGTCTAGTAGTTATTTAAATTAAATTTAATTGATTAATTTAAGGTCCCTGGCTCTGAAAATTTAGAGACAAGATGGGTCAGAACATAGAACATTTTGATTTTTTTTTATATCTGCGGGCTATCAGTGGTCAGTGGAGTAGCTTGGGGTTTGTGCCACTGGGACAGTAACAGTGACAGTCCTAGATTTTTCTGCCCATAAATTCAAAACCACAATCACAACGCATATGGTTTTTTTAAATGATAAATTACACACCGTATGATGCCGTATGATTAGTATTATGAATCATAAACAGAAATACATATAAAATAAGCTAATGAGGCTAATGTCACTCCCAAATAAGTCCTGTCAAGTAAGGGGTGGACTGCCGCCACCCACACCCCTTTTTGGGTCACCCTCTCTTTCTATGTCTGAGTCTGTGTAGATACTAGATAGGTATATGGTAAAATTCCATTAAATTATCACAAATAATTAATTTGGTGCTAGTAGAAGTCAGTATGTTGAGTATCAAGCCATGCTCTTTACAAGACTTTATCATTGAGGCATTATATCTCTTTTATGTGGAAGAAAATTATTTCCACAGCAGTTTTCTATAGTGAGCTGTGCAAAGAAAAGCAAAATAGACATAGGTAGAGAAGCTCCCAATATGCATTACAAATATCAGCTCAAGCATCAGCTCGCCTAGAAGAAAACACCTGTTGCATCTAATAATCTACTGATAGAACATCTCTGACAAAAATTAACATACAAATGTTTGAGTCTAACCAGTAAGAGAGAGATAAAGAGAAATGCAGTTTGTGACAGCAGGTTGCTAAATGACCACCAGTAGACAAAGATTTTACCTCCGCCAAAAAATGCTAAGGAGTTTGAATTAATTTCTGTTTGTAATATAACCTGCGGTTTTTCTTATTTAAATTATTATTAATCCACCTTCATCAATTCTTCAGGTTTTTAAACCAAATATTGATGTCACTTCTGTGAGATATCTAAGACTGCAAAAAATATTGTTAGTTTTTTTAACATTACATTGCTGGCCAAAAGAGAAATAAGAACTTAGTTTTTATACATTGCTGGCCAAAAGAGAAATAAGAACTTAGTTTTTAATAAAGCTTTCATAATTGTTAAATATTGGTTGCTGGTTATTAATATTATTTTCATTAATGATGTATTAACTTTTTTAAATAGATGCTATCATGAAGCTTTAGCTCTAAATAAAGTCTTATTTATTTTTCTTTTCCAGCTTTTGTTGTTTATTATTTTAGCTAACTAAAACGTTGTGGTTCTTTTTCTTTCTCTTCTAACATATCCTGAGATCACAAATGTTCACATTTTCCATTTTATTAATGTAGAAATTCTTTATGCTTTTCATTTTTGTCTGACTAATATGAATAGTGATCCCTGTTTATCTCTGTCTCTTCAAATAATATCTGCCCATCTAAGTACTATCAATATCACAGTTTGCCTTTTACTTTTAAAAAAAAATTATTATTTTTTAAATTATTGCAGTCTTTTAAAAGTATAGCATTCTCATTGAAAGGCAGAATAATATTCTTTCGCATTAAAAAAAAACCCACACAATGATGAAATTGACATTTTTCAAAATGAAGTTTATTTGCAAATGCATTTATAAATATCTAAACAAATATCACAAAGATGCCCCTTATTTGAATGTGCAATCAGGGCCATGAGAGGGCCACCCCCGATGCCATCTTCAGATGGGTCATTTTTACATATTTGAGCATTAATATAGATCTAATCATGTTAGGTAAGAGGGTGCCAAAACAATGCTTTGATAAGGGGGTAAATTTCACCATGTGCAATACTAATGGACCCAGAATGTTTATAATTTATATATATGAACTTATGAAAGTGTGAACAATAAAAAATATAAAAAAACAATTTTTATCATATTGTTCATTATTAATATAATTACTGGGTGGCCAAATGGTGTAAACTGAGTCCAAACTTGTGGACTGGAGTTCAATCCCCAGCAAAAGCCTAGACAAGCAGCAACAAAACCAGCACCCCGGGTGGATAGGACTCGTTGGCCTTTGATGGCAACTCATCTAAGACAAGGCAAACTCTGAAATCAAACCTGTAGATTGATTCCTGTAGATCAGCGGTTCTCAACCTGTGGGTCCCGGCCCCTTTGAGGGTCAAACGACCATGTCACAGGGGTCTCCTAAGACCATCTGAAAACATATATACTCCACAGTTATGAAGTATCAATGAAACTAATTCTGTGGTTGGGGGTCGCCACAACATGAGGACCTGTCTTAAAGGGTCGCGGCATTAGGAAGGTTGATAACCACTGCTGTAGATGGTATGACATTACATTGACACAATGAAAATTCCAAGAACTCCTGCAACATCAAATGCATAAAGAGCACGCTGAGACACAAGAAACATTGCTGATCATCTGCTGCTGGTCATCCACTGCTGGTCATCTACTGCATCTAATTACTATATTATCTTGAGGTTCTCTTATAGCAGTGGTTCTCAACCTTCCTAAAGCCGAGACCCTATAATACAGTTCCTCATTCTGTGGCGACCCCCAACCACAAAATTATTTTCTTTGCTACTTCATAACTGTAGAGTATATTTGTTTTCCGATGGTCTGAAAAAGGGTTGATCGAATCCCTAAGGGGTTGCAACCCACAGGTTGAGAACCGCTGTCTTATATTATCATCACTTCGGATAAATTACACCATATTGTCACCATACAATTTTTATTTTATTTTTCAAGTCAACTACTGCAAATATTTCTTATGTATTTATATACACATATTTTTTTAAATCTACAGTGTTTGGGCCCTCTTATGATTTGTTAAAACTCGCCTCACCTGTTTCCCCACTGATGAAATTCATATTTAGTGTGACCCAAGCTCAGACTAGCAGGACTGCCCTGAACTGTCAACTGTGGTAATGGGATACACCCTGACAGTACCAATGACTGGTTTTGTGTTTGGGACAACACTGACTGCTTAACAAGGGGACACACAGCTGTGATAGGTGTCATATTCAAGATAGCTGAAGGTAGCAAATTCAAGATAGCTGAAGGTAACATTTTTTGTGTTGTTTGTTGTTGTTTCTTTGTGTGGGAGGTCTGTTGTTGGGGGTTGATACTGGTAAATTTTGTAAAAAATGTTTGTGAACCATTACAATTTTCTCATATATGCTAAAAAATTGTGTTTATTGACTTAGAGATAATTGAGGAATTTAGGGGTTACAATACAATATTTGCCAGCTATATTATAAGTACTATCATCATCTTGCTGCTATCTGGGTTGTAGTGTCCCAGATAACAGCAAGATGATGATAGTACTTATTAGTTAAGTTCTTATATTCTTTACATTTTCAACCCAAGGCTTCTTGCTGACATATTTGCTGTTTTGTTTCATCTTCTTACTATATGTTTGTATGTTAGTACTTAATATCCTGGCTTATAACTTATTTTCTTTGTGTGGGTTGTTGTTATGATATTATTTCTGAAAATATATTTATTTTTAAGCTATTCAACAAATTCGGCTACAGAATTTAAATTCAAATCTCAAATGTGTTAAAATCTGAAGAAGACGAAGTATTTTAAGAAATGTGACTTCATATCCCAAACAATGGCTGTGACTTCATATCCCAAACAATGGCTGTGACTTTATACCCCATACAATAACTGTGACTTTATATCCCATGCAATGACTGTGACTTCATATCCCATACAATGACTGTGACTTCATATCCCATACAATGACCGTGACTTCATATCCCATACAATGACTGTGACTTCATATCCCATACAATGACTGTGACTTCATATCCTATACAATGAATGTGACTTCATATCCCATACAATGACTGTGACTTCATATCCCATACAATGGCTGTGACTTCACATCCCATACAATGACTGACTCTATATCCCATACAATGACCGTGACTCTATATCCCATATAATGACTGTGACTTCATATTCCATACAATGAATGTGACTTCATATCCCATACAATGACTGTGACTATATATCCCATACAATGACTGTGACTTCATATCCCATACAATGACAGTGACTTTATATCCCATACAATGACCGTGACTCTATATCCCATACAATGACCGTGACTCTTTATCCCATACAATGACTGTGAATCTATATCCCATACAATGACTGTTGCTCTGTATCCCATACAATGACTGGATTAAAATGCCCTGCATGAGCATCCTGTGTATAGATATGTAGAGTATATTTACACACTAGCACTACCACTACTACTAGTACTGTATTAAAGGGGTCACACATGCTGTGTTGTGTGCTAGCGCAACATCAACCTCTTGTTGAATTTTAACCGTTCCACCAAACAGGCTGTGAAACATATCAAAATGTTTAAACAATATAAAACTACCCATTTTTTTGATGTTATATAAATAACTGGCATGTACTCAGACGGTTGTTGTCAGTGTGACTGCACATTGCTGCATATTGTATATTATTCTATATTCTAAAGGGCTATTAGCCAAATGTGTGCCAGTCATGGTCATTTCCTCTCCATGCCCACCTACTTGTTTCACCCTAGATGCCCATCTTAAAGACTATGATAAGATAGATGGATAGCTTATAAGACTATGATAAGATAGATGGATAGCTTATAAGACAATGATAGGATAGATGGGTAGCTTATAAGACTATGATAGGATAGATGGGTAGCTTATAAGACTATGATAGGATAGATGGGTAGCTTATGAGCTAGAAAAGGGTAGTGGAAAGCCAAATTCATACAGCATAGCTCAATAATCGCTGGTAGGATCAATAATCGCTGGTAGGATCAATAATCGCTGGTAGGTTCAATAATCACTGGTAGGCCCAATAATCCTGTGTAGGATCAATAATTGCTGGTAAGCTCAGTAAATCACTGATAGCTTCAATAATCGATGTGTGGCTCAATAATCACTGGGTGGCTCAATAATCACTGTGCGGCACATTAATCACTGTGTGGCTCCATAATCACTGGTATGCACAATAATCACTGGTAGGCTCAATAATCACTGGTATGCTCAATAATCACTGGTAGGCTCAATTCATTAGGTCAGATGTGTAGCCGAGTTCATTAGGTCAGATGTGTAGCAGAGTTCATTAGGTCAGATGTGTAGCTGAGTTCATTAGGTCAGATTTGTAGCCGAGTTCATTAGGTCAGATGTGTAGCTGAGTTCATTAAGTCAGATGTGTAGCTGAGTTCATTAGGTCAGATGTGTAGCTGAGTTCATTAGGTCAGATGTGTAGCTGAGTTCATTAGGTCAGATTTGTAGCTGAGTTCATTAAGTCAGATGTGTAGCTGAGTTCATTAGGTCAGATGTGTAGCTGAGTTCATTAGGTCAGATGTGTAGCCGAGTTCATTAGGTCAGATTTGTAGCTGAGTTCATTAGGTCAGATGTGTAGCCGAGTTTATTAGGTTAGATGTTTAGCTGAGTTCATTAAGTCAGATTTGTAGCTGAGTTCATTAAGTCAGATGTGTAGCTGAGTTCATTAGGTCAGATGTGTAGCTGAGTTCATTAGGTCAGATGTGTAGCTGAGTTCATTAGGTCAGATGTGTAGCCGAGTTCATTAGGTCAGATGTGTAGCCGAGTTTATTAGGTTAGATGTTTAGCCGAGTTCATTAGGTCAGATTTGTAGCTGAGTTCATTAGGTCAGATTTGTAGCTGAGTTCATTAGGTCAGATTTGTAGCTGAGTTCATTAGGTCAGATGTGTAGCTGAGTTCATTAGGTCAGATGTGTAGCTGAGTTCATTAGGTTAGATGTTTAGCTGAGTTCATTAGGTCAGATTTGTATCTGAGTTCATTAGACCCACTGAAACATGCGCCTGACTTTAATGGTATATGGGAATCGAACCCTCTTTTAGAACTTCGGTTTCGGTTCGATAACAACGCAGGTTCGGGTTCGGTTCGATAACAACGCAGGTTCGGGTTCGGTTCGATATTATATAGGGATGTTTAAACATTTTATATTGGGTAACCGGTCACCAGAATTTCCAATCTTTACAGGCAGGGGCATATCTCGCCTGAACTGTCGTTCGGATGAACTCCCCAAAAATGCGCCCCCTTTTAACACGCATGCACTTTTAGATAATGGTATATGTAAACCTCAAAAGTGCCGCCTTGGATGGACGCCCCATGCACTCCGAGACTGGTTACATTAAATAGTTAGTTCAAAGAAAAAACTTAGTTAATGTATGCCATTCATATCACATTCCTCTGCCACTGCCGTGTGGTGTATGCATCTCAGATCACATTCCTCTGCCACTGCCGTGTGGTGTATGCATCTCAGACCACATTTCTTTGCTACTGCTATGTGCCGTTGTGTTGCTGGTAATCTCTTACAATTACAGCAGGTGCTCAGAAGATAGAAATCTAAGCAGACGCAGAATGTATTTTTAGTTTCTTGTAAACACTTTAAGGAGTAATCATTGTATTTTATCATAGATAATTCTTAATTTCATCCAGCACCGATTGCAGTTTTCCCCGAGTCCGTTAGTTTGAGGTAAATGTATTTAAAAATCAAAGCGGCGTAACTAGGTCATCAGTCCATGGGGTGGGGACTCAACAATTGGGCCCATTCCATTGATATATATCGTAGAGAATTGCTATCGCATTATTGTGTGTGTGTAATTTCTCTAGAACTTGGTTTAGGTGACAGTTTGCTATTGTCAGATGACAATCAGCTACTGTGAGTTGAAAATCAGCTACTGTTAGGTGACATTCAGCTACTGTGAGGTGACAATCAGCTACTGTGAGGTGACATTCAGCTACTGTGAGGTGACAATAAGCTACTGTGAGGTGACAATAAGCTACTGTGAGGTGACATTCAGCTACTGTGAGGTGACATTCAGCTACTGTGAGTTGACAATCAGCTACTGTGAGTTGACAATCAGCTACTGTGAGGTGACAATCAGCTACTGTGAGGTGACATTCAGCTACTGTGAGGTGACAATCAGCTACTGTGAGGTGACAATCAGCTACTGTGAGGTGAAATTCAGCTACTGTGAGGTGACAATCAGCTACTGTGAGGTGACATTCAGCTACTGTGAGGTGACAATCAGCCTCTAGTAGGTAACATTCAGTTACTGTGAGGTGACATTCAGCTACTATGAGGTAACAATCAGCTAATGTGAGGTGACAATCAGCTACTGTGAAATGACAATCAGCTACTGTGAGGTGACATTCAGCTACTGTGAGGTGACAATCAGCTACTTTCTGGTGTCAATCAGCCTCTATTAGGTGACATTCAGCTAATGTGTGGTGTATCGGCCTCTCACTCTGCTACCCACACCCGGCCTCTCACTCTGCTACCGACACCCGGCCTCTCACTCTGCTACCCACACCCGCCTCTCACTCTGCTACCCACACCCGGCATCTCACTCTGCTACCCACACCCGGCCTCTCACTCTGCTACACACACCCGGCCTCTCACTCTGCCACCCACAACTGGTCGTGCGTTTTCTAATGTCTGTCCACCTCGGTCATCTCTCCACCCCTCCACTTCAGCCCCTCTGACGACATAAATACAGCCGCGTGAGACCCTCGCATGTGGTTGTTTGTGTTAGTGAGACCCTCGCTTGTAGACTGAGATTTCACCAGCATGTGGTTGTTTGTGTTAGTGAGACCCTCGCTAGTAGACTGAGATTTCACCAGCATGTGGTTGTTTGTCTTAAAGCCAACATTTTTTCCCCTCAATTATCTCCCCACCCCCTTGGTTGCCAAGAATTTTTTCTCAAGTCATGACGTCACGAGATTTAGTTTTTGGGTTCCATCCGTTGAGGGAAATGGAATCATGCAGTTAATTAACACAAACTTCTACTCAAACAACAGATACAACACATAAATAAAAAATTAAACTATTACAGGAGCGGTTCTCAAATGTAGAAACGCAGCAGAACCTCACATATGTTTGTTAATTTAAACATTAACATTTATAGTTTATAGAGTAATTTTGGATTTCGCTGACTTAGAGACAAGGGCGCCTCAAGGTACCGCAACTCGTTCAGTTGCCCTGGGCACCATGTGTTTAGGGCGCCATAAACGATCTTCCAAAATAGGAAAAGTCATTGCATGTGGGCGCCATGGAACAAAAATAGAAAGTGCTAATTGTTCATAATGTCCACGGTATGCTAAATGTTTATAATGCCTACGGTAGGCCAATTGTTCATACTGTCCACAGTAGGCTAAATGTTTATACTGTCCATGGTAGGCTAATTGTTCATACTGTCCATCCATCCCTGTGTCGCTACAGCCCATGTAGGGCTTTGGCCTGCCTCACTACTTTCACTCAGATCTAACTAATGCTTGCCTCACTACTTCCTTCCACTCAGACCTAACTAATGCTTGCCTCACTACTTCCTTCCACTCAGACCTAACTAATGCTTGCCTCACTACTTCCTTCCACTCAGACCTAACTAATGCTTGTCTCACTACTTCCTTCCACTCAGACCTAACTAATGCTTGCCTCACTACTTCCTTCCACTCAGACCTAACTAATGCTTGTCTCACTACTTCCTTCCACTCAGACCTAACTAATGCTTGCCTCACTACTTCCTTCCACTCAGACCTAACTAATGCTTGTCTCACTACTTCCTTCCACTCAGACCTAACTAATGCTTGTCTCACTACTTCCTTCCACTCAGACCTAACTAATGCTTGCCTCACTACTTCCTTCCACTCAGACCTAACTAATGCTTGTCTCACTACTTCCTTCCACTCAGACCTAACTGATGCCTTTTTTTCCCCATGCTTGGATTCCCTGATGCGTAGACCTTTTCCCCACATCATCCATCCATCTAAGCCTAGGTCTGCCTTTGAGCCGTTTTCCTCTGGGGTTTTGGTGATGTACCCTCTTCACTCCCATGTCATTTAGAATTCTCAAAGTGTCCTGCCCAGCGTAGCCTGCCTTTTTTTAAATTTCTGCTACTATCGTGAGATCCTGAAACAGACTGTACAATTCATGGTTGGTTCGTATTCTCCATCCATATTCATCCTTTGTTGGTCCATATATTTTCCTGAGAACTTTCCTCTCCCATGTGTTTAATAGGTTTTCTGCCGTTTTTGTTAGGGTCAAAGTTTAACTTGCTTTAACAACTGGTATGATTACAGTTTTGTTAATAGTCTTCTATGTTTTTATGCAATGTTTTTACTTTTGAGCAGTTTCTGACTACTGCAACTACTGGAGTATGCCCTGTTTCCAGCTGATATTCTTTCTTTTATTTCTGTTAGTAATTTGTTTCATTCATGTAATAAAGATCCTTGGTATTTGAATTGATTTACTTTTTCAAAAGTCTGGTTTCTTATTTGAATGTCTTCATCTGTCTGTTCTTCTCTTATCATTGTCATGTATTTCGTTGTTTGGTTGTTAACTTCCAGCCCTGCTTGTAGTGATGCGTCTTCTAATTCAATAAAAGATTTTGATATGTCTTTAATACTTTTCCCTGGCAGTGCCATGTCATCAGCATATGCAAGATACTTAAGCTTTTCCCTAGCAGTGCCATGTCATCAGCATATGCAAGATACTGAAGGGGTTGATTGTAAAGAGTGCCCATTGGTTGTGGGTCTTGGGTTTCCCTCAGAAAGTATCCTGTTATTGTTACTATTGTGTCAACAAGTATGTTTCTAATAACTCTCTCTAATGTTAGGTTAAAAGTATACAAGACAGCGAGCCTCCCCGTTTTAGGCCTCGTCTAATCTGAAATTCCCTTGAATATTCTCCTTGAACCTTGATTTTGCTTTTTGAGGTGTTTACGCTAGGCTAATTGTTCATACTGACCACGCTAGGCTAATTGTTCAAACTGTCCACGCTAGGCTAATTGTTCATACTGCCCACGCTAGGCTAATTGTTCATAATGCCCACAATAGGCTAATTGTTCATACTGCCCACGCTAGGCTAATTGTCCATACTGCCCACGCAAGGCTAATTGTTCATACTGCCCAACCATCCAAATACACGTTAACAAAAAGCAATAGTATTGTTCATTGTTTTTTTTTAAAAAACATTTTATGTAATAAACTCATTACCTGACCCTTAGTATTTTCCTGGCAAAAATTGTCATGACTATACATAATTAAAAGAGGCGCCAAAGTTAAGCTTGTCCGGGGCGCCAGCAACCGTGGTGCCGGCCCTGCATAGAGAGGGTCACCACTCAGGACTGGGCGAGATGGACTTAAGACATGCGCACGTGTAAGAGTTGCGTTTGTCGGAAAGTTTGTGACAAGCACGTCACTCACAGCAAGGGTTCTCAAACAAAGTGCACCGGAGGAAACCATTAAATCCACATGCGATGCCGGGATCATTTTTCTATATTATGTTTTTATCGTTTATTTTTCTTGTCTTTATTTTATTAACTTTCCGGTGCTGCTTCCCCGGACTACTGTTTTACAAAAGGCAATTATATAATAAGCTTTGTTTGTACTCAAAACAATGCCAACGAATTATCTCCCTTCAATCGTAGTATTTCTGCCATGAGATTGTAAGTCAGAGTGGTGAAGAGAGTTGCTTGAAGAGTCAGGTTGTAAGTCAGAGGAGTGAAGATATTTGCTTGGAGAGTCAGAGTAGTGAAGATATTTGCTTGGAGGGTTAGATATTTTAAGTCAGAGTGGTGAAGAGAGTTGCTTGGAGAGTCAGGTTGTAAGTCAGAGTGGTGAAGAGAGTTGCTTGGAGAGTCAGGTTGTAAGTCAGAGTGGTGAAGAGAGTTGCTTGGAGAGTCAGGTTGTAAGTCAGAGTGGTGAAGAGAGTTGCGTGGAGAGTCAGGTTGTAAGTCAGAGTGGTGAAGAGAGTTGCTTGGAGAGTCAGGTTGAAATTCAGAGTGGTGAAGAGAGTTGCTTGGAGAGTCAGGTTGTAAGTCAGAGTGGTGAGAGTCAGGTTGTAAGTCAGATTGGTGAAGAGAGTTGCTTGGAGAGTCAGGTTGTAAGTCAGAGTGGTGAAGAGAGTTGCGTGGAGAGTCAGGTTGTAAGTCAGAGTGGTGAAGAGAGTTGCTTGGAGAGTCAGGTTGAAATTCAGAGTGGTGAAATCAGTTACTTGGAGAGTCAGGTTGTAATTCAGAGTGGTGAAGAGAGTTGCTTGGAGAGTCAGGTTGTAAGTCAGAGTGGTGAAATCAGTTGCTTGGAGAGTCAGGTTGTAAGTCAGAGTGGTGAAGAGAGTTGCTTGGAGAGTCAGGTTGTAAGTCAGAGTGGTGAAGAGAGTTGCTTGGAGAGTCAGGTTGTAAGTCAGAGTGGTGAAATCAGTTGCTTGGAGAGTCAGGTTGTAAGTCAGAGTGGTGAAGACAGTGGCTTGGAGAGTCTGGTTGTAAGTCAGAGTGGTGAAGAGAGTTGCTTGGAGAGTCAGGTTGTAAGTCAGAGTGGTGAAGACAGTGGCTTGGAGAGTCAGGTTGTAAGTCAGAGTGGTGAAGAGAGTTGCGTGGAGAGTCAGGTTGTAAGTCAGAGTGGTGAAGAGAGTTGCTTGGAGAGTCAGGTTGTAAGTCAGAGTGGTGAAATCAGTTGCTTGGAGAGTCAGGTTGTAATTCAGAGTGGTGAAGAGAGTTGCTTGGAGAGTCAGGTTGTAAGTCAGAGTGGTGAAATCAGTTGCTTGGAGAGTCAGGTTGTAAGTCAGAGTGGTGAAGAGAGTTGCTTGGAGAGTCAGGTTGTAAGTCAGAGTGGTGAAGACAGTGGCTTGGAGAGTCAGGTTGTAAGTCAGAGTGGTGAAGAGAGTTGCTTGGAGAGTCAGGTTGTAAGTCAGAGTGGTGAAGAGAGTTGCTTGGAGAGACAGGTTGTAAGTCAGAGTGGTGAAATCAGTTGCTGGGAGAGTCAGGTTGTAATTCAGAGTGGTGAAGAGAGTTGCTTGGAGAGTCAGGTTGTAAGTCAGAATGGTGAAGACATTTGCTTGGAGAGTTAAATTTTAAGTCAGAGTGGTGAAGACAGTTGCTTGGAGAGTCAGGTTGTAAGTCAGAGTTGTGAAGAGAGTTGCTTGGAGAGTCAGGTTGTAAGTCAGAGTGGTGAAGACAGTGGCTTGGAGAGTCAGGTTGTAAGTCAGAGTGGTGAAAAGAGTTGCTTGGAGAGTCAGGTTGTAATTCAGAGTGGTGAAGAGAGTTGCTTGGAGAGTCAGGTTGTAAGTCAGAGTGGTGAAGAGAGTTGCTTGGAGAGTCAGGTTGTAAGTCAGAGTGGTGAAGAGAGTTGCTTGGAGAGTCAGGTTGTAAGTCAGAGTGGTGAAATCAGTTGCTTGGAGAGTCAGGTTGTAATTCAGAGGGGGTGAAGAGAGTTGCTTGGAGAGTCAGGTTGTAAGTCAGAGTGGTGAAATCAGTTGCTTGGAGAGTCAGGTTGTAAGTCAGAGTGGTGAAATCAGTTGCTTGGAGAGTCAGGTTGTAAGTCAGAGTGGTGAAGAGAGTTGCTTGGAGAGTCAGGTTGTAAGTCAGAGTGGTGAAGAGAGTTGCTTGGAGAGTCAGGTTTTAAGTCAGAGTGGTGAAGACATTTGCTTGGAGAGTTAAATTTTAAGTCAGAGTGGTGAAGAGAGCTGCTTGGAGAGTCAGGTTGTAAGTCAGAGTGGTGAAGAGAGTTGCTTGGAGAGTCAGGTTGTAAGTCAGAGTGGTGAAGACAGTGGCTTGGAGAGTCAGGTTGTAAGTCAGAGTGGTGAAGAGAGTTGCTTGGAGAGTCAGGTTGTAAGTCAGAGTGGTGAAGACAGTGGCTTGGAGAGTCAGGTTGTAAGTCAGAGTGATGAAGAGAGTTGCTTGGAGAGTCAGGTTGTACGTCAGAGAGGTGAAGATATTTGCTTGGAGAGTTTTAGATTTTTTAAGTCAGAGTGGTGAAGAGAGTTGCTTGGAGATTCAAGTTGTAAGTTAGAGTGGTGAAGATGTTTGCTTGGAGAGTTCTGAGATTCAAAGAATTAATTTAACGTGCCTACAAACGGAACTAAAAATAAAATGATAGAGGGGTGTGTGTGGGGGAGGTCTGTGTGTGGGCGGGGCGCGGGGAGACTTTTTGTAGCTGTGAGTGACTTCCGGATATGTACCTACGGCAACGTGTTGAAACTACCTGTTGTATACGCCGTGTTGTGTGTGTGTTCTCTGGTCGCCGTGATCCTGTGCTGCTGATTAAATTAAATTGTTTGTTATTAATTTAGAGGCAAGCGGATGGAAGTGTGTACCCTGGTGTGTTAAGTATTAGGATGTAAACCAGAGTAGACCATTATATAGTGTAGATCAGAGTAGGCCATTATAAGGTGTAGATCAGAGTAGACCATAATATGGTGTAGACCAGAGTAGACCATAATATGGTGTAGATCAGAGTAGACCATAATATGGTGTAGACCAGAGTAATATTGTGTAGACCAGAGTAGACCATTATATGGTGTAGACCAGAGTAGACCATAATATGGTGTGGACCAGAGTAGACCATAATGTGGTGTAGACCAGAGTAGACCATAATATGGTGTAGACCAGAGTATAAAATAATATAGTGTAGACCAAAGTAGACCATTTTATGGTGTAGACCAGAGTAGACCATAATGTGGTGTAGATCAGCGTAGAACATTATATGGTGTAGACCGGAGTAGAAAATAATATGGTGTAGATCAGAGTAGACCATACTATGGTATAGATCAGAGTAGACCATAATATGGTGTAGACCAGAATAAACCATAATATGGGGTAGACCAGAGTAGACCATAATATGGGGTAGACCTGAGTAGACCATGCTGTGGTGTAGACCAGTACTTGAGTTATGGTAGTGTTGAATTCATTGTGTTTCATTTATGGTTTAGAATTAAAGGAAGTGGGATGGGGGCGCATGTTAACTAAGAGGGACACTCCAGTGGCGTCAATAGAGAGGGTGTCCTCCCGGCGGTAAGTTAATAGTGTCACCCTCTGTAGACTTCCCAAGTTTACATCTTCCGAGTCTACATGCCCTGGTTTACACCCTGCTCTGTCTGATGACACCCTGCTGTGTCTGGTGACACCCTGCTCTGTTTCGAGACACCATGCTCTGTCTTGTCACCCCCTGCTCTGTCTGGCGACACCCTGCTCTGTTTCGAGACGCCCTGCTCTGTCTGGTCACCCCTGCTCTGTCTGGTGACACCCTGCTCTGTCTGGCGACACGCCCTGCTCTGGCTGGTCACCCCCTGCTCTTTCTGGTGACACCCTGCTATGTTTGGTGACACCCTGTTCTTTTATTTCACTTTGATTATGTTGTGAAACCGACTGTAGCTCTGTTAAACTTGCACGTTTTCCAGCTGGGAGGGTGTCACTGGTGTCACCCGGTGCGGTCCACAACACCCGCATTCACAGCGACGCTGCTGAGGCAGTCGTAGTCAAATGAGACCCCCCCCCCCACACACACACACACACTCACCTTTTCCGTTATTGTCTTCCTTAGTTTAATTATACACCGTGTGCATGCATTGATATGGATAGATTCTTCATCGATCAGACTTGTCCAGGCACAGCAACGCATTTCCCAATTTATCTAGATTTGTTAAAAATAGCCCCACGCGCCGGACAAATCGCCTGGTGTAGTGTGCTTAACTAGATATGTAAGTTGATCAGATTTTTTTGTCATTGCTATATAGATGAGTCCTCTATGATCGGTTCTTTTACCAGTGACTATTCGATTTTACTAGGAAGGTTTTAGGGGGTTTTGTATCACGTAGTTTGCTCTTACCTGTAAGGTTTGGTTTTACCTGTAAGGGTTGGTTTTACCTGTAAGGTTAGGTTTTACCTGTAAAGGTTGGTCTTACCTGTAAGGTTTGGCTCTTACCTGTAAGGTTTGGGTCTGATCTGTAAGGTTTGGTCTTACCTGTAAGGTTTGGGTTTACCTGTAAGGTTAGGTTTTACCTGTAAGGTTTGGGTCTCATCTGTTAGGTTTGGGTCTTACCTGTAAGGTTTGGTCTTACCTGTAAGGTTTGGTTTTACCTGTAAGGTTAGGTTTTACCTGTAAGGGTTGGTTTTACCTGTAAGGTTAGGTTTTACCTCTAAGGTTAGGTTTTACCTCTAAGGTTTGGGTCTCATCTATTAAGTTTGGGTCTTACCTGTAAGGTTTGGGTCTCATCTGTTAGGTTTGGGTCTTACCTGTAAGGTTTGGGTCTCATCTGTTAGGTTTGGGTCTTACCTGTAAGGTTTGGTCTTACCTGTAAGGTTTGGGTCTCATCTGTTAGGTTTGGGTCTTACCTGTAAGGTTTGGTCTTACCTGTAAGGTTTGGTTTTACCTGTAAGGTTAGGTTTTACCTGTAAGGGTTGGTTTTACCTGTAAGGTTAGGTTTTACCTCTAAGGTTTGGGTCTCATCTATTAGGTTTGGGTCTTACCTGTAAGGTTTGGCTCTTACCTGTAAGGTTTGGGTCCGATCTGTAAGGTTTGGTCTTACCTGTAAGGGTTGGTTTTACCTGTAAGGTTTGGTTTTACCTGTAAGGCTTGGGTCTTACCTGTAAGGTTTGGTTTTACCTGTAAGGTTTGGTTTGAAGTGTAAGGTTATAGGTAGGTTTTCCCTGTGAGGTTTAAGAGTCTGTTTTTCATGTAAGGTTTGAGGTTGTTTTTGCCCATACTCTTATGTTGTAGGACATGGAAAGACATTCATGGAATAGAACTGGTAAAGTCATTCATGGAATAGAACTGGTAAAGTAATTCATGGAATAGAATTGGTAAAGACATTCATGGAATAGCACTGGTAAAGTCATTCATGGAATAGCACTGGTAAAGACATTCATGGAATAGCACTGGTAAAGTCATTCATGGAATAGCACTGGTAAAGTCATTCATGGAATAGCACTGGTAAAGTCATTCATGGAATAGCACTGGTAAAGTCATTCATGGAATAGCACTGGTAAAGTCATTCATGGAATAGAACTGGTAAAGTCATTCATGGAATAGAACTGGTAAAGTCACTTATGGAATAGAACTGGTAAAGTCATTCATGGAATGGAACTGGTAAAGTCATTTATGGAATAGATATCGATACTAAAATCGGCGATCATTTTCATCGGGAAGGTGGGCGGAAATTGAGGGCGCCTATGATTCTTGTTTGGTGGAGGGTCTGGGGAGCCTGGTCCCCAAATTTTTTTGATTATTTCATAATCAAGGTGTATTTTTTGAGTAAACTTAAATTCAATGTTTCTATTATAGTTTATGAACGGGGAAGGACATTTTTAAGGTTTTGTGGGAGGCATTATGGCGCCCAGTGCCATACATAAACTGACTTGACACCGTTTGTGGTGTGCCCCAGAGTGATCACTTGGCACAGGCTGAACCACTGATCAGCGTGAGTGAAGGGCGGTGAAGGGGGGTGCAGAAAATTAAGGTGCTAAAGAAAGTCGGTCAAACACAAAATGCGGGGGTGCGTACTTGACAATATCGAGGTTGAATTTAAAACTTTCGGGTAAGGAGTGCAAAAATTAGCCATAATAATGATAAAAGACATTTTAAATTTCTCACCTGCGGGACGTAAACTATATTCATTCTAGTTGTGTCACTCTTGAGGGTGCGCTTTGCCCTAGATTAATATCGCTTATTAAATCTTTATAGACCCCAGAAAATTTTTGATAATTTAAAAATACAAGAATGCATTTTATCACATATGTGCATTTAGTTAATTCTATACTTAATTGGAGAACAACGGAAGAGATCCTAGTTTAAAAATGTAGGTGTCACTTAACCTCAGAACCATCGTGTGCGCCCAGCAACACTTACAATGCCGGGTGCCTCGGATATGTTAGGGGTTTAAAGATATGATGAGGATATTTTCTTAATTATCATCTTTCAATGCCCGGTGTAAAAAGGAGTGGGGGCAAAACGGAAAAGTGCTTGACCAGCTTGTATTAAGCAAAATAAAATTTACTAAAAATAGTAATGTGGCTTTAATTTTTTATTAACATCATTTTGGGGGTGAGGGGTAGCTACTTAATTAATAAATGAATTTCAAAAAAAAATTTATTATTATAAATTAATTAAAACGGGTTCCATCCTTAAAAATCCCTGCAAACATTATTTTATGCTGAACGCAAATGGAAAAAAACAACAACTTTGTTATATTATTTAGACTACCTCTTCTAAATATTTCCAATTTTTACCAGAGTCAAATAAAAAACAAACAAAAAAACCTGTTAATTAGAAAAGTCTATACATTTGTATGGGTTTTACAAACTGGTCATTTTTATAAATCGTATATAAACGGCGTAATAATTTTAGGAAGACGTGAGTTGTTTACAAAAGAATTTATAGAATTGTCAATCGAAATGCTGGTTCATAACAAGCTTTTTTATATTTAAAAATTATTTTTTTAAAGATTTCTGATAGATTCCCATCTAGAAAAAATGTTTTTAAAATGTTTAAATTTGTGAAGTTGCAAAAAATAGATGAAAATAAATACCGATATGTTATGCGAACTACAGGAAGTAAGACGTCGTCTTATAATCTGGTGCGGCCAGTGCGATACACGTAATCGAATAATATATGCCTTTAAGTTAACAAGCTTAGCTTTAAATATACAGATCATCAAATATATCGAGTGTAGCGATAATTCTTAGATTCCACTAAAAATATATAATCTTTATCTTGTGGTAGACATTTTTGCTCGGGGGAGGGGGGGGGCACTTGACTTTCCCCGGCACTAGTGCCCCCCCCCCCCCCCCGAGATATGCCTGTAAGAAAGCCTGCTACGAATCCCCCCTTGTCTACAAATCGTATATAGTAAACTAATCCGGACACCCACGTTTCAGGCGATGTGTCACGTGCGATGTGTCACGTGCGAGGTGTCACGTGCTGTTTTACTCTTAGTTTATGAATTAGGTGATCCAAAGCGGGGAATTGAAGGAAGGCGCCATCTTTGAAATTCCTCGGAGCGACAGATGTGTGACCACGATCACATAGAATGGAGGTTAGCGTTTATAAGAACAGTTTGTTTTTTTGAGGGGGGGGTGGGGATCCAGGACAAAATATGGAGCCGGCGCAGTTATAAATGTCATCTTTTCTCATATGATCTACTGCTGTCCCTTGTAAATGTCTCATATCGTCTACTACTAGGACTTTGTTACTTCGCCCCGATTTAAAATAATAAATTGAATTCAGACAAATTATCCTGAAAATATATTTTTTTCTAAAAATTAGGCATATATATTATATATATATATATATATATATTCCTATGAAGATGAAGCTCGTCATGCCAAACTTTGAACTGTGCAATTTCAAATCAATTACACACACACACAATTGTAAATAATAATATTAACATTGGAAACAACTAATGTCAAGTTCTGTGCGTAATGTGGGTTTTCTTGAACTTTCCGTTTTCCCTGAGTAAATTAGTGAATGTTAGACACATCTCCTTTGTCCCGGAGTAAATTAGTGAATGTTAGACACACCTTCTTGGTCCCGTAGTAAAGAAGTGAATGTTAGACACACCTTCTTGGTCCCGTAGTAAAGAAGTGAATGTTAGACACACCTTCTTGGTCCCGTAGTAAAGAAGTGAATGTTAGACACACCTTCTTGGTCCCGTAGTAAAGAAGTGAATGTTAGACACATTTACTTTGTCCCGGAGTAAAGAAGTGAATGTTAGACACATTTACTTTGTCCCGTAGTAAAGAAGTGAATGTTAGACACACCTTCTTGGTCCCGGAGTAAAGAAGTGAATGTTAGACACACCTTCTTGGTCCCGTAGTAAAGAAGTGAATGTTAGACACACCTTCTTGGTCCCGTAGTAAAGAAGTGAATGTTAGACACACCTTCTTGGTCCCGGAGTAAAGAAGTGAATGTTAGACACACCTTCTTGGTCCCGGAGTAAAGAAGTGAATGTTAGACACACCTTCTTGGTCCCGGAGTAAAGAAGTGAATGTTAAACACATCTTATGTCATTTAAGCGAAGATTTCCGTAACCGCTGCCAGTTATCAACGCTGCCAGTTATCAATGAAGTGCTTTAGTTTCATGGATACCAGACGGTATTGTCACACTAGTCAACTATTTTATGTCACACAAGTCAACTATTTTATGTCACACAATGAATATATTAAAGTACTTCTGTACGGTGTTTCCTAATCCAGGTGTAATGCACATGTGTGGATTTGATTTTATGCACTCAGCGTCCAGTGTGCATCTGATTGGACATGCCGAGGGACCCCAGGGGTGGGGGAGGGGGGGTCAGGAAAATTATTGGCCAATTATTTGATGACAGAGGCGTTATGTGCATTTAAATAAGCTCAATTTAAACAATCTGGAAGTTAAAGTAATCTCAACATATTTGTACCTCATTAAATTTTTATTATTAATACCCCACTGCTTAGTTGCTTAGATGTGCACACGAGAGGTTATCAATACTGTTCCGTAAGTTGCTTAGATGGGCACACTAGAGGTTATCACACTGTTCCGTACGTTGCTTAGATGTGCACATTAGAGGTTATCAACACTGTTCCGTACGTTGCTTAGATGTGCACACTAGAGGTTATCAACACTGTTCCGTACGTTGCTTAGATGTGCACATTAGAGGTTATCAACACAACAACATCTCTATAATTTTTAATTGACCTTCTTACGGGTGTTTACAACTTGCATCATTCGCTTTCCCGCCAATCTCTACGTGACGTCTTCCGTCTTTCCGAAACAAATTTTAAAACACAGTTCGTCCGCTATTCGTTCAAGCGCCAAGCACAATTGGGAAACATGTGCTATTGAGAAAGATACATATAACGATGTTTGTGTCGTAATATGGCGATATTGAGAAGATACAAACATCGATGTTTGTGTCGTCATAGGGCGATGTTGAGAAAGCTACGAACGCCCGTGTTCGTGTCGTCATAGGGCGATGTTGAGAAAGCTACGAACGCCCGTGTTCGTGTCGTCATAGGGCTATGTTGAGAAAGCTACGAACGCCCGTGTTTGTGAGCTATTGATGAGATATTAACGCCTCCCTTCATTTCTGTTGGCGGCACATTCTCAGCGCCTGCTGTCGCCCGGATTTGTTAGCTGGGTTTGTTCCCTTTCTTTAAATACAAGTCTTAATAATACTATAACATAAGTGTGTGCTTTGTATGCTTCTCATGGGCAACTGCATATTGGTTTTATTTTACAATGTGTACCAAATTATAGGTATGTTTTTTTTTTTAAATATGCAACTGTATATTGGTTTTATTTTCCAGTGTGTTTATGAAATATGTGTCGTAAGTTTTATAATGTCATTCTAGGTAAAAATTTCATATGTATTTTTTTTTCCTTTACAAGAACCCAAATTATTTCACCTAATAAACGTACACTGTAGGTGTATCTACAACATCTCCCGTTGCTCTAACAAACAGTCTTAGGTTATATGTATATCTAAAATGTGCCACATAGCCATAGCTTAGTTGACCTCGACGGTAGTTGTACGTATATATTCTGGACTCTGTACAAACTAAGTGAGGGAGATGTACGTGTGTTTGTTGGACACCGTACCAACTAAGTCAGGGAGATGTGCTTATATGTTTTGGACGCTGTACCAAGATGAGCTTACTCTAACATATTTGTTGCACATCTTTGATCTTAGATACTCCCGTGCTGCATACTCCCGTGTTGCATAATCCCGTGTTACATACTCCCGTGTTGCATATGTATGGTGTAGTTGTCTACATCAATTCTTCTTAGGGACGAAAAAAAAGTGCCTAAACCAGGGGACAATACTATGTGCTCTGTTTGAATAGAGCATATTTCCCATTTGTCTAGCTAGGATTTCATTGCTGGGATTTCATGGCTAGGATTTCATTGCTAGGATTTCATTGCTAGGATTTCATTGCTAGGATTTCATAGCTAGGATTTCATTGCTGGGATTTCATATATAGGATTTCATATATAGGATTTCATAGCTAGGATTTCATTGCTAAGGTTTCAAGGAAGTTGTGTTGGGCAGTTGTTGTTAGCCGCCCCGTGCACCCCAGAGGATGTCAAGGAAGTTGTGTTGGGCAGTCGTTGTTGTTAGCCGCCCCGTGCACCCCAGAGGATGTCAAGGAAGTTGTGTTGGGCAGTCGTTGTTGTTAGCCGCCCCGTGCACCCCAGAGGATGTCAAGGAAGTTGTGTTGGGCAGTCGTTGTTGTTAGCCGCCCCGTGCACCCCAGAAGATGTCAAGGAAGTTGTGTTGGGCAGTCGTTGTTGTTAGCCGCCCCGTGCACCCCAGAGGATGTCAAGGAAGTTGTGTTGGGCAGTTCTTGTTAGCCGCCCCGTGCACCCCAGAGGATGTCAAGGAAGTTGTGTTGGGCAGTTGTTGTTAGCCGCCACAGGCACCCCAGAGGATGTCAAGGAAGTTGTGTTGGGCAGTTGTTGTTAGCCGCCCCGTGCACCCCAGAGGATGTCAAGGAAGTTGTGTTGGGCAGTCGTTGTTGGAAATAGGTTTCTGTATGGAGGTATATTCGTACATTTCTGTGCACTTTTTTCGATTGTTCTTAACGCATTAAATGATAGTGATTAAAAAAAAAAATTGGAGGGGGTGGGGGTGGATGAGCTTGTTGGAAAAAAATATGGCAGAACAATTTAAAGATAGATTTAATAAGAAGCCAGCAATGAACACAGCTATGGTGTGCAGTGTTACACAATTCCGCCGTTATGGAAGTGCTTGGTGTCATCGGAAAGGGGACGCTGGTCGACCAGTAAGTTTTTGGATAATGAGAATCAAACCCGTGGTCACCAGACGCTGCTGAGTTCATCCTTACGAGATCTTCGTCAAACATCCGTCAAACATCTGTCAAACATCGTCAAACACCTGTCAAACATCGTCAAACATCAGTCAAACATCCGTAAAACTGAACAATAGCAAGCGTACGTTACCCGAGTGTTTAAAAACATGGGAACATTATTACCGTGCATATGGGTGTTGGACAACGCTTGGCTGAGTCAGATCTGTGAGCCAGGATGATGTAGTGTGGCTGAGTCAGATCTGTGAGCCAGGATGATGTAGTGTGGACATTTCTGGTTTCAGTTTTTATAGAAATGTGAGATTCTCCTTCCGAAGAAAATAACATGAACTTAATAGTCGATCAGATGTCCCCTTCTGTTGACAGAGTAGATTTCCCCTTCTGTTGACAGAGTAGCTTTCCCTTTATGTTGACACAGTAGATTTCCCCTTTTGTTGACCGAGTAGCTTTCCACTTATGTTGACCGAGTAGCTTTCCCCCTATGTTGACAGTGTAGATTTACCTTTCTATTGACAGGATAGATTTCCCCTTATGTTGACAGAGTAGATTTCCCCATCTGTTGACAGAGTAGATTTCCCCTTCTGATGACAAAGTTGTTGTTGGTTCTTCCACATTTTTTCCCACGCGGTCACCATTTACTTTCACTAACTGATGGACGAAAATATTGACCAACTATGGATACCAATCATGCCATCGAAGGCCCCATCATCCCATCGAGAGACCCATCAGCCCATCGAGATACCCATCATCCAATCGAGATACCCATCATCCCATCGAGGGACCCATCATGCCATCCAGAGATCCATCATCCCATCGAGGGACCCATCATGCCATCGAGAGACCCATCATACCATCGAGGGACCCATCATCACATCGAGATACCCATCATCCCGTCGATAGACCCATCATCCCATCGAGATACTCATCATCCCATCGAGGGACCCATCATACCATCGAGAGACCCATCATTCCATCGAGGGACCCATCATGCCATCGTGGGACCCATCATGCCATCGAGATACCCATCATGCCATCGAGAGACCCATTATCCCATCGAGGGTCCCATCATGCCATCGAGAGACCCATCATCCCATCGAGGGACCCATCATGCCATCGCGGGACCCATCATGCCATCGAGATACCCTCCTTTCCATCGAGAGACCCATCATCCCATCGAGATACTCATCATCCCATCGAGAGACCCAACATCCCATCGAGAGACTCATCCCATCGAGAGACCCATCATACCATCGAGGGACCCATCATGCCATCGAGAGACCCATCATGCCATCGAGAGACCCATTATCCCATCGAGGGACCCATCATGTCATCGAGATACCCATCATTCGATCGAGAGATCCATCATCCCATCGAGGGACCCATCATCCCTTTGAGAGACCCATCATCCCATCGAGGGACCCATCATGCCATTGAGATACCCATAATCACATCGAGAGACCCATAATCCCATCGAGGGACCCATTATGCCATCGAGAGACCCATTATCCCATCGAGGGACCCATCATCCCATCGAGGGACCCATCACCCCATCGAGGAACCCATAACCCCATCGAGGGACCATCATCCCATCGAGGGACCCATCACCCCATCGAGGCAGCCATCGTCCCATCAAGAGACCCATCTTCCCATCGAGGCAAACATCGTCCCATCGAGAGACCCATCATTCCATCGAGGGACCCATCATCCCATCGAGTGACCCATCATCCCATCGAGAGACCCAACATCCCATCGAGGGACTCATCAGACCATCGAGGGACCCATCATCACATCGAGATACCAATCATCCCATCGAGAGACCCATCATCCCATCGAGAGACCCAACATCCCATCGAGAGACCCATCATCCCATCGAAAGACCCAACATGTAATCGTGTGCACTCTTGTGATCACGTGACACCTGGCAACTGTTGACAACTCACGTGACACCTGGCAACTGTTGACAACTCAAGTTCGCGTTGAAGATTTTCGGGAATTTCAGTACAACTAGTTTTCGGTACGACTAGTCTCAGTACAACTATTTTCAGTACATCTAGTCTCAGTACAACTATGTTTCAGTACATCTAGTCTCAGTACAACTTGTCTCAGTATATCTATTCTCAGTGCAACTAGGTTTCAGTACATCTAGTCTCAGTACAACTAGTCGCAGTACATCTAGTCTCAGTACAACTAGGTTTCAGTACATCTAGTCTCAGTACAAGTCTCAGTACATCTAGTCTCAGTACAACTAGGTTTCAGTACATCTAGTCTCAGTACAACTAGGTTTCAGTACATCTAGTCTCAGTACAACTAGGTTTCAGTACATCTAGTCTCAGTACAACTAGGTTTCAGTACATCTAGTTTCAGTACAACTAGTCTCAGTACATCTAGTCTCCGTACAACTAGGTTTCAGTACATCTAGTCTTAGTACAACTAGGTTTCAGTACATATAGTCTCAGTACAACTAGTCTCAGTACATCTAGTCTCAGTACAACTATGTATCAGTACATCTAGTCTCAGTACAACTAGGTTTCAGTACATCTAGTCTCAGTACAACTAGGTTTCAGTACTGCTAGTTTTGGCGCATGCTGTACTTTTATTTTGTTTTAGCTGGGCGGAAAAGTGAGGGAAGGGTCGGGTGCTGTGATTGGTTCAGTAGATACGCGTCTCTTTATTGATCTAATCGTATTGATTGGGTCAGTATGTGTGAGTCATATTAGACAATGTATCAAATTGATTGTGGTTTAGTTTTTGTTGGTAATATCAAGTTGTTTGTGGACTTTACATTTTGTCTTTACCTTTATGCCGCCATAATTATCTCTTTTCTCTCACTCTTTCCTCTCCTTTTGTTCCTCTCCCGCTTATCTTTCTCTTCTTCTCTCCATCTCTTTCCTTTCCCTATTTCCTCTTCTTTCTTTCCTCTCCTTTCGTTCCTCTCCCGATTTCCTTTCTCTTCCTTTTCTCCATCTCTTTCCTTTCCCTCTGTCCACTCTCTTCCTTCCTTCCCCTCTTTCCTCTCCCACTTCCCACTTTCTTCAAACTCTGTTTCTCTGTCTGCCACTATATCTGTTTCTCTGTCTGCCACTATCTCATTCTTTCGCTCTGTATATCTGAGACTAGATGCACTGCCACTATATTCGAGCCTTTGGGGATGAAGCGTGATTTTTCAAATGAACTTTATTATTATTATTATTATATCTGTTCTCTGTCTGCCGCTATCTCTATTTCTCTTTCTGCCACTATCTCCGTTTCTCTGTCTGCCACTATCTCCTCTTCTCTGTCTGACACTATCTCTCTTTCTCTGTCTGCACTATCTCTGTTTCTCTGTCTGCCACTATCTCATTCTTTCGCTCTGTATATCTTCGATTCATTTTCGCTATATCTCTATTTTAATCTCCCGCTTTCTCTCTTTCTCTCTCTATTTTTCCAACAACCTTTTTAGTTTTATCTCTCACTCGCCTACTCCTTCTCTCTCCTTCTCCCTCCTTCTCCCTCCTTCTCCCTCCCCTTCCCTAACAAAACATATGGTGTGATACATTCGAAATGTTTTACAGTTAAATATTTCTGCGAATTTTATTTAAAAAAGTAATTCACCGTAAAGCTTTGTCTAAATCTTCTCATTGTGTCAGTGTCGTCAGGTAATAAAGCTTCTTATATTTCCTATTTTTAGATGGAGACTTTCTCATTGCGTAACTGGCCACGGCTTGCGTCATAGAGTTCAAGCGACCAAAGAGCAGTTTTTTTCTCCTCCTGTCTCACATCCGACCGCAAAGCATTTTGTCTGGATCTTGATATCGTGCTGGTCAGGCACAGGTCATTGGTGGTCAGGCATAGGTCATGGGCAACAGTATCCAGGTGGAGAAGCCTTACATCGTGGATGAATACGAATCTGACGATGACCTACCCTATGAGAGTGCCACTGAGACTTGCGAGTACCAGAAACTTAACCAGAGTAAGTCACCTCACGACTGACCACAGACCAGAGTAAGTGACCTTACGACTGACCTCAGACCAGAGTAAGTCACCTCACGACTGACCACAGACCAGAGTAAGTGACCTTACGACTGACCTCAGACCAGAGTAAGTCACCTCACGACTGACCTCAGACCAGAGTAAGTGACTCACGACTGACCTCAGACCAGAAAAAGTGACCTCACGACTGACCTCAGACCAGAGTAAGTGACCTCACGATTGGTGTCAGACCAGAGTAAGTGACCTCACAACTGATCTCAGACCAGAGTAAGAGACCTCATGATTGATCTCAGACCAGAGTAAGTGACCTCACAACTGACCTCAGACCAGAGTAAGTGACCTCACGACTGACCTCAGACCAGAGTAAGTGACATCACAACTGACCTCAGACCAGAGTAAGTCACCTCACGACTGACCTCAGAACAGAGTAAGAGACCATTACGACTGACCTCAGACCAGAGTAAGTCACCTCATGACTGACCTCAGACCAGAGTAAGAGACCTTACGACTGACCTCAGACCAGAGTAAGTCACCTCACGACTGACCTCAGACCAGAGTAAGTGACCTCACGACTGACCTCAGACCAGAGTAAGTGACCTCATGATTGACCTCAGACCAGAGTAAGTGCCCTCACAACTGACCTCAGACCAGAGTAAGTGACCTCGTGATTCACCTCAGACCAGAGTAAGTGCCCTCACAATTGACCTCAGACCAGAGTAAGTGACCTCACAACTGACCTCAGATCAGAGTAAAAGACCTCATGATTGACCTCAGACCAGAGTAAGTGACCTCATGATTGACTTCAGACCAGACGAAGTGACTTCACGACTGACCACAGACCAGAGTTACTTGACCTCATGATTGCCATCAGACTACAGTAAGTGACCTCATTATTTATTTCAGGCCAATCCAGTGACAACATTACTGATTTAAGACCGGCGTGAGTGATCACATGATCAGAGTGAGTGACCACATGACTGATAAAATCTACATAGCTAATGTGAAATCGTCTTAAAGAAAATGTTATAAAAATTAACCCTGTCCCTATTTGCCCCACCAGCTTCCAGTGACAATGAGTCAAAGAGTGGTGAGACTGATGAGGAGCTGCTACCAGTCAAAGTAAACAACAGCAACAATGGACAACACATCATCACCGGCGAAGAGGTCAAGAAGCTGGGCCAGCTGCTCGAGGTCCTGGACAGCTGCAGCACGGAGGCTGCACAGCAGGCAGCAGCTGTCCTAAGGCAGAATCTTGTCAAGGCCGCTCAAGGTAAAAGTGAGGAGCTGTAAGACTTATAACTGTTGTTAAATGACTGCAGTTGATTTGGATGGAATTCGGACTGCCGAGTTGGGGAAAATTGTCTGGACTGCTGAGTTGGGGAAAGATTGTCTGGACTGCTGAGTTGGGGAAAGTTGTTTGGACTGCTGAGTTGGGGAAAGATTGTCTGGACTGCTGAGTTGGGGAAAGTTGTTTGGACTGCTGAGTTGGGGAAAGTTGTTTGGACTGCTGAGTTGGGGAAAGTTGTTTGGACTGCTGAGTTGGGTAAAGTTTGTCTGGACTGCTGAGTTGGGGAAAGTTTGTCTGGACTGCTGAGTTGGGGAAATGTTTTCTGGACTGCTGAGTTGGGGAAAGGTTGTCTGGACTGCTGAGTTGGGGAAAGGTTGTCTAGACTGCTGAGTTGGGAAAAGGTGTCTGGACTGCTGAGTTGGGGAAAGGTTGTCTGGACTGCTGAGTTGGGGAAAGGTTGTCTGGACTGCTGAGTTGGGAAAAGTTGTCTGGACTGCTGAGTTGGGGAAAAGTTGTCTGGACTGCTGAGTTGGTGAAAGGTTGTCTGGACTGCTTATAAGGGGAAAAGTTGTCTGGACTGCTGGGTTGGGGAAAAGTTGTCTAGACTGCTGAGTTGGGGAAAATTTGCAGCACGCCAACTTCAGAGGAATGATTTCACAACAGGGTTTGCTTATCTATTTACAATGAAATTAAAAAATGAAAACCATATAAATTCATCCTTTTTAAAAGCAAAGTTTATTTAAACAATAATTATTTCCTGGATAAGACAGTTTATGACTTGGCACCGGAGCTACTCACTACTGGCAGATGAACTACACACTAGTAGCACATGTATTACACACTAGCGGCACATGATTTACACACTAGTGGCAGATAAACTACACATTAGTGGCACATGAACTACACATTAGTGGCACATGAACTACACACTAGTGACACATGAATAACACACTGGTGGCACATGAACTACACACTAGTGACAAATGAACTACACATGAGTGGCATATAAAATACACACTACCAGCATATGAACTACACACTTGTGGCACATGAACTACACACTACTGACATATGAAATACAATCATGGCATATGAACTATACACGTTTTTTAAAGTTCAGTTTGATGCTCTTCACTTTTCTTGACTATTTTTGGACACAAGGGAACAGCCAGATGTCACCTATAACACCAGGGAACAGTGAGATGTCACCTTTAACACCAGGGAACAGCCAGATGTCACCTATAACACCAGAGAACAGCCAGATGTCACCTATAACACCAGGGAACAGCCAGATGTCACCAATCACATATATAACAAGTAATAATTATCTAAAAGGAAAATTATGACAAAAAGGTTTATAAATGTTAATATAATAAGATCTTCACTTCTATTATTAATATATTAGGATTGACCTTTGCATGACTTGTAAGATAAATAAACTATTTATTACACAAAGAAAACTTATTTTTGTAATCCTCAGAAACGGGGAATATGCATCAAGCTGTCACTGACATTTACATTAACCACGACGAGGAAAAGCTGACCGATGTCAACACCCCGGCAGATGACAGCTCCTCCGAACACGATCAGCCATCACAACTGGATGGGAAAGCGGAGGCTAAGTCATGTCAGGTCACTCTGTCCTGCGACACCTTCACGCAGTCGAGGGAGGCACCCGCAGAGGAACCTGGAGACATGGACCATGGGGACGATGAACAGAAAAGGAATGAGGTGTTGGCAAAGCTTGATCAGGATTTAAACCAGTTTGAGTCGGTAGAAGCGGAAATAGCCAAGAGTGCTACCCAGGCGGCGGCGGCAAACATTCCCAAACCCAGGCCGTCCATGTTGCCAAGGTCAAGGCGAGACAACCATAGCTTCAGTGAGAGCAGCGGTGATTCCAGAGTTAGGAGAAGTTCAGGGGAGAGGCTGAGAGGTGTGTCGCCGCTGAGTGGAAATTCCAGGATACCACGCTACGGTGGCTCCTCCCAGTCAGCAACCTATGCCAGAGTCAGCTCTTCATCTTTGGAGTCTGAAACAGAGAGAATCACTTTAGATGTGTGTCCTACTGAAGTAAGTTATCACATTGGATGTATAACATGCTGTAGTAACTTTTAAACCTATCATACTTGTGGTCTCTTGTAACACAGTTTCACTTCTAAACCTATCATTCTTGTGGTCTCTTATAACACAATTTCACTTCTAAACCTATCATTCTTGTGGTCCCTTGTAACACAGTTTCACTTCTAAACCTATCATTCTTGTGGTCTCTTATAACACAATTTCACTTCTAAACCTATCATTCTTGTGGTCCCTTGTAACACAGTTTCACTTGCAAATTAAAATTTTGTGACAATGTTTTGGAAATTTATTTTCAAGTGAAAACTGGTGTAATAGAAATAAACTATTTTGTCATGACATTAATTTTTTTTTTTTTTTTTTTTTTTTTACAAAATTAATGTCATGACAAAAAAAATAGTTTATTTCTATTACTGGTGTAATAGAAATAAACTATTTTGTCATGACATTAATTGTGTAAAATAAGAAACTGAATTTGTTGACAGCTCCCTGTCTCCCTTTATCACACTCCCCCCCCCCCCCCCCCCCCCAATAAAACTAAATAAATAATCAATGAATCTATGTCAAAATGATGTGCAGTCCATGACATCAGTATGTCCCATTTGGACATCAGCGATGTTTAAAATGAAAACATGGAACTTGGTAAAAGGAAGACATGGAACAAAAGAAAATGAAAACTTGAAAGTAAAAAAAAAACGGAATAAGGAAAAAAATGAAAGTGTTGACCAAATGCTGCCCACCAAATACATACCCTTGTGTGTCCTACTTCAGATGCATATCCGTGTGTGTTCTACTTCAAATACATATCAGTGTGTGTCCTACTTCAAATACATATCCTTGTGTGTCCTACTTCAAATACATATCCGTGTGTGTCCTACTTCAGATGCATATCCGTGTGTGTTCTACTTCAAATACATATCAGTGTGTGTCCTACTTCAAATACATATCCTTGTGTGTCCTACTTCAAATACATATCCGTGTGTGTCCTACTTCAAATACATATGCATGTGTATCCTACTTCAAATACATATCCTTGTGTGTCCTACTTCAAATACATATCCTTGTGTGTCCTACTTCAAATACTTATCCTTGTGTGTCCTACTTCAGACATCTCTGCACTGTCTCAATGAACTTGGCGCTCCAGACCACCAAGTCAAATTTGAGCCATCTGAAACAGAGAAAATTGACGAATCTCCTTCCTGGGACATCAGCATATCGGACATGACAGGCCGTGTGAAAAAGTCAAAGAAGCGTTCAGGTATTTGACCCTTTTATATTATTATAGTATTGGGGTGCTTTCCCAGCCCCACAATCATCTGCTGGTGCCCCTAACATCTGGTAGTGCTCCCATCCTATTATGATTCCCTCATCAAGTTACTGGACAAATACGTTGTGTGCTTACTGTCTCTAGTTTGCAATGTTAATTTTTCTTTTCATTCACCTCCTCTATGGAACTAGACAATAATATATATAAAATTATCTTGCAGCAATACCCTCCCTTTGGTCCAAGACGGCAAATGACCATGCCCCGGCTAGAACCTTAACTTTTGACGTCAGTCCAGACCTAACTGAGACGAGCTTAGCATCGGCTCCAATGTCTGAAGGGGAGTTAATTAAAGCTAGAGCCATCGGAGAACTGGGAGATGTGGCGGAGAGAAAAATCTTGGATTTAAAGCGATGGTGAGTGAATTGTTATTTTATAATGTGACGGTGAGTGTATTGTCTGTGTACAATGTGATGGTTGGCTATTGTCTTTGTACAATATGATGGTGAGTGAATTGTGATTTTATAATGTGATGATGAGTGTATTGTCTTTGTACAATTTGATGGTGAGTGTATTGTCTTTGTACAATGTGATGGTGAGTGAAACATTGTAAAATATGATGGTGAGTGAATTGTGATTTTATAATGTGATGATGAGTGTATTGTCTTTGTACAATGTGATGGTGAGTGTATTGTCTTTGTACAATGTGATGGTGAGTGAAACATCATTGTACAATATGATGGTGAGTGAATTGTGATTTTATAATGTGATGGTGAGTGTATTGCGATTTTATAATGTGATGGTGAGTGTATTGTGATTTTATAATGTGATGGTGAGTGTATTGTCATTGTATTTAAAATATTGGGATGGTTATTATACCAGTACACTGGGATGGACATTACGGGTGATGATCATGGCTTTCTTTTCTGCCACATAAATCTTTTGATAAATCTGCTGATGGACCACGTCCTTCCGCTACTACTTGGTGTGTTCACTGTTTCAGGTACTGCATCAGTCGCCCACAGTATAAAACATCCTGTGGGATCTCATCTGTCGTGTCCTGCTGGAACTTCCTCTACTCATCAATGGGATATGGAAGGTGAGGCCTGTGGCAACTTTTAGTATATATGTCATTGTGACATATATAATCATATCATTTTAAATAGTTTATATATTTTACACTCTGTGGCAGGGCTGTGATGAGGAAAAGCAGCACCTGGGGTGAAACCTGAAAATGGCACCCTTCCATATATAGAAAAAAAGTGCCGCCCATTAAAGAACAGTTTAAAACGTCAAGTTTGGCGACACTTGCCTTTGTGAAGTACATGGGATTTTATCATTTTGTTCACTATGAAGGTCCTATCTAAAGATGATCTTATCATTTCATTCACTATGTAGGTCCTATCTAAACATGGGATTTTATCATTTTGTTCACTATGAAGGTCCTATCTAAAGATGATTTTATCATTTCATTCACTATGTAGTCCTATCTAAACATGGGATTTTATCATTTTGTTCACTATGAAGGTCCTATCTAAAGATGATTTTATCATTTTGTTCACTATGAAGGTCCTATCTAAAGATGATTTTATCATTTTATTCACTATGTAGGTCCTATCTAAACATGGGATTTTATCATTTCATTCACTATGAAGGTCCTATCTAAAGATGATTTTATCATTTCATTCACTATGTAGGTCCTATCTAAAGATGATTTTATCATTTCATTCACTATGTAGGTCCTATCTAAAGATGATTTTATCGTTTCATTCACTATGAAGGTCCTATCTAAAGATGATTTTGACACCCCCTGATTTTTGTGTCCCCTTTGCCCCCCCCCCCCCTTTTCCCCTCATGTCTCTGCCCTGTGGTTATATTTTATTAACACTGTCTTTAGTAGTATTTGCCATTTAATTGAGCGAGACATTGAATGCTGGATAGATTGATACCTGATGAAATTTACAATTTGGTAGAATGATGGTCTCCCAAGCGTGGAAGATTGGGTTAGATTCCTGATCGATGTAAGGGGACACTTGTCACTAGCCATAATTGCTGCAATTAAGGGTCACTTATCATTATCCATAATTGCTGCAATTAAGGGTCACCTGTCATTAGCCATAATTGCTGCAGTCAAAGGGTCACTTGTCATTAGCCATAATTGCTGCATTTAAGGGGTCACTTGTCATTAGCCATAATTGCTGCAGTTAAAGCTCACTTGTCATTAGCCATAATTGCTGCAGTTAAGGGGTCACTTGTCATTAGCCATAATTGCTGCAGTTAAGGGGTCACTTGTCATTAGCCATAACTGCTGCAGTTAAGGGTCACTTGTCATTAGCCATAATTGCTGCAGTTAAGGGGTCACTTGTCATTAGCCATAATTGCTGCCTAGTTTTAATCCCGTCCACTCTTTGATGTTATCTTCCCATCTTTTTCTATGTCTTCCTCTTCTTCTCCCTAATCTCGTTGTGCCATGCATGATTTCTTTGGCGAGCCCTTGTCTTTTGGTCACGTAGCCATACCACTCAAGTTTGCGCTTTTTTTTACAGACACAATTGCTTGAGGAATCCTTTCTTTAACTTTGTAGACTGACTGCATTTGAAAACTATGTTTGTTAAACATCTCCTATATTTTCTTCACTTACAGCCTGAAGCCACTAACCCAGGAAAATGCCATGAAAATCCTGGGATTTCAGTCTCCGTTTGAAAACATCAAATTTGGCCCCATCACAGGGAATCTCACACTGCTGAGGTTTGTACACAACATATTAGTGGTTTTGTGTGTTTTGAACATATCATTGGGTATTATTTTATCAATATTATAATTATTATTAAAGTGGTCTTACATAGCGCTGTACCCCAGCCTAGGGCTAGGCTCACCACGCTGTACCCCAGCCTAGGGCTAGGCTCACCATGCTCTACCCCAGCCTAGGGCTAGGCTCACCACGCTGTACCCCAGCCTAGGGCTAGGCTCACCATGCTCTACTCCAGCCTAGGGCTAGGCTCACCATGCTCTACCCCAGCCTAGGGCTAGGCTCACCATGCTCTACTCCAGCCTAGGGCTAGGCTCACCATGCTCTACCCCAGCCTAGAGCTAGGCTCACCATGTTCTACCCCAGCCTAGAGCTAGGCTCACCATGCTCTACCACAGCCTAGGGCTAGGCTCACCATGCTCTACCCTAGCCTAGAGCTAGGCTCACCATGCTCTATCCCAGCCTAGAGCTAGGCTCCCCATGCTCTACCCCAGCCTAGAGCTAGGCTCACCATGCTCTACCACAGCCTAGGGCTAGGCTCACCATGCTCTACCCTAGCCTAGAGCTAGGCTCACCATGCTCTATCCCAGCCTAGAGCTAGGCTCCCCATGCTCTACCCCAGCCTAGAGCTAGGCTCACCATGCTCTACCACAGCCTAGGGCTAGGCTCACCATGCTCTACCCCAGCCTAGGGCTAGGCTCACCATGCTCTACCACAGCCTAGGGCTAGGCTCACCATGCTCTACCACAGCCTAGGGCTAGGCTCACCATGCTCTACCACAGCCTAGGGCTAGGCTCACCATGCTCTACCCCAGCCTAGGGCTAGGCTCACCATGCTCTACCACAGCCTAGGGCTAGGCTCACCATGCTCTACCACAGCCTAGGGCTAGGCTCACCATGCTCTATCCCAGCCTAGGGCTAGGCTCACCATGCTCTACCCCAGCCTAGAGCTAGGCTCACCATGCTCTACCACAGCCTAGGGCTAGGCTCACCATGCTCTACCACAGCCTAGAGCTAGGCTCACCATGCTCTACCACAGCCTAGGGCTAGGCTCACCATGCTCTACCCCAGCCTAGGGCTAGGCTCACCATGCTCTACCACAGCCTAGGGCTAGGCTCACCATGCTCTACCCCAGCCTAGGGCTAGGCTCACCATGCTCTACCACAGCCTAGGGCTAGGCTCACCATGCTCTACCACAGCCTAGGGCTAGGCTCACCATGCTCTACCACAGCCTAGGGCTAGGCTCACCATGCTCTACCACAGCCTAGGGCTAGGCTCACCACGCTTGACATAAACTTAGCAAAAAGAAGGGGGAAAAAAGAAGAAACATCTTGCTTTAAATAGTTGTAGGTCTAGATTATTAGGCACTTTTTTGTCACTTGTAGGTCTAGATTATTAGGCACTTTTTTTTCTTCTTATTATTTTTTTTACTTACCATTAAAAAGAATCAATATGAAGACTGCAACTCACAAAGGGAGATAACGGGAAGAAAATTTTTTTTTGAAGCTTTGATTTTAATTAGTTTGGCTGCCGTAACGGTGAGTTCCCTCCCTTCCATCCCCCAACATAATCTCACACATAATCCCATTCTCAATGAGTAATCAAAACGTTACCATCAAACAAACAAAAAATTTCCTAGACTTGAGTTACCATCAAACAAACAAAAAATTTCCTAGACTTGAGTTTTTCACTCAGTTTCTAGTGAATGACAAGTCAGTTAAAACTCTGTTGTAATTTATGTTTCATATCCACAAAATGTTTTTCCCCCAAATGAGAATTTCATCTTGGCCAAATGAATGAACATCAATTACCTTATTTTCAGATGGTTCCAAGAGCTCAATGTATATTTCAAGGTCACGGGGAGGAGCTATTTCATGTACAAACCTTGCGGGAAGAATAAAACTGCGGGTGTGACGGATGAAATCGCTCTCAAGATGTTGAAGCAAGGACTCAAAGACCCCAACACGACCTTCATCTACCACTGCCACAACCACTACTTCTGTCCCATTGGCTACGAGGAGACGCCACTCTTTTGTGTGGATGCTTACAAGTAAGTGACCCTTGACCTAGATTAACTGTGCTGGTGCCTACATGTAAATGCCACATGACCTAGTCTCACTGCTGCTCCTGACATATAAATGACACATTACCTAGTTTTTCAGGGCTGGTACTGACATGTAAGTGATCCATGGCCATTTTTTTTTTCATTTAGTGTTTTCCTTAACTGTATTGACCTGCATGTAAGTCAGAGGTTCTCAAACTTTCTAAACCAGGGAGTCGGTTCAGTGTACCTCAGACACTTTGAGGGCTAGTTCAGTGTCCCTCAGCCACTGTTGAAAAAAGATATGAATGAAATCCACTTCACATATCTTATCTGGGATGAAACATAAGCTTATAAGTACCGATATATTTATGGGAATTATGGGCCTAAATTTGGCTATTGAGATGGTTTTAGTCATGCTTCCATATTTTTCACTACCACCCAGGTACCCTTACGGCAGCTAGGCGGGCCAGATTTGGCTCTTGGGCTATAGATTGGGAACCCCTGGTGTAAATTATGTTTGCTGTTCCTAAACAAACCAAAAACCAAATAAGTTTGTGAATAATTCTTCTAATATATGAATGGCAAAATTGTCAATTATTGAGTGATTTAAGCTGTTTTGAAAAGAATTTATAAATGTTCATTGTTTGTGAACAAAACTGTCATAAATGGCACATCTTGCAATAGTATTTTTCTCATTTCTCTAAGCGCAATCTCTTCCCCCAGTTAACCACACGGCTACTCTGTTACTGATCTACTTAATGTCTCACGGTGTACAGCGATTTACCGGTTGATTGTTTTGTATTTGCAGGTCCGACGTTGGCGACAAGGCCGTGGACTCATGGGTATTCATAGGAGACACCAGCCGTAAACATCCCAGCATTCATTGTAAAAAGTCAGTGTCCAGATTTTATTTAGACAAAACATGTCAGCCGTCTGCCTGACATAAATTACAACAGAGGTTTAACGGGCTGACTAGTTATGTGTAATTACCGAGATCAGCGGATAGTTACTCAGATATTATTTATTTTAGAAACCTTTGAACATAATTTATGAAAGATCTCTTGATAAATAATCATTATTTTATCAATTTAGACAGTGGCATGCATACAATAATCAAGGTGAAGGAAGAACAAGATCATAGGATTTAATTTGTTTGTGAAGTGAAATTTCCAGCATAACTATTAGTACTTCACACTACTAACAGTTCTTCACACTACTAGCAGTACTTCACACTACTAACAGTACTTCACACTACTAGCAGTACTTCACACTACTAGCAGTACTTCACAATACTAACAGTACTTCACACTACTAACATTACTTCACACTACTAACAGTACTTCACACTACTAACAGTACTTCACACTTCTAGCTGTACTTCACACTACTAACAGTACTTCACACTACTAGCAGTACTTCACACTACTAACAGTACTTTACACTACTAACAGTACTTCACACTACTAGCAGTACTTCACACTACTAACAGTACTTCACACTACTAACAGTACTTCACACTACTAGCCCTACTTCACACTACTAGCAGTACTTTACACTACTAGCCCTACTTCACACTACTAGCAGTACTTCACACTACTAGCCCTACTTCAGAACTACTAGCAGTACTTCACACTACTAGCCCTACTTCACACTACTAGCAGTACTTCACACTACTAGCCCTACTTCACACTACTAACAGTACTTCACACTACTAACAGTACTTCACACTACTAACAGAATTTCACACTACTAACAGTACTTCACACTACTAGCAGTACTTCACACTACTAACAGTACTTCACACTTCTAGCAGTACTTCACACTACTAACAGTACTTCACACTACTAACAGTACTTCACACTACTAGCAGTACTTCACACTGCTAACAGTGTTTCATATTTCATACTACCAGCAGTATTTCACACTGCTAACCTTATTTCACACTACTAGTCGTATTTCACACTACTAACAGTATTTCAAATTACCGGTATGACATTAGCACTGACCTTAATTTCATCTATTTGTTTATCCGCAGCTGGGATGACATTATTACTGACCTTAACTGTGAAAGCCCTAACTACTTCAACATCCGACAACACTGGAAAGGAGTCATCCACCGTGACATCTCGAGGAAATCGGGCGGAAACCTCCACTGCATCATGGCCTTTCAGAAAAGGGAGAACACACCAGGCACCCTTACATCAGTGTCCTCCAACTGGAGCAAGTCATCCTTGGTCAGGACCTCACGACTCCACCATTCGAGTGCCGGGGCGCCAAACCATCTTTTTCTCCAGCAGTCATCGGGATCGGGAGATGACCAGTCTTTCTCCGAGGGCCCTTATCCGTCAACGGTACCAGCATCGCCTGATCCGTCACGCACCAAGGTGGAATTTGACAGAAGTTGGAGTCCAGGGGAAGATGAAGTAGGTGAAGAGAATCTGGACTCAGACTGTAGTGATAGCGCTTTAGATGAGAGTTGTGTCAGAGGCTATGAGAAAATGGATGACGTTGTTTTTGATGAGGCTAAAACACCAACCGCCGACTGAGTAGTCTTCTATTGGACGTTGTGTGTGTATTGTTCTTTTAAACTTGTTGTCTGCCCTTCATTCTTATCTTATAAATAATTGTGATGGAATCCATGACGCCAAAAGAACAGCAACAACTGCTGCCTTTCTTTTCATTCTTGCCCTTTCTTTTCTTTTTTATTTCACTTGAATATTTTAAAGACATTTCTCTGCTTCACTGCAAGTTTTGCATATCATTGTAACATGGCGGTTCTCAGCTTGCGGGTCAAGACCCCTTTGTGGGTCAAACGACCCTTTCACAGGGGTCGCCTAAGACCATCAGAAAACACATACACTCTACAGTTATGAAGTAGCAACAAGAGTAATTTTGTTGTTGGGGGTCGCCACAACTTGAGGAACTTTATTAACGGGTCACAGCCTTAGAAAGGTTGAGAAACACTGATGTCATATATTCTAAGTCTCACATTTTAGGCAGTGTTCTTTCCTCAAATATTTAAACTTTGGTTAGGGCACTCTAGTGCAGGCCTGCACAACTTACGGCCCGCCAGCACCCACTTGGTGGCCAGCAAAGTAACAAAATATTCATTATTATTATTATTTTCTTAATAGTGTCCCCCCGTCCTATTATCTTTCGGCCCGCACAAGTTTTTCATAAATTATTACGGCACGCCTTACATTTTGAGTTGTGCAGGCCTGCTCTAGTTGATCTATCTGTTATGCTATTAAGAAGGATATGAACACATAAAATTATAGATCTTGCATTGTGGAACATAAAGTGCCAGGAAAACTAGAACACTGTGTTTGATACTCATTGATATTTCTGGTCATATCCATGTGTCTGAAAAATTGTGGACAAATTGTTGATAAATTGTGGACAAAGTGTGGACAAATTGTTGATAAATTGTGGACAAATTGTTAATAAATTGTGGACAAATTGTTGATAAAATGTGGACAAATTGTTGATAAATTGTGGACAAATTGTTGATAAATTGTGGACAAATTATTGATAAATTGTGGACAAATTGTTGATAAATTGACAAGTTAGATTCTGTGACTATTTCTATCAGTGTCTCCCCTCAGGAACATCAAGATCGGAGGGGAAGTGGTTTTCTGTATGGCAGTTTTCCCACCCTCTCTCTAGACATACTTCTGTAAGGTGGCATTTAGTTTGATCCACCAGGGCTTAATGGTGGCTTTTAGTTTGATCCAACAGGGCTTAATGGTGGCTTTTAGTTTGATCCACCAGGGCTTAATGAAATAATGGAATCTGTTAGTGGCTTGTCTTCTTGTTATTCATGTCTGTGCTACACCAACACATGGTAGCATGCTACACCCACACATGGTAGCATGCTACACCAACACATGGTAGCATGCTACACCCACACATGGTAGCATGCTACACCCACACATGGTAGCATGCTACAACCACACATGGTAGCATGCTACACCCACACATGGTAGTGTGCTACACACCACACATGGTAGGGTGCTACACCCACACATGGTAGCGTGCTACACCCACACATGGTAGCGTGCTACACCCACACATGGTAGCGTGCTACACCCACACATGGTAGTGTGCTACACCCACACATGGTAGCGTGCTACACCCACACATGGTAGCGTGTTGCTCTGTTAGAGATTATACTAGAACTAAGATGACCATTTACACCACCTAGCAACATTTATACCAACACCTAGCACCATTTACACCAACACCTAGCACCATTTACACCAAAACCTAGCACCATTTACACCACCTAGCATGATTTGCACCACCAAGCATGATTTACAACACCTAGCACCATTTACACCAACACCTAGCACCATTTACACCAACAACTAGCACTATTTACACCACCCAATACCATTTACATCACCTGGCATGATTTGCACCACTTAACATGATTTACAACACATATAACCATTTACACCAACACTAGCACCATTTACACTACTTAGCACCATTTTCAATTTTAAAAAAATTCTTGGAAACTCAATGTAAAGTGATATGTCATGCCAATGAGAGTGATATGTCATGCCAGTGTGAGCAATATATCATGCCAATGTGAGTGATATGTCATGCCAATGTTAAGTGAATTGTCATGCCAATGTAAAGTGATATGTCAAGCCAATGTGAGTAATATGTCATGCCAATGTGAG
Source organism: Omphiscola glabra (assembly GCA_964017045.1). Classification (NCBI taxonomy): domain Eukaryota; kingdom Metazoa; phylum Mollusca; class Gastropoda; family Lymnaeidae; genus Omphiscola; species Omphiscola glabra. The sequence goes on along the minus strand of OZ024809.1, from coordinate 1,831,885 downwards.
TGATATATCATGCCAATGTGAGTGATATGTCATGAATCTCTTGTATCAGTCACTAAGTTTTTATGGTATCAAACAGCTTCCCCCTGTGAAAGAAGAAGATGAATCTGACGGCAATGGCCATTCCAATTATGTCCAATCAAAGATAAGAACTTCTGAAGCTGAAGATAACGAGCAATTTGAAGATAGTTGTGGCACCGAATTCTCAGACCATCTTGGGAGTGAACAGAGTTCACGGGCTGTGTGACGAGGATAATTTTTTTAGACGTAGGCAAAATTTTAAGTTTTTGAAATTCAAATTATTATTTTCTTTAATCATTGTTTTAAAGATTTCCAGATTGAGCTGGAATGCAAAAAATTTGACTCAGTATCCTCACACCATCTGAGTGCTAATCATACGTCTTTTATATACATTTTTAAAGATACTGAAGTCTATTTTTTCAAAGGCAGCCAACAACTTGCATTATCTGACTCCGCTAATTTAGTCTTAACAAAGTTATTTTAAAAATAATGAATTATTGAATTTTATAGCTATAATTCTTATGAAATCTTTTAAGAGACAGTTTTTGTGTGCTGAGACATGTCTTGGGGGAGAGACTCATTTATAATGTACAATAGCAAATGTTACATACCAGATTTTTACTTAAGATCTTGTTTGCAATTTTTTTTTTTATTTGAATTTGAAAAAAATCTTTACTTTTTTTTTTTTTTTTTTTTTTACAAATTCATTTTTCTTCTATATATTTTTGTAATACTTTTGTTCATGTTACTTGAGTTTGAGCAGGTAATTTATATAACTGCCTGGTTTTTTTTTTAGGTGAGTGCATTTTTGTGTATCACTTAATGACTATAAGTATAAGCTGTTTGAAAAAAACTGAAAACATTTTTTTACATAATGTGAAATTTTAAAATAGCTTCTCTTCATTTAATGAAAATTGTTTGTGTTAAACTGAAGACTTCTTTTAATGGTGTTTGAATTGACAAAGAAAAGTATGGGTTTTTTTTTCTGTTCCCATCATATAAATATTAATAATATGATCTCATACATGATATTTTCAACAACAAAAAAAGACAGTAGGCAGACAACACTTAGCAGACAGTAGGCAGACAACCCTAAACAGACAGTAGGCAGACAACAATTAGCAGACAGTAGGCAGACAACCCTAAACAGACAGTAGGCAGAAAATACTAAGCAGACAGTAGGCAGACAACACTAAACAGAAAGTAGGTATTCAACACTAAATAGACAAAGGCAGACAACCCTAAACAGACAGTAGGCAGACAACACTAAACAGACAGTAGGCATGCTTAACCCTGAGGAACTTTGATTAATCTGGTTTCAATCTATAACAAGTATTCTGATTTATATGTATGTACACTATATGATTAAATGAGATACCTTTCAATTAATATGTGATCTAAATTATACATATAGATTAGTAATAAATGAACGTACATTAAATAGGTCATGGGTGTGTATTTCCCATTTATACAAATATGTAAAGGCAAAGGTAAATGGCATTAATAACTAAAGCAATGATATTATAAAGTGCAACATGTCATCTTAAACAAGTATACACTTATATGAAATACTCTCACAGATAAAAATATAGCATTAATATATCCATATATGATAACTATATCTCTGTGATACTATACACTGTTATACCATGGAGTGCCTTCAATATAACTGTAATATGTAATGTAATTTTTACTTTATTCTCCCCAGGATGGTTTTTTCTTTTCATGGTATGAAAATAAAAAATGAAGCAGAAGATTATTTTTTTTATTTGCACACTGTAAACACATTTATTGCAATAAAAAGGTCTAATATATAAAAACATATATTTATTTATAGTATTTTTTGTGTGTAAAATTTGACTTGATTGGGCAATGTCTGCTTCAGGAGTAGTCAAGGCAAAAAGTAATTATGTGCAAATGAAAACAATAATAATAATTGTGCTTCAGATGTCAAATGCTTTTGTTTTATTTTTGAAGTTAGCTGTTTCTCAATCAATTTTTTATTTTGATTTACTACTTAAAATATATTATTTTATTTTTTACACATTTTTGGACAAATCATATTTTTTGCTACACCTTTGCCAGTTAAACATGTTTATTTTTTTTTATAAATAGTGTGCTGCTTAACAACTCTATTAATAAAAGACCATTTGTGTCTACTGCTGTGATCTATTGATTTTTTTCTCTCCTTTTACTAATATATTTCCATTTGCTAGTTTTATCTTTTTCTTAATGACTTGAATATTTATAGTTGTATTTAAAATTGGCGGAATAGCTAACACTTTTCAATTTGTTAATTTTACCCCAACAAATGCAACAAAATCTTTTATATATGTTCAATTAAATTATAAAGATCATTAACTTATATTGATTAAAATTTAGTAATTGTTTTATCCAGAGAAAAATATACTAAACCTTTGTTTTCATTTTTTTTAAAATAGGAGCAGTAGAAAATTTCCTAAAAATGAAGCATTGAAATAGAAATAATCCAAGTTATGCTGTAATAAATATTAGCATATTAAATAGTTTCCCTTTGTTTAATTAGTTTGTTTTCTTTTTTATATTTTTTTCATTATAAAATGTTTAGTGGGAATCATATTTAACATATCACGACAACCCTTTAATATAAATAATTGCTTTCATGCTTTAAAAAAAACAACTATATATATATTTAGAAAACTCTATAAATGATTTTCTTCTGAAAAATATATGTTGTATTGGAGATTTGATACACTAAAAAGAAAATTGACTTAAGATGCTGAGACATTTTTTTATAATGCTTTTAAATTCTTAAATTATGTTGGAAGTAAAAATAAAGCAAAAAAGAAAAAACACATTCCAGCAGTTAAATATTCCGTATTCCAATTTAGCCTGTTTCTTATGTTTTCATCCATTCAACGACTGCCTGAGATGTCCACACAAACAAAACAACTTTGACTTCTCTATTAATGCTGGCCAATCTGGCATAGGTTGCCAGTTATTTTTTTAGAAACAATTCTTTTTCCCTTGTGTGTCTGAAGAAAATGTTGCCATTATTTTTATAAGGAATAAACATGGATTGGATGTGCCTGACATTTTAATACAATAAACATGGATTAGATGTGCTTGATATGTGACTCACCAATAAAAAATAAATACATTATTTATAAAATTGTTTTGGTGTTTCTTCTTAAACTTAAAATCTATATATATAAAAATGAATGTATGTATGTATGTATGTTTGTCTCGTATGCGCTCCCAAACCATTCATGCGATTGCAACAAAACTTTGGTGAGTTGTTGGCCACCTACCTGGGCATTTAACTGCGACATTAAAAAACTTTTCAATTATTTCTTTTACGGCCGTTGGCCCTTCATTCGTTTTTTTTCTTATACGAGCTTTGTAAAAAATATTTCCGTCTGCGCTCCTACGCCATTCGTCTGAATGCGCTAAATCTTGGGGAAAATGTTACAAGCACGCCCACAAAGGTTTGGAAATAATTATAAACGTTTTAAAATATTCCGTTTTGAGCCAGGGGCCCCGTGTTCGTTTTTTCTTATATGAGCTATATAAATAATATAGTTTAAAACCGTATGCGCTCCTACACCATTCATGCGATTGCGACAAAACATTAGAGAGTTGTATTCTACAAGCTCGCGCATTTTACTGGGTCATTATAACACTTTTAAAATATTTCGTTTTGGCCGTTGGCCCCAAAATCGTTATTTTTTCTTATATGAGCTTTGTAAACAATAGATTTCGTCTGTGCTCCTACACCATTTATTCGAATACGCTAAAACTTTGACGAGATGTTGCGAGCATGCCCACAAAGGTTTCTAAATTATTACAACCGTTTTAAAATAGTCCGTTTTGAGCCAGGGGCCCCATGTTCGTTTTTTCTAATATGAGCTATATAAATATAGTTTCAAACCAAATGCGCTCCTACACCATTCATGCGATTGCAACAAAACTTTGTTGAAAGGTTGTCCATAAGGTCGCCCATGTTAATGAGTAATTACAATACCCTTAAAATATTCCGTTTTCAGCCGTTGTTCCCAAATTCTTTTTTTTTTCTTATATGAGCTTTGTACAAAATAATTTCTGTATGCGCTCCTATATCATTAATCTGAATGCGATAAAACTTTAGTAAAATGTTTTACCCAAGTCCGCAAAGCTTTTCAAATTATTACAACCGTTTAAAATATTCTTTTTTGAGCCAGGGGCCCTATGTTTTATTTTTCCTATATGAGCTATACAAATACAATTTCAAACAGAGCTAATGTGTGGATGGATAGATTTTTAATAAAATACAAATAGCGACATTAAATTGTGTGTGTCAAATAGTAATTCGGTTTCTGAAGTAGTTACAACACTTTTAAAATAATCCGTTTTTGGCCTTTGGCCCCAAAATCGTTATTTTTCTTATATGAGCTTTGTAAAAAATAATATCCGTATGCACTCCTACACCATTTATCTGAATGCGATACAACTTCAGTAATATGTTTCTCTTTTTTTAATTTTGTGATATAATAAGTAGGTTTCTGAAGTAATACAACAATTCTACAATATTCCGTTTGTGGCCGGGGGCCTTAATTCGTTTTCCACCATTTATTATCTATATAATTATCGTATGCATTCCTATACCATTCATCCGATTGCGATAAAAACTTTGGTGAATTGATATGCGCGCTCCCGCAAATGTTTCTAAATTAGAACAACATTTTACAATATTTCGCATGGGCCGATGTCCTTAAATTCGTTTTGTTTTCTTTAACAAACTTTATCAAAATAATTTCAAACGGAGCTATCAACTCAACCGCCCTTGAACAAATGCCAACAGACATCAATTTGTAGCAAGAGCAGAGAAAACACGTTTTTGCATGTTTAGTGTAGAGAGTATTTTTGTTGTTTTTATTAATAAGCTTGAATTTTGTGACGTATTTTAGAATCGGATATAGCTTTGTAAATGTGTTGTGATTTTGAATAGCAATGATGTAGTAATACATCTATTATATAAGAATGATCTATGCTGACCTTAACTCACAAAGAACCAATACGATTTAAATACGTTCCCATTTTTTAAAACAATCATAGTTTTCTTCTATTATTTTAAGGAACTCGAATCAATGGTAATGCGAAAAATATATTGTATATTCGCTTTAATTTTAATAAAATTTTAAGTATTAATAATATAAATTACAAATAAATCTGGAGTAACAACTAAGGAACTATTTTAAACATTTTATATGTGGTTGAAAGTTATGAAAATTAATAAAACAAATTATAATCAAAGAATTACACTGTAATCACATTTATCGGGGAAACCAAAACATCTGTTGATTGTAGTGCATTTTTAAGTACGTTCCAAATATTGCGTAATAAAAGTAAAATTAATTTGTTCTAAATAATAACGCAAATGACCTCAGAACTCAAATTGTCTATTTATTCAATGCAAAAATTTATCTGATTTAATAACCGCGCCTAATAAAATTGATAATGTATTTCCCCCTTCCTAAAAGTAAAATTAATAAATATAATAGATTGCTTTTTAAATTGCTACATATTAAAAAATGAAATAAAATTTTTGCTTTTTATTTTTAACGTTTAATAAATTTTTACTTTTATTCTTTCCAAAAATATACATTTATGAAATTTATAAATTAATAAAATAAATATAAAAAAACCCTAACCTTTAAATATACTTTTAATACGAAAATGCCGTTTAATGCAATCAGTGCAGCGAAACTACATATCCAAATAGCATCCACTAATGCACTTATCACTCATTTAAATAAGAACAAAGCATTTGAAATGCAAAAAAATTGTTTTTGCGTAAGTAAGTGGATTACAATCCCGTGGATGATTTTATTAATTTCTTTAAAACTCTGTTTGGGGGAGGGGGAAGTTGACAAAATGAATTTGACAAATAATTTGCCTTCTTAGGTACATATATATGGGGGTTAGGAAATAGAGTGTGTACAATTTTATATCTTTAAATCCTATGATATTACTGTTGTGAAAAATAGATGCTATATTCTCATTTTACGAATTAAGAAAATAAAAGACGTTAACACAACGTAAGTACATTTACAAAAGTATATCCATGAATATCAAAACCCATTCATTTTACAAAGAATTACCAGTTTTGGACCGGGGCCCTATAGTAGTTTTTCTTTATAATATGAGCTATTTAAATATAATGTCCGTATGAGTTCCTATACTATTCATCTGAATGCGATAAACTTTCAGTGAGTTGTAAGGTTCAGGCCCGCATTAGGTTTCTAAAGAAGTGCAAATATTTTACAATATTCCGCTTTGGGCCGGGGGCCTTAAATTCTTTTTTTTTTCTTATATGAGCTTTGTAAATATAACGTCAAGCAGAGCTATTGCATAAGTGGGTGGAATTACATTAAATATAAACTGTGACATTTCATTTTGTATATGTGACTTAATAAATAGGTTTCTGATTTAGTACAAATATTTCACAATATTACTTTTGGGGCGGGGGCCCTAAATTTGTTTATATGTAATAAATGAGCCATATAAATATAATTTCAAACATAGCTATTGCATGGGGGGATCAATCGCTATATGTTTTGGGACTAAATTTGGAAAATCCATGCTTCCCACACGGACAGCTGCGTGTGGTCTGCTGACACTTCTTAAAACCTTCTATTTAATTCGAATACGCACCAGACGGTTAAAAAAAGGTGTTTATTAGAAGAACTTACACAAAAATTATTAAAACACGGACACTTTATTTCGATGAGTGGCATTGCAACGCATGCCGGGTACTCGCTAGTATTATATATTTCTATCTAGTGCTTGATTTTTCTCTCATTTTACAAATTTGTATAAGTGTGTGAGATATTTCAAATATATTTCTTGAGTCTTTCACTATCATCAAGAATATTCAGGCTATACAATTTTTTGTAGACAATGATATTTATTTGGGGCTTTCAATTAGAGCTATTTTCTTTAGGCTTTTAGGCACTGATTTGAATGTCACAATTATTGGTAACAAAGAAGTTTCTGTCACACAAAAACTAGGAAGCTAAAAAAAGAGCTAAAATCTTCCAATGTTTGATTTTTGTGTGAATGGAATATTAATTAGTAGAGTCTCACTTATTTGTGTGATATGGAATATTAATTAGTAGAGTCTCACTGATTTGTGTGATATGGAATATTAATTAGTAGAGTCTCACTGATTTGTGTGATATGGAATATTAATTAGTAGAGTCTCAATGATTTGTGTGATATGGAATATTAATTAGTATAGTCTCACTGATGTGTGCTATCAATTAAATTTCTCATATTTCTAAACTAACCCCTGCTGCCTTCAACACTCCCACCTTGTCCTAAACTAATACAGGGCCAACTGACCATAAGGAATATTTTCAATATAAACAAAGAGCTCTATAGAGACTGGCTTAAAACAAACATTCAGGAGACTGGTTGACTGACAGAGAGACAAACAGACAGGTTGACTGACAGAGAGACAAAACAGACAGGTTGACTGACAGAGAGACAAACAGACAGGTTGACTGACAGAGAGACTAACAGACAGGTTGACTGACAAAGAGACAGGTTGAATGACAGAGAGACAGGTTGGCTGACAGAGAGACAGGTTGACTGACAGAGAGACAAACAGACAGATTGACTGACAGAGAGACAAACAGACATGTTGACTGACAGAGGGACTGGTTGACTGACAGAGAGACAAACAGACAGATTGACTGACAGAGAGACTGGTTGACTGACAGAGAGACAAACAGACAGATTGACTGACAGAGAGACAAACAGACAGGTTGACTGACAGAGAGACAAACAGACAGGTTGACTGACAGAGAAACAAACAGACAGGTTGACTGACAGAGAGACAAACATACGGAGGTTTTGTTTTTTATATCTTTATAACCTGCGTAATAGGCACGTGGTGTTTGGGGGGGGGGGGGAATAATTTATAATTTATGTCATCCATTAGGGGGACAAATAACATTTTACATAAATAGACAATCGCTCTTTATATTGTATTATCTACAAATTTCGAATATTATACTGTGTCATGTTTTGTTGTGGGTTTTTTTTAAGGTGGGGGGTTGCGGCACCACTTTTGTCCTATATTTTGAAGGGCCAACGGCAGAGTTTATTTCGTGGGGAATGGCCTGAAAAATTATATATTAGTTGTATGCAGGAGGAATCTTGGCATGTCGCATGTGGGCCCAAGAGTATGCGTTCCTTGCTATGAGTCTACTTCTATGACAAAACCCTCTACTCTCTACTCCTCTTGTTAATGCTATCTACCTGTCCGCCATTGTCTGCTCACGTGGCAAGCAGGGTGAGCGGAAAAAACGTCACAGGAAAAGAAGTCACGGAAAAAAAGTCACAAATTTTGCTAGGAAAAAAAGTCACAGGAAAAAAAGTCACAGGAAAAAAAGTCACAGGAAATAAAGTCACAGGAAAAAAAGTCACAGGAAAAAAAATCACAAATTTTGCTAGGAAAAAAAGGCACAGGAAAAAAAGTCACGGAAAAAAGTCACAAATTTTGCTAGGAAAAAAAGTCACAGGAAATAAAGTCACAGGAAAAAAAGTCACAGGAAAAAAAGTCACAGGAAAAAAGTCACAGGAAAAAAAGTCACAGGAAAAAAAGTCACGGAAAAAAAGTCACAAATTTTGCTAGGAAAAAAAGTCACAGGAAATAAAGTCACAGGGAAAAAAAGTCACAGGAAAAAAAGTCACAGGAAAAAAAGTCACAGGAAAAAAAGTCACAGGAAAAAAAGTCACAGGAAAAAAAGTCACAGGAAAAAAAGTCACAGGAAAAAAAGTCACAGGAAAAAAAGTCACAGGAAAAAAAGTCACAAATTTTGCTAGGAAAAAAAGTCACAGGAAAAAAAGTCACAGGAAAAAATGTCACAGGAAAAAAGTCACAGGAAAAAAAGTCACAGGAAATAAAGTCACAGGAAAAAAAGTCACAGGAAAAAAAGTCACAGGAAAAAAAGTCACAGGGAAAAAAGTCACAGGGAAAAAAGTCACAGGGAAAAAAGTCACAGGAAATAAAGTCACAGGGAAAAAAAGTCACAGGAAAAAAAGTCACAGGGAAAAAAGTCACAGGGAAAAAAGTCACAGGGAAAAAAGTCACAGGGAAAAAAAGTCACAGGGAAAAAAAGTCACAGGGAAAAAAAGTCACAGGGAAAAAAAGTCACAGGGAAAAAAAGTCACAGGGAAAAAAGTCACAGGGAAAAAAGTCACAGGGAAAAAAGTCACAGGAAAAAAAGGTCACAGGGAAAAAAAGTCACAGGGAAAAAAAGTCACAGGAAATAAAGTCACAGGAAAAAAAGGTCACAGGGAAAAAAAGTCACAGGAAAAAAAGTCACAGGAAATAAAGTCACAGGAAAAAAAGTCACAGGAAATAAAGTCACGGGAACAAAAGTCACAGAAGCATTCAGCCATTAGATATCATAAATAAATTCTGACAAGAGTGGTGTGATCCCGTTTCCTAATGGGCTCCCATATCCCATTGTAATCCAGAGCCCATGAGTTACCGCCCCTGACTGAAAACCCGATCGGGATCCCGTTTCCAAATTGGGATCCCATTTGGATCCCGGTTGGGATTCCATTTGGATCACGACCCCCTTGGGATCCTGCTTCCGATTTGGATTCCGTGTCGTTTCCAAATAGGATTCTGATGGTAATACGGACCCCAGTGGGATACCGATCCCGGGTAAAACCCAGTTATCAAACAACAAACAGCACAATAGACACTGCTTGGTAGTTATGGAATAACTCCGCAATCGATCAACACTGCATTGTCTCCCATCATGTGTATGAACCTAACGTAAATAACTATATAAGAATACCTAGTTTGAGTAAAAAATTCACGGAAAAAAGTCACAACTTTTGCTAGAAAAAAAAGTCACAGGAAAAAAGTCACAGAAATGTTTTTCTTTATTATTCTTAGTTATTTATTATAAACTGACATTCATGTACATAGTTTTTTTAATTAATACGAGAAATAATGTTATGAACCTAACGTAAATAAATATATAAGAATACCCAGTTTGAGGTAGTCATGTGTTAATAGCAACCACTTAATCAATCAATATAATTGTTTTAAAGAGACGTTAATATTTAAATGTACAAAAAAAAAATACATCTACATTAGTTAATTTAGGAGCTTAATATTTATATGTCAGGAATTTTTTTCAATGATCACTATTAATATTCATGATTTAGGCGAATGTTCAAGCCCACTCCACGAAGAAAGTCAGCTATAACTGTATTGCGTTTTTCTTGTCTGGTTACACGCAAATTTTGAAGACGCTGTTGCATTTGGACGTAGCGTCTACATACTTTTTCTGTGGACGTCTGCCAACAGCATTTTGCAAAATAATGGTTCTGACTGTAGCTTCTTCACGTTGAAACCATTGAATGATACGCCAGATTGAGGGATGATGATGTCCAACTAGATTGTACAATTTATTATTCCATCCTTCGCATGTGTTATTTGTACGAGGATTATTGTTTAAAGTGGCATGGTGCACATTCGAGACTCGAGGGGCGAACATAGGTGGAAGATGACGTATTCTCAGGGGCACCATTTGGTGATTATTAGCACCAGGCTGCTGAATATGACGAAAGGAGCCACTGACGTAAGTGCTATCGAAATAATAGAGTAGTTCCTCGGCTGCTGGTGAATTAGTTGGAATGATAGTTTTAAGGTAGCGCATACCTTCATCAACCTCTTCAAGTGGTAAAAAAGCTAGTGCATCAATCATACCACGAAATAAGCGGAAATCCGCATTGTCTTGATAATTTTGTGTAAGGCCCAATGCTTGGACTTTACGCCAAGTGGATTGTGTAAGATGATAAAAGCAACCTTTGCTGATGATGTCGCGGCCAAATACAGATGCAATTACACGCAAGGCACTGTCTTCAAAGTCAGTCACGATGGTCTTCGCGTTGATAGGATATAGTGAAAATGTGTGGGTTTGTGGCTTGTTGATGGAACTGATGGTAACTTTTTAAATTTTTTATCTGTTGAAACGAATTCTTTTGTAATTGTTTTGTAACTTAAAACTGGTTGTGGGTGGACAGGGCGCTTACGCTAAGTTACGCTAAGCTCTACTATCGATAAGCTTAATGTCTTAAAATGTATACAATTTTGTTAAAACATCTATTGTAAGGTGATAAATAGGAATGAATCTTCTAGGTAGTAGAGTAGGGGAGAGAGGGGGTCAGGACAAGAAACTCTTGGATGGTACAGTGGTGGTAGAGTAGGGGTAGAGAGGGGGTCAGGACAAGAAACTCTTGGATGGTACAGTGGTGGTAGAGTAGGGGTAGAGAGGGGGTCAGGACAAGAAACTCTTGGATGGTACAGTGGTGGTAGAGTAGGGGTAGAGAGCGGGTCAGGACAAGAAACTCTTGGATGGTACAGTGGTGGTAGAGTAGGGGTAGAGAGGGGGTCAGGACAAGAAACTCTTGGATGGTACAGTGGTGGTAGAGTAGGGGTAGAGAGGGGGTCAGGACAAGAAACTCTTGGATGGTACAGTGGTGGTAGAGAGAGTTGAACAGAGGCTCGAAACTGTTGGTCAAATATTGACCATTGATTGACCTTACTAAATGTGTTTTTGTTTATTTAATTTGTGAAAATCACATCACAAATAATAATTCTCTGGGTACGCTGTACCGCTGTACCGCTGTACCGCTGTGTTCAATAGGCGCGAAAAATAAAATAGAGGACGAGAAATCAACGCATCGCTACTGTATGTGTTTGGCGGGTTATTTCTGATATGTTATATAGTATCTAAATGTGTATACATTAGTTGAAATATCAGTTCAATAAAAATGGGACCGTCTTGACATAGAAAATGGGACCGTCTGTACAGAGAAAAATGGGACCATCTTTTACATAGAAAAATGGGACCGTCTTGACGTTGAAAATGGGACCATCTTGATATAGAAAATGGGACCGTCGGTACATAGAAAAATGGGACCATCTTTACGTAGAAGATGGGACCGTCTTGACATAAGAAATGGGACCGTCTTGACGTTGAAAATGCGACCTTGGTGATATAGAAAATGGATAGAAAATGGGACCTTCTGTTCACAGAAATATGGGACCATCTTTACATATAAAAATGGGACCGTCTTGACATATTCAACAACCCCCCCCCCCCCCCCGGACACTGAGGTCAAGAACTGGAAAGATTTGAACCCATTGCCTCACTGAAGTAACGGTTACTAAGCTAAGCCATTTAAGTTGTCGAGTTCTCATTTATTACGTCAAAGGTTGACACTTAATTCTTTCTACTTTTATTATTTCCTTGTTCACTTAGTTAGCATCTTATTATCCTCCTTTACAAACGGTGAAGGACATTTTTAGTTAAACCTCCATTCGCACGTCCAGCAACCGGGAACAGATGAACTAATTTATTGTGTCCACACAATTCCAATTTGTTCCATTCAGTCTTTATTCTCCAATGATTATTCTCCAATGATGAATATTGAATTAAGTCCACTTGAATCCATCTGCGGTGTCGCCATCAAGAACATTTGAAAATTAATTTCAGTTCGTCAACACCACCTCAAATTACTCCCCCTTCCCCCTGACCTCTCAACCCTACCCCCGCCTCCCCAACCTTACCCCCAACCCTACCCCCACCTCCCCAATCCTACCCCCTGGCCTCCCAAACCCTAACCCCCTTCCCCGGCATCCCAACCCTAAAACATCTTTCCCCCGCCTCCCCAACCCCTATAGGATCCTAACCCCCTTTACCCCACCCACCTCCCCAACCCTATAACCCCCTTTACCCCCCACCCGCCTCCCCAACCCTAACCCCCCCTTGGCACTCGCCGCCTGCAGATCACCGTAACTGTAACCTCCATTTCTCCACCTTGCTACGGCGGCCAGTTCGAGTATAGCTCGGCTGGTGGTGGTGGTTGTAGCGGCAAGAGGTTTCCCGTTCGATACTGGCGACAGGTTGAAGACAAGCCGTCACTCTCCTGGCGTGTTGGTTATTTACTCGTCGTCCTCCTCCTCGGTTATGGACAGCTGCTTGGGAGATTTCAAATAAGTGTGCACATTCATTCGGTGGGAGGCGGGAGGGTGTTCGTGGAGAACAAAAATGTTGGACACGACTGATTTAACTGCTGGCTTCAATGCCGGCGACATGTTTTTGTGGATGAGGTTGGAGGGAGGAGGTTACTCAGTGGCGTCATGGAAAAGTACGGGGATGAGTACTGCACCGGATGCAATCCTCAAAGGTGTGGGGGTGGTGAGGCTTACAACAGATACACATATTTGACAGAACTAGATCAAGTCGGTTGAAAGTTGAATGCAAGAGCATGGTGCAGACCGGATGTAGCTATCGTGTGGCCATGGGCTTTTCAAATTTTGAGACCCCTTGCAATAAACCTGCCCTATTTTAAATTAATAAAAGAACTTTTGCACTTGCACACAAAATTAATCGATAGTATACATATGTTTTTATATGTACAGAAATGTCAAGGTAGCTGTTATTGCACCTGTAGATGTCCCACCTGTCCCTAACGCTACTCCAACCTATCCCTTGCCCTACTCCCACCTATCCCTTGCCCTAATCCACATATCCCTTTCCCTACTCCCACCTATCCCTTGCCCTAATCCACCTATCCCTTGCCTTACTCTCACCTATCCCTTGCCCAAAACCCAAGACGAGTTCCAGCTAGAATAGATCTCCTCAGCCATCTCTGCACCCAAAGAAAAGATCGTATGATTAAAATAATCTTTGTCGTTGAGAGAAACTCAATTTTATTGCAATCTAAAATAATTTTGTCTACAAATTTAAACTGTATAACCCGGAATAAGCTGTAAATAGAAACAACATTAATATCTATTTACAGTACATCATTATAACAGTAATGTCTATTTACAGTACATCATTATAACAGTAATGTCTATTTACAGTACATCATTATAACAGTAATGTCTATTTACAGTACATCATTATAACAGTAATGTCTATTTACAGTACATCATTATAACAGTAATGTCTATTTACAGTACATCATTATAACAGTAATGTCTATTTACAGTACATCATTATAACAGTGATGTCTATTTACAGTACATCATTATAACAGTAATGTCTATTTACAGTACATCATTATAACAGTAATGTCTATTTACAGTGCATCATTATAACAGTAATGTCTATTTACAGTGCATAATTATAACAGTAATGTCTATTTACAGTGCATTATTATAACAGTAATGTCTATTTACAGTGCATCATTATAACAGTAATGTCTATTTACAGTACATCATTATAACAGTAATGTCTATTTACAGTGCATCATTATAACAGTAATGTCTATTTACAGTGCATCATTATAACAGTAATGTCTATTTACAGTGCATCATTATAACAGTAATGTCTATTTACAGTGCATCATTATAACAGTAATGTCTATTTACAGTACACCATTATAACAGTGATGTCTATTTACAGTACACCATTATAACAGTGATGCCTATTTACAGTACATCATTATAACAGTGATGTCTATTTACAGTACATCATTATAACAGTAATGTCTATTTACAGTGCATCATTATAACAGCAATGTCTATTTACAGTGCATCATTATAACAGTAATGTCTATTTACAGTGCATCATTATAACAGTGTTGTCTATTTACAGTACATCATTATAACAGTGATGTCTATTTACAGTACATCATTATAACAGTGATGTCTATTTACAGTACATCATTATAACAGTAATGTCTATTTACAGTGCATCATTATAACAGCAATGTCTATTTACAGTACATCATTATAACAGTAATGTCTATTTACAGTACATCATTATAACAGTAATGTCTATTTACAGTGAAGCATTATAACAGTAATGTCTATTTACAGTGCATCATTATAACAGTGATGTCTATTTACAGTACATCATTATAACAGTAATGTCTATTTACAGTGCATCATTATAACAGCAATGTCTATTTACAGTGCATCATTATAACAGTAATGTCTATTTACAGTGCATCATTATAACAGCAATGTCTATTTACAGTACATCATTATAACAGTAATGTCTATTTACAGTACATCATTATAACAGTAATGTCTATTTACAGTACATCATTATAACAGTAATGTCTATTTACAGCGCAGCACTGTGTACTTTCTAGAGACATTGTGGCGCTTACTTCCTTTTAGATCAGCGGTTCTCAACCTGTCGAACGACCCTTACTCAGGGGTTGCCTAGGACCATCGGAAAACACATATTTATGAAGTAGCAACGAAAATAATATTACAGACAGAGGTCATGAGGAATTGTAGTAAAGGGTCGAGGCATTAGGAAGGTTGAGAACCCCTGTCTTAGATAGTTGCAATCAAATTATGATATCGTCACAAGAATTGTTTTTACCCTTAAACTTCAAATTAACTTAACGAAGTTGTAGAAGTCCTCAATAACATTCCTCTTTTTTTTTAAAATAGTGTTTACCAGACTTCAGGGGCTATACACATTAAGAAAAGGGGGGGTGTGGGGGTGGGGGGAAGCAGTGTCCAAATTTTGAATTTCTCAAAGTGACAAAATAATATGGAAAGTAATTATTTAGTTTTAAAATTAGAACTATCTGGAGAATAAACTCCCATCTAATATTTGGATATTACACATTTTCCCCCACTCAGCCAAATGTTGGTTTAGCTATGAGCCTACTAAAATTATTAATTTTTTTTTAACAATCACTGGATTTAATAGTTTGATTTGCTAAACTAAATACCAATCCAACAATGTTTCTTTCAGGCATCTCTCTGGTTATGGGAATGCCCCTCTCCCCCCCCCCCCCCGGAGCAAGTCAAGTCACCCCCAACCCCTGGAGAAAAATGTGTACAAAAATAAAGCAAAATTATTGTTTTTAAAAAAAAAGTAAAAGAAAATTAAATCGTCATTTAATTAATAATTTTTTTAATTTAAAGGGCAGTAAATGGTTCCTTCCGCCGATAAAAATGAGTGAAATAGTGCGACCAATGAAATCGTTACGCCCGAAATATTTGATGTCGTTCACATCGTCTATTAATTTTTTTAATTTTTGCAAAAATCCCAATTTTAAGCTTCCCACCCCCACCCCAAAACCCAGTTAAAATTTTCGTTTATGCGAAAAAGTTCCACCTTTCCTGGGAACAATATGGAATTAAACAACTTTTCCATCACAACGGTCGATATTATAATATTTTGAAATAGCTTTTGCCAAGTAGGCAACATGTTTTCAATTTCTGTCTTTTCACAAAAAGAGATCAACTTATAATGGGCCAGGTTTTTAATTGAATAATATCATGTTCTAAAATCTAGTTGCTGTTGTTGTTTTTTTCTGTTTCTTTTTTAAATATCAATTTATTAATGAAGTATTTTAACTAAATGATAGTTACAATAAAACGTTTAAAAACAACATGATTTCTTAGCAAACACTTCAAATATAGTTTTTGTATAAATACAACGAGGTCAGTTGCACCCCTACATTTGGATTCTAACAAAACATCCCAAACATTTTCTGGGGATGGGCTCAATGGTCCCCCTCCCCATCCTCTACCAGCACCTCCCGCTTTCGCTGTAGCTAGCTCCTCCCCCAGATCACTCCCGACTCTCACTTGGGCCACTCGATTTTTGTCCAATCTTCCCCCAATCAAAATGGCCACCCCTCATCAAAATGGCCACCCCAATCAAAATGGCCTTCTCTGCGCCTTATCAACTACAAGAAACAGCAGCACTTATAACTTGGACCAGAAGCATACAGTAAGACAGCGGTTCCCAACTCTGTAAAGCGCACCCCTCGGGACCGCTTGGGGTATTAAAAAATGTATTAGTAATTGCAGAAATGGCAAAAAAGTTGTTTTTTTTACACCCCTTCCTTAAAGAGAAGCTATAATTCAAAGTAAGTATAATCAATGGGTACGAGCGGAACAAAAGCTTCGGAGCCACTCTCCTAAAGTTGAATGAATTTATTTTATGTTAAGCCAGGGAGGAGATGAGCTACAGCTGGCCCTGGTCGCCATTACGCCTAAATTTGGTGTTGATAGATTCACTGCCCAAAGGGGTAGCTAGGGTTAATGCCACCCTGAGGGGCAAGAGCTTTGCCACCCCCATTCACGCTAAAAACTCTGCACTTATTTAAGAATGCTGACCCTCCATAAAAAAGAAGAAAAAAAAAGGACATCGTGGGTGAATCTTTTCTCCGCCTCTCCCTACGCAACTGGCACCGCCACCGGAACATCTGAATTCCCCCCCCCCCCCGGGCCCCACACCCCGGTGAACAAAATGTCCGAAAAGAAAAAACTCAAGCAGAACTGACCAAGTCCCATGGGGAGTTTGGCTTCCACCATTCGGGGATGGGGACGACGCCCCTGCCTGGCTCCATCATGAGACAAAACTTGACAGGAGACCAAAAGTGTAGCTTAGACACAAAGTCCATTTTTTCTCGTCCATTTTCTGTGAATTAATGGGCTTGAAGCCTGGCAATATCAGAGTATAAATGACTAAGTGCATCAGTGAGTAAGGGCATCAGTGACTAAGTGCATCAGTGACTAAGGGCATCAGTGAGTAAGGGCATCAGTGAATAAGGGCATCAGTGAATAAGGGCATCAGTGAGTAAGGGCATCTTCCCCGGGATTCCGGTTGACAAGTCTGTAGTGGCTTGCCGATTTGGAAGCGCTGGCCACCGACCCCCTCGGCGTTAACCCGGGCACACTAGCACCATTGCGTGTCCCGCGTGGCAGACACGGCCATGCATGGTAGTTGCTGGAATAAACGGCTCCTACAGGGCTGCCACCTGTGATACTTCGCAGGTGGAAGAAAAGGCAAACACAGGGTAGGGATCATGATTACAAGTTGCCGTTAAGGGATATGAGGCTATAGGCTGTGGTGGAAGCCTATAGCCGGTGATTCTAAATATGCAGCCCTGAGAAAGCTGCTCCTAGGCAACCGTTTCGTCCCAGCTATCTCGCAAATTAGTTGCGGGGTGGAAACCCACTGTAGAATCCCTCTTAGAGGGCGTCCGATGCTTCCCCGGGACGGGTGGGGGGAGATATTAGGACGTTCATTTACCGTCCCGGCCCCTAGGAGAGTGGACCACGGACGCTTGAAACACAACGTCTTCGGTCGACCAGATGTCTCCGGGCGGGGAGGGTCTCCGTCGGCGAACCCGATCGAGCGGTTGCGGGCGGGGACGCTCCACGTCCGGGGAGGTCTCTGACGCCCTTCCGCACGGCCTGCCGCCGGGGCGGCTGGCAGGTGCGGGTGGGCGCCGGGGAGGGCATTAGGAGCGTAAGCTCGACGGCCCGCTGACGCCATTTCCTAATGAGATATTCGAGTAAGGGCATCAGTGAGTAAGGGCATCAGTGAGTAAGGACATCAGTGTGTAAGGTCATCAGTGAGTAAGGGCATCAGTGATAACACCATGGCTTTCCAAAGAAACCAAAATGTGGCTAATGTTGGGGTATCCAACCAAAGAAGTAAATAGGGACAAGATTCTCCACCACCACCCCACCCCCCCACACACACTTTTTTAAAAAAAGATCAACTCTGAAACCCATCATTTGTAGCGATCAAACACCCCTCTATGCCACAGTACCCCACCTAGTTTGTGACATGAAATATAACACAGGGAGTAGGGGACAGGCTAAGGGGGCAGGGGGCAGATGTCCCTGGGCGCCAAAATGTTCTTTGATATTATTTTATTGATGAAGATAATGGCGTTGAGAGTTGAACAAAGTAAGGAGACTCATTAAAACACTCTAGCTACGCCCCTGATAGGGGAACCCTGAAATATAACAAAGGGAGTAGGGAAACCCTGAAATATATAACTGGGAGTAGGGAAACCCTGAAATATATAACAGGGAGTAGGGAAACCCTGAAATATATAACAGGGAGTAGGGAAACCCTGAAATATATAACAGGGAGTAGGGAAACCCTGAAATATATAACTGGGCGTAGGGAAACCCTGAAATATAACAGAGGGATTAAGGAAGACTAGGCGCACACCTGAAAGATCACAAAACTAAACAATGGACATTTGTGACACAAAGACAATTTTATTTGAGACCGATTTTAAAACTGCCGAAACCTGTTTCACAGTGGAGGATGAAAAGAACTTTTACGTGTCATTGAGAATACCATTTCAACAATTGTTGGGGGCTCTATAACATTGTATCTAGCAATCATGTTGGCAGCACTGTTGAATGACTGCCCTCGGCATTTTTTTACAGTCTTTCAGTGTTAGCGTTATTTACATATTATGATAATAAAATGTAAGTGTTTATTGTTATATCACATGTGTTATGATAGTTACATTAAATCGTATATGATTAATTTTGTCAATGAATGTATTTCAATTTGAATATTTCAAGTTAGTGTTTGATGTTTGTTAACGCGGAAATCTGCAATAAACAACAAATGTTGCTTCTTATGTTGTGTTTCCACTTAGATTTTGAAGGCCCTGCGCATGTCTATCCTTTGGGCAAATCTGGTACAGAGCCGGCTGCTCAAATTCTGCTTATGAAGAAAATGGTCTCATGGAGATAGACGTGCACTTTAAAGTAAAGGATAATGATGGATGGAGAATTCCAACCAATCAATGTATATATATATTTCAGTTGTACGAGGAATAAGTCGCGTCGATTTAGTAAAGCGGGCTGCGCTGGATAAGACACCTCGAGGCGCTGGACAAGACACCTCGAGACGCTGGACAAGACATCTTGAGACGCTTGATTCGTTAAAACATATCTATCTTCGTTCGACCATGTCCATGTCTCAAGGTCGTCCGGTGAGTTAGCAACAATACATATAGAAAGAACGATTGCAGGAGAGCTGGATGTGACCAAAATCATTCAGGATTAGATCTACTTCTGCAGAACAAAGTAAAACATATTTTTAATAAATTGTTCCTTAATATAGGCTCTACGGGAATTTGCCTTGCTTTACACTTTACACAATAATTTTTTGTACAGTGGGGCTTTTACTTTAAGTACTCTGCAAAAGCAAGAAACCCATATTTAGCTTGAAATCAACAACTCAATTTTAAAAACCTCAACGCCATTAAAAACTTGTCAAATTAAAAATTTGAGTTTTAGTAAAATTGCCCACTTTTAAATTATAATATAAATAAAAATGATTTATAATTCAGCATTAATAGAACATTTACTTTCTTAAAAATTGAATATTCTTACAAACAGATGGTGATCAACATGTATTTACAGCAGATGGTTGGGAGCAGGGGGGGGGGGGCGCTGAAAGAAAAATGGATGAAAGAACCCGGAAGTATAAAAATTTGACTGAAGAGGCCACCCCCCAAATAAAGTTTCTCCCTGGGCGAACCACTCTCTCTCTCTCTCTCTCTCTCTCTCTCTCTCTCTCTCTTTCTCTCTCTCTCTCTCTCTCTCTCTCTTTTCCACCCTTTCACCTACACTTGTGGCTAACTCCCTTCATGACTATTGACAGATCATTAATTGTTAGTTTGATCTCATATCATTCTGGCATCAACATGTAGTCCAGTTGGTTCGCGAAGTTTGTCCTGAATTTAAAGGACTGAATTAAAGGTAGGGGGTGGGGTGGGGAGACACATCAATCGAAAATTTCAAAAAACCTGTTTAAAAATTATCCACACAAAATAAATTAACTCTGAAAAAAAAGTCATTTTAACACCCTCCCCCACACATGTACACCCTTTTTTCCCTCTCCTTTTTGTCCACCCCCAACCCTTGACATGTTTACTGGTGGGGAAGTTACAGTTAAGGGGTAATTTATATATTGAAGTATCGATAACAATCCCACTGTATCTAGTAATCGTACAAATCGTACAATACTCATTCGGATAAATAAGGTACTCGATCCCTATAAAAAGTTAAAACCACGTAAGTGTAAATATTTTTCTCAAAATAATTGGCCAAATACAAGCATTTGACAATTTCATAGGAACAGGCCATTAACGCAGCTAACCAGGCGGAAGTCAATTGTAATCGATTTTAATTGCATGTTCTCCAATTAAGTACGATTACTTTGAAGCTCTCACTCGCTACAAGAACCGCCACTGCCGAGACGCGTTGTTTATTTGGTGGCTGGCTGGCTGGCTTCCAAAGTTCCAAACGTGAAAGTGCACACATTGTACATAGAGTGTGGAACCGTTCCTGTCTCCTTCGCACCAGTCGCACCAGACGGAAGAGTTCGTGGCCGCCGAAAGGTAAACGGCTCACTCTAGAATGTGCTCACTATCGATCTTGCAACAGAGCTTAGTGAATTACATTTTTTTTCTTCTGAACTTTCAACAGAGCTTATTGACAGTTACATTCTCTCCTAAATTATATGGGAACGGGGCCTTAAGTGACAATTACATTTTCTCTTTTCGTTCTTTCAACGGAGCTAATTTACAATTATAATCTCTATTATTTATCTGGTAAAAAATGTTAACTGACTTTTATATTATCTCTTATTTATATGGACATAAATATCAATGGTCAGCTGCTCTCACAACACCAGGAAATGAAATATCTGGGAAGCATTTACGCTGCAGATGGAAAAATGACATAGAAACAGAGAAACTAGGACTGTGGACAACCGCAGTCAGCTACCAAATAGCCCAGCTACTAAAACATCCAAGAAGCTACCAAATAGCCCGACTACTAAAACATCCAAGAAGCTACCAAATAGCCCGGCTACTAAGACACTCAAAAAGCTATAACCACACAGCATAGCCTCTAAGACAAACCAGACTAAAGAAGGAGACCAAAGCCAGGCTAATCAACGCTGCCTTTATCCCAACCTGCGCTTACCAGTGTCCCAACCTTCGCTTACCAGTGTCCCAACCTTGGCTTACCAGTGTCCCAACCTTCGCTTACCAGTGTCCCAACCTTCGCTTACCAGTGTCCCAACCTTCGCTTACCAGTGTCCCAACCTTCGCTTATCAGTGTCAAACCTGGGCTCTAAATAAAACTGACGAGGAAAAAGATCTTCACTTGCGAGTAAGGATGACGAGCTGCTGGTCAAACTAGAAGGAACCACATTCGGAACCAAAAAAAAAAAAAACCAACGATGGTGCCATCCCCATACGACAGCATAGGGCTCAACAGCAAATTAGTTTGTTTGGACATCTGATCAGAATGCCTGTAAATCAGCCTGGACTGAAAGGCTACAATAGAAGGCACTAGGGGTTCTCATCAGCCTGCATTGCAAGGCAGCAGGCACTAGGGTTTCTCATCAGCCTGCATTGCAAGGCAGCAGGCACTAGGGTTTCTCATCAGCCTGCATTGCAAGGCAGCAGGCACTAGGGTTTCTCATCAGCCTGCATTGCAAGGCAGCAGGCACTAGGGTTTCTCATCAGCCTGCATTGCAAGGCAGCAGGCACTAGGGGTTCTCATCAGCCTGCATTGCAAGGCAGCAGGCACTAGGGTTTCTCATCAGCCTGCATTGCAAGGCAGCAGGCACTAGGGTTTCTCATCAGCCTGCATTGCAAGGCAGCAGGCACTAGGGTTTCTCATCAGCCTGCATTGCAAGGCAGCAGGCACTAGGGGTTCTCATCAGCCTGCATTGCAAGGCAGCAGGCACTAGGGTTTCTCATCAGCCTGCATTGCAAGGCTACAATAGCAAGCCTTAGGATTTCTCATTTCCCGGGGTTTTATTTATCCGGGAATACGGGAATAAAGTTTCCCTCACCCCGTGGAATGTTTATTCTTGTATATATTGGGTGCTGGGTGGTCGAGTGGTCTAAACTGAGCAAATCTCAAGTTGATGGTCTGGAGCTCAATGCCCGCCAAAGCCCAGTCAAGCAAAATCATCACCAGCATGGATGGGACTCGTTAACCTTGGACGGCAACTCATCTAAGAGAAGGAATCTCTGAATTCAAACCCGGAGATGGAGTTCCGAAGGCGGATAACATTGATACAATGAAACATTCTGACAACTCCTGCGACGCCACTGGTGCCAAGCTGTATCATCCACATGGGGTTATCCAGCGAACAATTCCTGAGACGCTACTGGTGCCAAGTTGTATCATCCACATGCGGGGTTATCCAGCGAACAATTCCTGAGACGCCACTGGTGCCAAGCTGTATCATTCACATGGGGTTATCCAGCGAACAATTCGCTACGAGGCCACTGGTGCCCAGCTGTATCATCCACATGCGGGGTTATCCAGCGAACAATTCCTGAGACGCTACTGGTGCCAAGCTGTATCATCCACATGGGATTATACAGCGAACAACTCCTGCGACCAGTTTCGGAGATCAACCAAAAACTCAAAGACTTTCAAGACAGAAGAATATGTAGAACACATCAATAAAAGCATCTTACCTTATATGCCTTTGGGGGTGGGAAGGGTGGTGTTGATGGGGGTGGGGGGGGGTCCGCCCCTGGCAGCGCTTTTTTTGTATATCATTGGTGGAATGTTTAGTTTTTTCGTAGAAAGGGGCGGCAAAAAAGACACACCCCCGCGCGGAAGCACCCTCAGCTACGACACTACTGCAATGAATGTCACTGTGATTACGCCGGGGAATCTGTGTGCTAGACCTGAACGCCGGGGAACCAGTGTGCTAGACCTAAACGCCGGGGAACCAGTGTGCTAGACCTGAACGCCGGGAAACCAGTGTGCTAGACCTAAACGCCGGGGAACCAGTGTGCTAGACCTAAACGCCGGGGAACCAGTGTGCTAGACCTAAAACGCCGGGGAACCAGTGTGCTAGACCTGAACGCCGGGGAACCAGTGTGCTAGACCTAAATGCCGGGGAACCAGTGTGCTAGAACTAAACGCCGGGGAACCAGTGTGCTAGACCTAAACGCCGGGGAACCAGTGTGCTAGACTTAAACGCCGGGGAACCAGTGTGCTAGACCTAAACGCCGGGAAACCAGTGTGCTAGACCTAAACGCCGGGGAACCAGTGTGCTAGACCTAAAAGCTGGGGAACCAGTGTGCTAGACCTAAATGCCGGGGAACCAGTGTGCTAGAGCTAAACGCTGGGAATGGGAAACCAATGTGCTAGACTTAAACGCTGGGAAACCAATGTGCTAGACCTAAACGCCGGGGAACCAGTGTGCTAGAGCTAATGATCTTAATCATACAGGGTACCGGTAGTTAAAAAAGATTTTACAGGTCTCGCCTTATAGCGACAATTTGTGACAATCTGTCATTTGTTGGATTTTTTAAAAAAAATAATTTTACTAAATGTGTGTAACTGGGATTTACCGGCATGTGACTATTTACCGGGAAGTCTTTTGTTCTATAAATATCACGCATTTTCATGCCCATAAGAAGCCTACACATGTGCTGTGTTGGCTCGTCTATAGTTAAGGACACTCTCAAGTTCACAACATTAATCTTTATCAGGCCGACCATGCCTCCCCGTGCCCCTTCCCGTGCCCCTCCCCGACCCCCCTCCCCAGAAACGCGGACAGTGGGACAAGAAAGCTTGGTGACAGTGACCTTTTTGACCTGGCCACAAAACTCAGTGACCATTACAATCTGACCAATCTGTCAACAAGGACCACTGCTGATGTCTACATTCTGATCAATCTGTCAACAATGACCTCTGCTGATGTCTACAATCTGAGCAATCTGTCAACAACGACCTCGGCTGATGTCTATGATCTGATCAATCTGTCAACAATGACCTCTGCTGGTGTCTACCATCTGATCAATCTGTCAACAATGACCTCTGCTGGTGTCTACAATCTGATCAATCTGTCAACAATGACCTCTGCTGGTGTCTACAATCTGGACAATCTGTCAACAATGACCTCTGCTGATGTCTACAATCTGATCAATCTGTCAACAATGACCTTTGCTGATGTCTATTCAAGCATATCCTCCTGTAATGCTGTATTTGATATTAATTTAGTCGCCCTCATATCATTTTGTCTGTTAAAGACGATAGAGCTCACCGTGATGCCGACAAGGTAAATGATGCAACTGTATGAGGTAGGTATTGTAGACAAAAGGTTTGCACACAAGACATAATGTTGCTGTTACATGCATTTTTGAGAATAACTAAGTAAAGATAAGACACAGATAAGACGCAGATAAGACACAGATAAGACATAGATTGGACGCAGATAAAACACAGATGAGACACAGAAAATACACGGCTAAGACACAGCAAAGACAGAGATAAGACGCAGATAAGACGCAGATAAGACACAGATAAGACGCAGCTAAGACACAGATAAGACGCAGCTAAGACACAACTAAAACGCAGATAAGACCCAGATAAGACGTAGATAAGAAACAGATAAGACACAGCTAAGACACAGATAAGATGTGGATAAGACACAGATAAGATGTGGATGAGACATAGATAAGATGCAGATAATACAAAGATAAGACACGGCTAAGACACATATAAGAAACAGACAAGACGCAGATAAAGCACGACTAAGACCCAGAGACACAGATAAGACACGGCTAAGATACAGATAAGACGCAGCTAAGACATAGATAAGAAGCAGATAAGACATAGATAAGACACATATAAGACACATGTAGGACGCAGATAGACACAGACAAGACACATATAAGACGCAGATAAGACACATATAAGACACATATAAGACGCAGATAAGACACAGATAAGACACAGATAAGACACAGATAAGACGCAGCTAAGACACAGATAAGACGCAGATAAGACCCATATAAAACGTAGATATGAAACAGATAAGACACAGCTAAGACACGGATAAGATGTGGATAAGGCACAGATAAGATGTGGATGAGACATAGATAAGACACATATAAGACACATGTAAGACGCAGATAAGACACGGCTAAGACTCAGATAAGACGCGGATTAGACACACATAGGACACAGATAAGATGCTATATTCGTCAAAAATTTCAAATAAATGGAAATTTGCTTTCCCTACATTGCACAAATATTGATCTCTGTCCAAGACTTTAGTCTCAGGTTGGTTGTTTGTTTGTTTTTTTTTTTTGTTTTTTTTTAATTTGTATGGAGTAAGGCGTTAGGTGACCATTATAGTGCTGCACTAGTGCAATTAGATTCTTCGGACTTGACGTGACTCATTGTGTGGTCAGATTAATTGTGAGGTTGTATTTTGAATAGAGTCTTGGACTTTTGTTCGGGGTTCTGGGCTCTTTTTTTTTAAAAAAAAAATTTAAATTTAAAAATCACGGATAATAATAATTTATTCTGTAGCCGACTTCTCTTCCTTTGATTGTTTTGATGCCACCATTTGTTGACAAGATGACGAATCTTCGGTTTCCAAGATGGCGGGTGTGCATTTTTGTTTCTCGATAACTACGATGTCCTAAAATTCCATTTAGGACAGCGGTTCTCAAATTGTGTTCGTCCAACGCCCCCTTGATGCCACAAACACAATCTTACCCGCCCCTCCCCTGTCTTTAACACGTTAAAATAATTGTTCAGATATAGCAGTTTTGGACAACCCATAAAGAAAACTATAACCCCATTTAAAAAATGGTTGGGGGGGGGGGGGGGGCAATAGTCACATATATTTCAATTTTTTACAAATGTAGTTCTTTATCTTGATCTTACGATACCACGTCCACGGCTATTTAAAGTTGGATAATCATAAATCAATAATTTTATTTATGGCACTTAGTAATAGTAACTAACTTCTTCAGTTTTCAATTGTTCCTGAAAGCGTTGTGGTACTTGAAGTGATTACAGTTTTTAAATGGCTGGTTGACAGTCACGTGACAGGACTCTCAGTCATTTCTTATTTCTTTGCTTGGTTCAGTACTCTGGAGCTTATTTCTTTGCTTGGTTCATTAATCTTGGAGCTTATTTCTGATTGGTTCATTTATCTTGGCAGTGGCGTAGTGAGGGGGGGGGGGGCAAGGGGGGCATCATGCCCCGGGCGCTACTCACAAAGGGGCGCCAAATGGTATATTTTACTATAATATTGTATGGTTTTCGAATGGGGGCGCTAAAAAGGTATTGGGGGGCGCTCAAAATGTATTGTGCCCCGTGACAAGAATTTGTTGTTAAAAATAAACCATGACCATGATTGTTCGGATGTTTTTAATTTGTATAATCTTTTTGTAGTGAGGTATCTTTCACCTGTATTAATGTTAGGTAGTTGTGTAGTTTTCCAAATGACTGTCAAAGATTTTTTTTAATACTTATAACAATATTTAATTCATAATCTTTGTTGATGTTACAGGATCATAATTGCCCTGATATATTAGAGGTAAAGGGAATTATTTTTGAGTACAATTTCATTGTCATGAAATGAATTTTTATTGTTGATATTTCTAAATGAAATTCATTTCTTTGATTTCCTATATATAATGTTGCACATTTTTTAAATCTTGAATTGTGATTCATATGTAGGAATGAATGGATTTATTGATGATGATTATGTGGTTTTTTTGTGTGGGTGTCGATTTAACTTGGTAAGTTAAATCTGAAATGAAAGAGGGGGGATATGTCAAGTATGGGAGTTCAGTAGTTATTGTTGTGTTTGAATGCATGTTTATTACGCACGGTGTGTGAAAGAGTTATTATTAGCTATTGAACGCGCTTGTTTGAATGACGTAATTTTATGTGTATGGTGACGTAAGTGGTAGTCGTGCGAGAGGAATGTTGTGGAACCTTAGGGAAGAGAGCTGAGTGCCTTGTGTTTCCTGATAATTAAAGTTATATATAGTTATGAAAAGGACTTGAGTTGTTATTGTTACTAATGATGGAATTATTGGAAGAACTTGATTGAATGATCCAATCCTGAGGACATAGAAGTTGACACCCCGGGCGCGAGTTAAGCTCACTACGCCACTGTATCTTGGAGCTTATTTCTTTGCCCGCTCCAGTAATCTAGGGGCTTATTTCTTTGCTTGGTCCAGTAATCTGGAGATTATTTCTTAGCCTGGTTCGGTAATCTGGAGATTGTTTCTTTGCTTGGTCCAGTAATCTGGAATTTATTTCTTTGCTTGGTTCAGTAATCTTGGAGCAAAGTTGAACAATCACATTAAAACCTAGAGACCGACAGAAAGTGATTTTCTGATTTCGGCCAAAACTGACTCTAGGCCGAAAGTTAAAAATGACTTTCGGCCGAAACCGAAACAAAAAAGCTTAACGAGACTTTCGGCCGAAACTGACGCCGAAAGCGAAATATTTAGATATTTTGAAATTCGTTCACGCATATATTCTGCATAAATCTAAGAATGATGGGGGGAAAGTATCAACATTCACAATCTTTTTATAAAAAATGAGATCATCATGAATATTAATAAATGAACATCTAATGAATACTTTGGCTTTTACGATTTTAATTTAGAAGTAATTTACATTTCTTTAAAATGTTTTTTCAAGTAGTATAATAAGTGAAAATTTGGACGGTGTAAAAAAAAAAAAGTGGGGGGAGGGGGAAATCATGCAAAAATAGACCCTTGAGTGTCCTTTCTTTTATAACGTAATTACAACCTAGAACTTATACCTACAATAATTATTGTGGCTCTAATTCGTGTACATTTATTTTTGGTTTCTCTACTTCTCCATGTGTTGTTACCATGGCAATTAGTTCAAAGATCTCCGAAAAAGAGATTTCTCCAAAAATAAAAAAAAGTCAACTCTAATATAGATATGGTGACAACATTTTAATTTTCGCATTTCTCAATGAAGAGTCAAAATATCACAAGACACCAACTCGGATGCAACATATCGAAGGGCAAAATAGTGAACCAGAAATTGCTAAACGTCGAGATAATGCTTTAACCCAAGAAGAAGTTAAATGTGTTTTTGTATGCTACTTACTACCTACACTACAGCAGCTGACGAAGAATGGAGTGTAGTTCATCAAATAGTAGTAGTTCCTACCCCTTTCCGGAAGGACATACTGAGCATAGACAATTTCAGGCCATTAGGTAATTAACAAAACTTATCACAAAATAACTTCGCACTTCTTTTGGCACAAAATAAAAAAGAGAGATGTAATCGATTACTACAAATCTGGTCATACTTGTCTGTTAGTAGGCAAACAAAATCAGGAGATACCAGCAGCTCCTCTTCAACCCATTCCAGCATTTGAAGACCCTTTCAGTCGCGTGATAATAGACTGCGTTGGAACTCTGCCAAAGACAAAATCAGGTCACCAATAATTGCTGACAATCGTGTGTGCGTCAACACGGATTCTACTTCGCATTATCAAGACTCCGAACATCATTAAAGCTTTGTCGAAGTATTTTTTTTAAATTGTTTGGTTTGCCAAAGTCTTTGCAATCTGACAAATGAACCAACTTTATAGCTGGACCTTTAAAACAAGGGATGAACCATATATAAATAGAAAACTGCTTGTCGGGTACATATCATCCTGAGGCCCAGGAAGCATCTGTGTGATTCCATCAGACGTTAAAAATCATTTTAAGAACTTATTGCCAAGAACAAAAGAAAGACTGGGGTGAATGAAGCAACATGCTCTTGTTCGCCGCCGGAGAGGCAGTTCAAGAATCACTTGGATTTAGCACCTTTGTACTAGTGTTTGGTCATACGTTTCTCAACACACCCCCCCCCCCCCCCCCCCCAAAACCAACGTTAAAAAAAACTTTAACATTTTTTTTATAGATACGTGGATGTCACCAACACACACTGAAATAAAATTGGATTATGTTTATCAGAAATCAGAAATACTACACATCTTGAATGAATCACTATGAAATTAAAATTTATCAGAAAATGATATTGTTAAATCTTTAAATTGAGATTTTGATTTACTTTTTCTTGATGTACATTGAAATTATGTAAAGGCTTTTCTTGTAAGTTTTTAAGCAATGTTTATGAACTAATTTGTATGAAAGAAATGTATGTTCTTTTATTTTGATAATAGTTCTTTAAAGGGAAGAAAGAATTCCATTTTTTTTTAAATTTTAATTTTATTGTTCTCTTTTTTAAAAGATTGAATGTGTTACAGCCTGTGTGTTCCCTTATAATTTTTTTATGACTATAAGTACTATAACGTAGCGTTGTGTCAAACACGTCTCTTCCCCTTGTTTTGTTTACATATTGACGTCACCGGCTAAATGTGTAGCCCTGTACCAACCCCCCCCCCCCCCCTTCATCGTGAAAAGGTTGTTTACGCTCTATTTTTTTTCTAAATAATGAAATCAGGTGATGCAATTTCTAGAATTTCTTTTCTGGAGGGTTTTTACTCCCTCCCTAATAAATAGGCCAGCAGCTTTCCTATCCGGGAGAGATTTTTAGCTATTTTTCTTAGACATTTGCGAGACGTAACATACTTACAAAAGTGTACTCTCTATGTGTTTGTAAATTAATATTTTTTTAATCTTTCGAAGATTATACTTTTTCACTTGAAGTGCTCTAAGTTGATATATTTGATTGTGTATTCTTAGTTTAAAAAACAGTATAATTAAATTAAAGTGAATGTTATTAATACCCCTAGCCTTGGTATCGTTTTTCTTTTTATAATGGTTTTCAGTCCTTTGTAACGTAGTGTTCATTTGAGTAGCCAAATTTAAAGCAGATTAAATTTACAAAAGCTATATAACAGTACGTAACCTTTCAAACCTTAGATTAAGAACCGCTGTTTTCAGTGCTCGCACCTAAATTAACCGGTCACTCCCCCCGTTTAAAAACTACTGGTTAACGTGGTTACTCCCTAGCTTGAAAAAAGTTGGCTCACCAATCAGACTCTAGTTTGAGAACCACTGGTTGAACTAGTGGCAACCCAGATTAACAGTCCCTGGTTTAACCTGACCAGTGTACTTAAGTTTGAGAACAGTTGGTATCACAGGTCACACCCTCGCTTGAGTACCCCTGGTTTAACCAGTTACTCCATAATTTGAGAACCGCTGATTTAACAATAGACTGGTGAAGTTACAAGATAACTTATTGCATGCTCTACTACTTTTACTTTATACCGGTATGCGACATTTAGGAAAGTACACTACCGTTTATCAATAAATAACACATTTCTTTTTAATTACCGGTATTATTTGAAAGTATCGAAACATGGCGGACAAGTAAAATCTCGTGGAATCCGTTGTAGTCGTAGAGATAAAGAACGAGATGTTTATGTGAAATGAAATCCATTTTTATTCCATGATCATCACTGCCATCAGAATGAAATTTCCTCTAAAGAAAATTAATCATCCCTTCGTTACCATTCGGCAGACAGTGAGTCTCAAACTGTTGACCAAATTACTTCTTTTTTTTTGTTGGTTTTTTTTTGGGGGGGTGGGGGGTATATAAACTAATTTTAACTGTTTTTTGCTCTCTGGATGTAGGTGTTTTATTATAAATTATATAGCGCAATTTGCATACACAACACATAGTCAACAAACCTTCCACCTTTTTTTTTAACCGACAGTTAAAGGCATTTGTTGCTTGGTAGATGGACTAAGTCTAAGGACTTTTGTTTAAAAAAATAATAACTTTAAAAATAGCACAGCCGGTAGCTTTCAAATCACTTCCCTTTTAATTTACGCATATGGATTTTAAAAAAAATAATTTTTTGACGTATAAGTAGAATAAATATAATTGATCTGGTTTTCATTCTAAACTAGCTTCGGAAAATATCGTACATCAATCGTTAGCAACTCTCATATCCCCCCCCCCCCCTTGGGTCACCCTCTCTCTCACACAGAGAGAGGCGGGAATAAGATGCCCGTACCACCGCTTAGTCATTTATGACAAATAAGTTATTTTTAATTAGAGGTATGCAATGATTCTAAGAAATTAATTGGGGAGTTAAAGGGACAATGGAAAATCGTAAAAAATAGAGGGGTATAACAAAACACGCAGCGCCGCCATTCGCACCCGGGTACCATTAGACTCATTGCTATTCGGATGTCATTTGTGGTAGTTTATTTTAGTAAATCTGAAGAATTGAGGTTACAAACGTATAGTACAATCAAT